>JAHUUD020000061.1:170000-673103 GCA_020010945.3 Muscidifurax raptorellus
TTGCCCTTGTCTCCTTGATGTGATTGTCATTCCTTATGCGTCCATATCTAGTAGATCTACTATAGTACCTTCTTCATTATAGGCTGCCGTCTACTTCTTACCGCATCGTCCGGTCGTCAGCTTCTTGCAGCATCTCTCGTCTTCTTCTCTCTTCGTCGCCCCTCACTTTCTTGAGGATGACCGCGGCGTAGTTACTAACCACGTGCCAGCCCTCAGCGGTGGCGAACATAGCTACCATAATAGATTCAGGAGTTGCTCTGGTCTGGAGGTAGCGTTCCAACTCTTCACGCTCCTGCTGGTAACGCGAGCAGTAGCAAAAAACGTGCTCAGCGTCCTCACACATGCCCAAACATGCTGGGCAGTCTGGACAGTCTTCTAAATTAAATCTACACAGGTATGCTCGATAGCATCCATGTCCCGTCAAAAATTGCGTGAGGTAGTAGTTTACTTCCCCGTGTCTTCTTGTGATCCAGTCTTCAATCTTTGGTATAAGTCAGTGCGTCCAGCGCCCTTTCAGGCTACTGTCCCATCTTCTCTGCCACTCAGCTACTGTTTGTTCTCTGGCAGCGTTCCAGATTTCTGCCTTCGTTCTATCGCTGTTCTCCTGTTTTGCCATGTATATGGCCTTCCTCTCTAGTGCTAAGAGGTCGATGGGTGGCATGCTTGCCACGACGCTTATTGCATCGTCCGATACCGTGCGGTAAGCAGACGCTACTCTTAGCGCACTCCGTCTATACACGGATGACAGGTTCCGCGCATAGGCTTTTATTGCCATTGCATCTGCCCAAATTGGTGCCCCGTACAGCATAATCGATGTACTGACACTTGCTAACAGCTTCTTTTTCTTCTGAGTAGCTCCACCGACATTCGGCATGAGCCGAGAAAGAGCAGCAGTCGTTCTTGACGCTTTTTTACCTGCTAATGCAAGGTGCTGTTTAAACGTCAACTTTTCGTCTATAGTAACGCCCAAATACTTGATAGTCGATTTAGAGGTTATCTCATGGCCGTCTACCATTAGGGCGATTGTCTCCATTTTCTTCCTGCTAGATATCAGGATCGCCTCGGTCTTGTGTCCAGCGAGTTCAAGTCCCGTTTCTCTCAGCCACCTCTGGATGGTGGTGATCGCTTCATTGGTGATTTCAGCGACGTCTTCTTTTTCCTTCCCTACTACTACAAGAGCTATGTCGTCTGCGAATCCTACTACCATAGCCTCCCGCGGGAGTTGTAGTCTCAGCACTCCGTCATATATAATGTTCCACAATGGCGGGCCCAGTACTGATCCCTGTGGAACACCTGCCGTGACCTTGTAGGTTTCAGTGCCGCAATCCGTTTCGTACAGTAAAGTTCTGTCCTTCAGATAGTCGGCCATCATCCTCCTGATGTATGTGGGCACCTCAAGCTTTTCAAGCGCTTCATGTATCTTCGTCCAATTTGCAGAGTTGAATGCGTTTTTGACATCCAAAGTAATAACTGCACAGTACTTCTTTGTTCCGCCCTTCCACCGTTTTCCACTGATGGCTGCTCGGGCTGTGTTTACCACTAGGCCGATCGCGTCCAAAGTAGATCGGCACTTCCGAAAGCCATATTGGTGCTCGGCAAGCCCCTTGGTCTCTTCGATTATGCACTCCATCCTGTTGCTGATAATGCGCTCCAGTATTTTTCCTTGAGTGTCCATCATACATAATGGTCTGTACGATGTCTCCCCTCCGGGCGCTTTGTTACCCTTAGGTAACAACACAAGTCGCTGCTTTTTCCAGTTGGTCGAAAATCTCCCTTCGGCCAGGCATGCATTGTAGAGGCCAACAAATTCTTCAGGTTTAGCCTCGATGGCATGCTTCAGCGCTACATTTGGTATGCCGTCAGGACCGGGAGCCTTATTGTTTCCTACCCTCTTGCTTGCTACAAGTAGCTCCTCAACTGTAATTGGAGGTATATTTTCTTCCCGCACTTCCTCTGCTATAGCATATGGTGCGTCCGGCTGACTTGGAAAAAGTGTTGTCACTACCCTCTTTAGTACCTCTGGGCACTTTGGTGGGGGTATATAGCTTCCTTTGAGTGTCTTCATAACTGTTTTGTAGGGCCTGCCCCATGGATCTTTATTGACCTCTTCTAGCAGCTCCTTATGACATCTCTGCTTGCTTTCACTGATGCACTTCTTGAGGGTGCACTTGGCTTCTTTCATTCTTCTGCTGCATTCTTCTACAGCTTCGCTTCCAATACCGGTTCGGTAAAACTTTTTCCTTGCCCGTTGCTCAAGCCTTCGTGCTCGGTGGCAAGCGGAGCGCGCTGATCTAATCTTCTCATTCCACCAATATACTGGTGCCCATCTTTGATTGGGCACTTTTCTTGGCATGACTGCGTCACAGGCTCGGGTGAGCCATTTTGTCATTTGTTCAGCCTTATGTTCTGCTGATCCCGTCAATTGGATATTTCCTAACATCATCAGAAATAGTTCCTTGTCGTACTCCTTGGCTTTCCATTCCATTTTCGTACTTATAGGGTTAGTAGTACAGTGCACCATGTTTTGTGTGCCCAGCTCCATTATAATGGCGTGGTGATCACTATTAGTGAAGTGATCGCTTACGGTCCATTTACTCACCTCTTTTACCAGAGATCTACTAACAAATGTTAAGTCGATCACTGATTCAGCGTCCACCTTTTTATAGGTTGGTACGTTGCCTTCGTTCACCAGCACCATGTCCAGAAGTGTGAATGCCTCTAGTAGGGCCTGTCCTCTTCTATTAGTTTTTCGGCTGCCCCATTCAACCGCCCATGAGTTAAAGTCCCCAGCTATAATAGCTGGTTTTTTAGCCCTGACATCTCGTACTAGCCGGTCCAAGAACTGCTGAAACTGATCTATTGGTGCACTGGGTGGGGCATAACAGCTGTATACCTGTATACCCTCAATCTTTGCGCTGGCAAAACCTGCTTCTTTGACTTTCATCCTACTTTGAAAGGTAAGGTCTCTGCACGCCCAAATAGCTGCTTTACCGGAGCCATCGGATTCCCACCTTGGCTGTTCAAGATCTCTGTACTGCTCACTGATTATAGCAACATCAATCTTCTGCTCACGGACGTACTGACAGAGAAGGTCCTGTGCTACCTCACAGTGGTTCAGGTTTAACTGTACTATTCTCATCTTCTTTGTTTTGTGGCTTTCACTGCTGCTTGGTACGCTGGGCAATTATAGCTACCTGCGGCATGATCGCTTCTCTCTACGTCGTTCTTTCCTCTGCAGAGAATGCAGCTGGGCTGGTTTGTGCAGTCTTTCGCTACATGTCCCGCTGAGCCACATTTGTAGCAGCAGCGGCTTCTATCGTGCTGCTCAATGCAGCTTGCAGCAGTATGGCCGAAGCCCAAGCATTTATAGCACCTGAGCGGGCGGGTGTCTCGCTTTATTGCCCTTATTCGGCAGATAACCCACCCTATATTTCTCTGTATCCCTCTGTCTTTCTCTCTCTGTCTCTCTCTCTCTCTGCCTCTCTCCGCCTCTCTGTGCCTCTCTCTGTCTCTTTCTGTCTCTCTCTGTCTCCCTCTGTCTCTCTCTGTCTCTCTCTCCGTCTCTCTGTCTCCCTCTGTCTCTCTCTGCCTCTCTCTGTCTCTCTCTGTCTCCCTCTGTCTTCCTCTGTCTCCCTCTGTCTCCCTCTGTCTCCCTCTGTCTTTCTCTGTCTCACTCTCTGTCTCCCTCTGTCTCCCTCTGTCTCTCTCTGTCTCTGTCTCTCTCTGTCTCTCTCTGTCTATCTCTGTCTCTCTCTGTATCTCTCTGCCTCTCTCTCTCTCTCCCTCTGTCTCTCTCTGTCTCTGTCTCTCTCTGTCTATCTCTGTCTCTCTCTGTCTCCCTCTGTCCCTCTCTGTATCCCTCTGTCTTTCTCTCTCTCTGTCTCTCTCTGCCTCTCTCTGCCTCTCTCTGCCTCTCTCTGCCTCTCTCTGTCTCTTTCTATCTCTCTCTGTCTCCCTCTGTCTCCCTCTGTCTCTCTCTGTCTCCCACTGACTCCCTCTGTCTCTCTCTGTCTCCCTCTGTCTCCCTCTGTCTCTCTCTGTCTCTCTCTGTCTCCCTCTGTCCCTCTCTGTATCCCTCTGTCTTTCTCTCTCTCTGTCTCTCTCTGCCTCTCTCTGCCTCTCTCTGCCTCTCTCTGCCTCTCTCTGTCTCTTTCTATCTCTCTCTGTCTCCCTCTGTCTCCCTCTGTCTCTCTCTGTCTCCCACTGACTCCCTCTGTCTCTCTCTGTCTCCCTCTGTCTCCCTCTGTCTCTCTCTGTCTCTCTCTGTCTCCCTCTGTCCCTCTCTGTATCCCTCTTTTTTTTTTTTTTTTTTTTTTTTTTTTTTTATTGGAGAAAGAAGTTGGAGGGAAAAATCTTAATAGACCATGACATGGCCTGAGCCACCGTGTGTTGGATTCTCACCAACTAAAACCCTTCGTTTTGCGACCGAATATAGAATCCAATTGCAACCCGAATCCTCTTCGCTCTCCTTACCGATTTGTCGGTGATGAGGGCCAAGCTCCGTCTTCAGTGCCTTTTTCCCCCGCGGTACCACGGTCAAGTATTACTTCGCGGGGGGGCATAGGGACATTGCCCTTGTCTCCTTGATGTGATTGTCATTCCTTATGCGTCCATATCTAGTAGATCTACTATCGTACCTTCTTCATTATAGGCTGCCGTCTACTTCTTACCGCATCGTCCGGTCGTCGGCTTCTTGCAGCATCTCTCGTTTTCTTCTCTCTTCGTCGCCCCTCACTTTCTTGAGGATGACCGCGGCGTAGTTACTAACCACGTGCCAGCCCTCAGCGGTGGCGAACATAGCTACCATAATAGACTCAGGAGTTGCTCTGGTCTGGAGGTAGCGTTCAAACTCTTCACGCTCCTGCTGGTAACGCGAGCAGTAGCAAAAAACGTGCTCAGCGTCCTCGCACATGCCCAAACATGCTGGGCAGTCTGGACAGTCTTCTAAATTAAATCTACACAGGTATGCTCGATAGCATCCATGTCCCGTCAAAAATTGCGTGAGGTAGTAGTTTACTTCCCCGTGTCTTCTTGTGATCCAGTCTTCAATCTTTGGTATGAGTCGGTGCGTCCAGCGCCCTTTCAGGCTACTGTCCCATCTTCTCTGCCACTCAGCTACTGTTTGTTCTCTGGCAGCGTTCCAGATTTCTGCCTTCGTTCTATCGCTGTTCTCCTGTTTTGCCATGTATATGGCCTTCCTCTCTAGTGCTAAGAGGTCGATGGGTGGCATGCTTGCCACGACGCTTATTGCATCGTCCGATACCGTGCGGTAAGCAGACGCTACTCTTAGCGCACTCCGTCTATACACGGATGACAGGTTCCGCGCATAGGCTTTTATTGCCATTGCATCTGCCCAAATTGGTGCCCCGTACAGCATAATCGATGTACTGACACTTGCTAACAGCTTCTTTTTCTTCTGAGTAGCTCCACCGACATTCGGCATGAGCCGAGAAAGAGCAGCAGTCGTTCTTGACGCTTTTTTACCTGCTAAATCAAGGTGCTGTTTAAACGTCAACTTTTCGTCTATAGTAACGCCCAAATAGTCGATTTAGAGGTTATCTCATGGCCGTCTATCATTAGGGCGATTGTCTCCATTTTCTTCCTGCTAGATATCAGGATCGCCTCGGTCTTGTGTCCAGCGAGTTCAAGTCCCGTTTCTCTCAGCCACCTCTGGATGGTGGTGATCGCTTCATTGGTGATTTCAGCGACGTCTTCTTTTTCCTTCCCTACTACTACAAGAGCTATGTCGTCTGCGAATCCTACTACCATAGCCTCCCGCGGGAGTTGTAGTCTCAGCACTCCGTCATACATAATGTTCCACAATGGCGGGCCCAGTACTGATCCCTGTGGAACACCTGCCGTGACCTTGTAGGTTTCAGTGCCGCAATTCGTTTCGTACAGTAAAGTTCTGTCCTTCAGATAGTCGGCCATCATCCTTCTGATGTATGTGGGCACCTCAAGCTTTTCAAGCGCTTCATGTATCTTCGTCCAATTTGCAGAGTTGAATGCGTTTTTGACATCCAAAGTAATAACTGCACAGTACTTCTTTGTTCCGCCCTTCCACCGTTTTCCACTGATGGCTGCTCGGGCTGTGTTTACCACTAGGCCGATCGCGTCCAAAGTAGATCGGCACTTCCGAAAGCCATATTGGTGCTCGGCAAGCCCCTTGGTCTCTTCGATCATGCACTCCATCCTGTTGCTGATAATGCGCTCCAGTATTTTTCCTTGAGTGTCCATCATACATAATGGTCTGTACGATGTCTCCCCTCCGGGCGCTTTGTTACCCTTAGGTAACAACACAAGTCGATGCTTTTTCCAGTTCGTCGAAAATCTCCCTTCTGCCAGGCATGCATTGTAGAGGCCAACAAATTCTTCAGGTTTAGCCTCGATGGCATGCTTCAGCGCTACATTTGGTATGCCGTCAGGACCGGGAGCCTTATTGTTTCCTACCCTCTTGCTTGCTACAAGTAGCTCCTCAACTGTAATTGGAGGTATATTTTCTTCCCGCACTTCCTCTGCTATAGCATATGGTGCGTCCGGCTGACTTGGAAAAAGTGTTGTCACTACCCTCTTTAGTACCTCTGAGCACTTTGGTGGGGGTATATAGCTTCCTTTGAGTGTCTTCATAACTGTTTTGTAGGGCCTGCCCCATGGATCTTTATTGACCTCTTCTAGCAGCTCCTTATGACATCTCTGCTTGCTTTCACTGATGCACTTCTTGAGGGTGCACTTGGCTTCTTTCATTCTTCTGCTGCATTCTTCTACAGCTTCGCTTCCAATACCGGTTCGGTAAAACTTTTTCCTTGCCCGTTGCTCAAGCCTTCGTGCTCGGTGGCAAGCGGAGCGCGCTGATCTAATCTTCTCGTTTCACCAATATACTGGTGTCCAGCTTTGATTGGGCACTTTTCTTGGCATAACTGCGTCACATGCTCGGGTGAGCCATTTTGTCGTTTGTTCAGCCTTATGTTCTGCTGATCCCGTCAATTGGATATTTCCTAACATCATCAGAAATAGTTCCTTGTCGTACTCGGTCTCCCTCGGTCTCTCTCTGTACCTCTCGGTCTCCCTCTCCCTCTCCCTCTCCCTCTCCCTCTCTGACTCTTTCTCTGACTCTCCCTCTCCCTCTCCCTCTCCCTCTCCCTCTCCCTCGCCCTCTCCCTCTCCCTCTCCCTCTCCCTCTTTCTCTCTCTCTCTCTCTCTCTCTCTCTCTCTCTCTCTCTCTCTCTCTCTCTCTCTCTCTCTCTCTCTCTCTCTCTCTCTCACCTTGTTTATGTTTCGCTCCGGCTCATGTCGCCTCGATATTGGCCTTTCCGGGCTTCATGTATGATTGTGAGTGTTGCGTATGCATATGTGTGTGAACCTAGGCGCGCTGCGTGCGCGCATTATGTGTATTGGGCACATGCTCTGCTAGTGAGCGTTTGTACTGTCACAAACTATTAATGTTATTGATTTCATGTACGTTTTATACAGCTGTTTATTCGTTGTTCCAATTGCGTTCTACGTAGTTAATTATTTCTAATCTCATAATTTCATGATATATATCAGTTTTATATATAGTATAACTCATCGCGCGAAATAAACAGTTTCCATCGCCATGCATATTTGTATGATTAAAGGCGTTGATGAGATACATTATTGTAGTCTTTTTATTTTTATTATAAAATTTAATTTACCTTTTAATTTGGCCCAGGACCAGTGA
Organism: Muscidifurax raptorellus; assembly: GCA_020010945.3. Lineage (NCBI taxonomy): Eukaryota > Metazoa > Arthropoda > Insecta > Hymenoptera > Pteromalidae > Muscidifurax > Muscidifurax raptorellus. The sequence continues at coordinate 177,700 of JAHUUD020000061.1, forward strand.
AAGTGCAGACCGTTTTAATGGCGAACCTGCCAGGATGTCAGGTTTTCAAAAATGGAAATAGCATATTGAGTCAGTAGAATCTCATTATTTTTATTTTACTGCAACTCACAAAGAACAATAAAAAATGGGTCTGCAATTATACGCGTTCAATACAGATTAGCTATTTATGCAGTTTGGACTTATATTTTCGCAATTTTGGCAGTCAGACTTGCGAATCATTTTGCAGTCAATTTGATTTACACATTTCTACTTTAGTTAGAGAAATCGTATTTTTTACAAATGATCGAATTTGTCAAATTTTCGAGACGCGATAATTTACTCGTACGATTAGCGAAGATACAATTTCTTGAAAGAGTCATAATTGAGAGTCATAACACGGGAATTTCGCATCGCGATGAATCAGAGTATATAGTATATAAAATTTGTAAAGAGCGCGTTCGCATTGTAAAACGGTATATATAGAACATAAAACAAATTTTTTTTGTTTTTTGAGAAAGAATTTCCTTTATATTTTCACATCCTGAGTGTTGCGTTTACCTATGGATAAATGGATTATCAAATCCATTAAATATGAGTCCGAGTGTAAATTCTACAGGTGTCATCCAAAGCAGAGTTACAACAGTGCATAATAATAAACATTGCATAATATGTGAAAACGTGTACCATAAGAGTGATCTTGAGAAAAAAGGAATTCCTGCATATGTCGGGGAACATCTAATAGTTTGCCCTGATCATATACTGTGAGACATAACCTCAAATACGGACGAACATATGTTACGTGAAGTGGCTAAAAGATCATTGCACTCATTAAACTGAAGCAATCCAAAGAAATTAGAGAAGAAATACTTCAAGAAATACATAATAAAACTGTGGAAAAACATAATTCAGTAATTACAGATGATGAAAGTGAAATTGAAAATTTAGTGACAGAAAATACATTGCTCAAGCAATTAGTAACTGAATTGCAAGGCAAAAATCAATTACAAAAAGCAATTATTGAACTACAAAAACTGAAAAATACGGAAGTACAAATGAATAAAAGAATATATGCAGAAGTGATGAGTGAGATGAAACCGAAACCCAAGCGAATTGCAAGAGTCACGGTTAATGTTAATTCAAATATATAAATATATAATAAAAGAAATACAATCATGCATAGAAAAAACTAAATACAAAAAGCAAAAAGTACGTGTTTCCAAAAAAAGTGTCAGTAAAGATTGGATAACGAAAGCAATAATAAAGTCTTGTAATAAAAAAGAAAAACTCTATAATAAATGGAAACATGACCCGAAAAATAAAGAACTCGAAAATAATTTTAAAAAATATTCTAAAACAGTTGATAAGATAATCAAAGCAGCAAAAACAGATTATGAAAAAAAAACAATAGAGAATAATAGTAACAATTCTAGAAAACTATGGGCCTGCATAAAAAATAAAATAGGCAAAACAAACAAGACAGCAGCTACTTCTATTAGCCAGCTAAAAATAGCAAACAATATAACAAATAAAAAGAAGAATGAAATTGCAAATAAAATGAATGAATTTTACTGTAATTTAGGGGAAACCTTAAGCAACAGAATAACTGTGCCAAACAATAGAAAATTAGAACTACCGTGAAGTAATCCGAAAACTCTGTTTGTGAAGTCTACAACTGAAACAGAAATTATAAAAATAATAAATTATTTAAAATTAAAAAAAGGAGGCATAGATAAAATTAATGCAAAGGCACTGAAAACTATAGCTGCAGTTATAGCAGATATTTTGTCTTATGTAATTAATCAATGTATAGAAACGACAATTTGGCCAGTCAACGTCAGCTGAAGTGATACCAATATACAAGGCCGGAAAAAAACGAGATGGGAAACTATAGACCCATATCGTCAATATCAAATATAGCAAAAATATTTGAAAAAATTATACACAACAGAATAGTAGACTTTCTAAGTCAAAGTAATGTATGAAGCAAAAAACAATTTGGATTTATATAAAATATAGGAACTAAAGATGCATTAAATTATATAACTAAAGAAATATACGAAAACCTAGATTAAAGCAAACCGTTAGCTATTACATTCTTAGACTTGGCAAAGGCTTTCGACACAGTAAATCATAAAATAGTGTTAGACAAGCTATATGCTTATGGTATAAGAGGCAATGGGCATACATTAATCAAGTGGCGCGGTAGCGCCACGAAGGCGAGTTTGAGAAGCAGACGAAGCCGCGGCGCCCGTGACACTATTTACTTCTATATTGGGGTTCGGATTTTTTCACAATACAGAAAAAAATGCTTATCGTTACTGATCGTGAGTTTTTTGGTTTATTAGTGTCTTTTCTGAGTTAAACTATGATTTCCGACGAAAATATTTGTAAATAAGCCGTTTTGTTAAATAATAAACGAGTGTATATATCACGAATGCTCGGAACAGTTTCTTTAACTTTTTCTCCAGTATGGTAGGACCGTGAAGTTGGCTTTTTATCCGAAAAGTGGTAGGACCGTGAAATTGGCCGCACAAGCTATATTATGTGTAATACAGTTGGGTATCGCTTTCCCACAGATTTTATACATCGCATCAGTGCATGCAGGCCGTCGTGTCAGATCAGAAATCTTTGCTCAACATACTTATAACATCGTGACGTCCAACAAGAAGATTCCTCTACTAAAATAAATAAACAAAAGTGATGAAATTAAATTAAATCATATTAGTGATAACAATGTTACTCAGAAACAATGGCCTAAAGGTGCTAAAAATGTATACATTTAATTTTTGTAACAATTTTGAGGTGCTCAATAAGTTCGCTCGAATAGAAATGAAATCTCTAAAAAAGAACTTTTAACAAAAGTAAAAGGTTAGGCGAGTTTCATCTATTCCGCACATTATTATGCATCTCAATAATATGGTTGGCTGACCCATTTATATGTTATAATCATCACAAAATCATTGTCATCAAAAAAAAATGTAATAACCGCAGATACAATTTCATTACAAATAATTACGTTAACAATAAATAAAAATTTGACCATGAAATTACGGATAAAAAAGAAATTGACAACGAAATTACGGATAAAAAAGAAATTGACAACGAAATTACGGATAAAAAAGAAATTGACAACGAAATTACGGATAAAAAAGAAATGAGATCAATAAAAAAGGCAAGTTTATTACCAAATTATTATTTCAACAATAATATTGCAAACAAAAAGTGCTGTTTTGAATTCTGGGCTGAGTCGAATAGTTGATTACAAAACTAAAGATTGATCTAAACTTAGTAAATAAAAACTTAAGTAATAAATTGATCAATCACAAACAACTGTTATGATAAACTTACTAGGTAACTTGCCAAGACCGTTTCATTTTATTCATGGTGTTATGTAGCAGTAACTTTCAGCATATATAAAAAGTAGGTGCATATAATCACAACTTTACTCTGAAAATTGTTATTTGAATATATTCGAACTGCATAAAAATGATATAATACATAATTAAAATTCAACATTTTTCGTATCAAACCTCAAATATAAACAATTACTTATTATGTATATTATATACTGGATACTTAAAAACTTTTTAATGAATACCAGTAATGCAAGAAGTTAAAATGTTGATATCCAATTATAATAAAAAATATGAAAAAAATATTTTATTTGTTTACCTGTAAACAAAATGAAACGGGCCTGCCAAGTTACCTAGTAAGTTTATCATAACAGTTGTTTGTGATTGATCAATTTATTACTTAAGTTTTTATTTACTAATCTTAGATCAATATTTAGTTTTGTAATCAACTATTCGACTCAGCCCAGAATTCAATACAACACTTTTTGTTTGCAATATTATTGTTGAAATAATAATTTGGTAATAAACTTGCCTTTTTTATTGATCTCATTTCTTTTTTATCCGTAATTTCATTGTCAAATTTTTATTTATTGTTAACATAATTATTTGTAATGAAATTATTTCTACGGTTATTACATATTTATTTGGTAACAATGATTTTGTGATGATTATAACATATAAATGGGTCAGCCAACCATATTATTGAGATGCATAATAATGTGCGGAATAGATGAAACTCGCCTAACCTTTTACTTTTGTTAAAAGTTTTTTTTTAGAGATTATAAATTACTTAAGCATCAAAAAACAAAATATAAGAATAGGATCACATACTAGTGATTTTGACAATGTCAACACTGATGTGCCTCCAGAGACTATTCTAGGACCGTTGCTCTTTATTCTATACGTAAATGATCTGCTAACAAGCATGCCAGAAAACAACATTATGTCCTATGCAGATGACCCAGCTGTTATGGCAAAAGGAAAAAGCTGGGCCGAGGTTGAACATAAAATGAACACATACTTAGAAATGGTTTCATCATGGCGTAGACTAAATAAACTTACGCTAAACGTACAAAAAACAGTTTACGTAACTATTGGGAATTATTGTAATAGTATACCAGAAAACATAGAAATTAAAATCAATAATGAAAAGCTAAAGAGAGTGAATGATACAAAATATTTAGATATAATTTTTTATGCAAATATGAGATGGGAAATACAATATTTAACAATACAAATATTTTTACAAATACAAATATTTCATAGATAATACTAAATATCTAATATTTATATTTAGTAAAATCTCCAAATTCATGGAAACTAGCATCTTAAAAATTATCTACTATGCTTTCTTCCATAACATTATTAGCTATGGAATAATTGAAACTTAAGAAAGATACAAGATTTGCTGAGAAATAATGAATAAAGCAAATTTTGAAACAATAGATTGCTAACAACTTACATTATGGCTTTTAGAAATATGCGACCAAGAAGCCGGTGCACTACAGTGTGAAATAGCCTCAAAAATAAAGGTTTTACTGCAACAGAGAAAAATAACACTTAAGGTCCCTCTACACACTCGATATAGTACTACTGATATATATATATATATAGTAAATGAGGAAAAACTACGGTCCCGTTGCTCCATTAAATCTCGGCGAGGAAATGATATTCGGGTCTCAAAAAATTACCAATGATAGATTATTATGCGTAGATACCGCGGATCCGAGCTCAGGCTGCAATTATTATCTATGATTTATATAACAGAAATTATTGAGACGAGAACCGTGTAACCTCTTTCATGATGGCCTCAAATGCACATGCCGATTTTTTCGCCGATGCGCATTTTTTATTGTTGTTGACAGTTAACCCGAAAGTCCGATAAAGATGCAAATTTCAACGTTTTTTTCTGGATCATTGTTAAAGAATTGCAGTCTGAGCTCGGATCCGCGGTATCTACGCATAATAATCTATCATTGGTAATTTTTTGAGACCCGAATATCATTTCCTCGCCGAGATTTAATGGAGCAACGGGACCGTAGTTTTTCGTCGTTTACTATATATATATATATATATATATATATATAGTAAACGAGGAAAAACTACGGTCCCGTATATATATATATATATATATATGTAGTACTATATCGAGTGTGTAGAGGGATCTTAAGGAAAGGGAAACACGGAATGATATCTTCGGAATTAAAGACGACTCTGTATTGACTATTAGTATAATACTAGATATTAGAACATACATTTGCTCCAAGGGCTGATGTAAGTCGTACAGTGATCGCAAACAACGTCGTATCACCAATTATAATTACAATAAAATGACTGAAGCATATCCAAACATTAACAATATCATAGATAATATAGCATATAAAGTGTTACAAACATGGACACATAAATCGAGAATAAAAAATACAAACATTAAGTAGATAAACTTTGTAAAAGGATCCACGGATTGCTTAGAAAGCACAAAAGTTTTAAATAAAGAAAAATACAAACCAATAGAAACAGTTTTCACTACAATAGACGAAATGGCTGAAGAGAATAACAAGAAAGCTATACAAAAGGAAGCAATGGCTGCACCTGGACAAAAGATTAATAAATCAGCAAATCACAGAATGACCTGTGGAGATATCAGCTACCTAGGCTAAAATAAAGCTACTTTTTATTTCGACAGAGGAATGAGGGAAAAGCAGAGCTTTACAAACTCAATGTACCCACTTAAAAACCAACCACCTAGTAAAGACATAGTAACTATAGATGATATAGTTTTTACATCAACATGTAAATGTGATTCATCGAACCAGCAAAAGAAAATGTTTCCACACTACAGAGTCACCTGTGCAGTTAGACTTACGTGCCCGACTAGACTCAATAAATTGAACAAATAACATATGCAAGAAACAAAAACTTTCACATTTGCAAGATCCATGTTAGTGCGTTATTGGTAAATCAAATAAACTTGTACACAAAGATAAGATTATAAGAATTAAAAAGTGAATGATATAGAAAAATACGTACAAAATACAAAAACATAGAATCTTAAAAATGTGCAATGTAATCTTGTAGATGTACAAAATGTATACATGTAGATATACAAAAATATAGAATCTCAAACATAATTTTAATATAGCTTATACCTTAGCTGTAAAGTAACAAATACCCCTGGTGGCAGTCATTCCATTTCCTGGCCGGGACTAGCTGGTGACAGACTATAGAATGCTTTTTACAACATTTTGTGGGCTGTTACTGGCTGGTTCTCTGGCTAGGGAATGGAGTGATTACTAACAGGGACGGATTTTTACACAAAATGCTAGAAAGATTACGTATAATCTAAATTACGACTCACAAATGAGGATAATTAGAGTTGGGATCGAGAGAGCTCCAAAACTGGAAAATCCAACTAAAGTATGTGAGAATGTGTGAACAAGTGAATAAGTGAAGGCTAGTAGGATCTGAGTATGGAAGTCCGACTCGGAGACATATGCTACCTTCTGTATGAACGATCATGATAGGAATAATGATTATGGCTGCAAGTTCTTCTATGATGATCACAGCATAACCTAACCAGCATTTTGTTTGCTATTTGTACTTTTTGTTGTTGTTGTTAATCTGGACCTACGAACAGGAAACACCGTTTTCCTCTGCAGGATTGCGACATTATAGTGTGTTATTTACATAATATCTACTCTGTATCGGATTGCAAATGTCTTATATGTAAATTTTATGTATAACTATGTTATGTAACCCTGGAATAAATAAATAAATAAATAAATAAATAAATAAATAAATAAATAAATAAATAAATAAATAAATTGATAACAAAAATATTGGCATCATTGAAAATAACTTAGCATATTTAAAATTCTATGCTGATAAATTTTCAAGTGAATTAAAAAAAATAAACAAAAACTTAGATTCTCATTAAACATTTAATAAAGTTTAAAATACAAACACAAAATGAACCATTTATGTCTACCCTCTCCTTTATCTAGTTACTCTTTTATCTAGTACTTTATTCGACTCAAATCACCCCCCTACATCCTTGGAGAGAATACATGGCAGAGTGCGTGGTAATCCTTTATCTAACATTTTGGAGTCAATTCGACATTTACGTAGGCGTCTCGAAAATGCAGCTGCATCTTGTGAGTCACCAGAGAAATTCAAATTCCAATTCTGGAACGTCTAACGTTTCGTATCCCTATCTCGCTCGACTGAATCCTCTGTTTCTTCATATCCTTGTACTTGGGTTCATAGTCGCTTTCAGAGCTAGAAAATTCGTCACTATCATCGTCAGGATTACTAATCCTGGTGTCGTTGGATCTGACTGGCTGCTAGATCTCTCTTCTATCCAATTTCTTTTGGTCTCCCTTGCTCTTTCGTGTTTCTTTTCTCTCGTTTTACCTCCATAATTCTGGTCATTAACTACTTATCCGGGTTTGCTAGGTGGGTTTTGTAATTCACTCGATTCTCGAGGAAATCTCACGTCTTCCCCAAAATTACCTTGATTTGTCTGAGAAAAAGTTTGTGCTTGTAGATTACTTAGCGTTTAACTAAAACAATTGAAATCTAGTAGGCCACTGCTCTAAGCTGGCCGGGACTTGCACGGTTCTAAGTAGGTTCTCGTACTCTTGATGTAGCGTATCCTATTCTTCTGTCGCTGTATCGTCCTGCGCTCTTCTCTGAGTAAATTTAAATATTGGTCCCACTCTAACGATGTATCCCTGAAATCATCTCTAGTTGTGTTGTTAATCTGATCAGATACTCCTAGAGGTCTACTAGCCGAAACTCTTCTTGTGTTGGGTAGATTTACGCATGGTGTTGGTCTAGCTTCTTCATTCTTTGCTTCATCTTGTCGCAACGTGTCTTCAAATCGTTTTCAATAAGTTACTCGTTCCTCAGGTGTCATTCCTGTATAATCAGTGGGTTCTCCTAGCGGGCCAAGAGATGCTCAATTCACCTCACGATTATCAACAATTGATGCGTTGAGGGTCTCGCGATAGATGTTAGTATGGCCACATTTGGAACTGTAGTTAGTGTGCTTGAGTCGGGTAAGTAGTTCGTCGGTCTGGGAAGGTACTGACCCAATTTACTTATGTCGAGTCGCATAGTTGATGGAAAAAGTCCAGTCAGCACTGGCGTAAAGGTTAGATGAGTATGACTGCTCATTGTCAATAGCATATGTTGCTCAAGCCTACTAGTTCTTGGTTGTTGATTAGACGTGACAAACGAGCCCATGGTTATTGACATATTTGTTAGAGTTGTAGTGATTATGGTAGTGATTATGGTAGTGATTGCTTAACACACTGAACTCATTGGTACAGCAATCTGTATTTCAGCTTCATCCCTCACGACAAGTGTAAAGGTGGATTCTGAAAAATCTATGTTTTGTAATTCAATTTCTAGATTTAATTGCCTCTAGAGTTGTCTTTAGAGGGAACTCTCCATGTCACCATAGTCGTGGTGAATAGTACATCTGACGGTCTCTCATCAATTTGCGTATTCTAAAGGATTGAACCGTCAGGATATAGAGATCGTATTTTTTAGAATAGCTTGCGATCCTCTTGTACTCATGCCTCCATGATCTAATAACACAAGCACACAAAAAAACGAAGTGGATTGTATCAGAAACGAGATACATATATTCACTACACACAATATTATAACTGTGGCGTTAATTTCCCCAGGTCTCTCGCGGCCTCTGGTTGCCTCCTAGCTCTTCCCTCCATATCGCTCTCCATGGAGACGCCGCAAGTCTCTCGCACTAGAGACGCAAGGAAAATTGTGCACACAATGGCCAAAATAGAGCACTAGTATTTGCACGATGTAAGATATTGGCTTCGTCGCTATACACTTCACGTCTCTTCTTTCTCACTACTCCAAAATTTGTATACATTGCCTCGCATGGTTATACACGCTCGAATTCTGATCAAAGCTGAATAATGGCATTGCCTTGTTGATTGGTAAGATTTTTTGAGAAGAATGAAAAATCTAGCATTATCTCGCTCAAAGCTAGTGGTGCCGCGCTGCGATTGGTCATCGTAGGCGTGTAACACCCACTTTTCCCTACGTGCGGTCTCGAATATATTAGGTTGCTAGTCGAATCGATCGCACGCAGACTAGAAAGAAAGAGAGGAAGTGAGAGAGAGAGAGAGGCGAGACTTCTACCCCGTGCATCTCTCCCCGTACCTCTCTTACTGGTATGTGATATATAGCGTTCTTTCTCGCACTCATCGATGGTCGATGCTGTCTGTCTCCTGCTCATCCAGTCGGCCTTCCCTATGGCTTATTCTCGTGTGCGAGTCAACTGCTGCTCTTCGTTGACAGGCGATGCATCGCGAAGTCATTTCTCTACCGTTTGCTCAAATCGCACCTCGTTAGAAACAGACAAAATGATTTCCAAAATACGAGTTTAGCCTTGGTGACACGAGTTGTTTCAAAATTGCTGTAATATTGCACTTTCATAGAGACGATTATTATAATTTATTACTCTCAGGCTACGAGCCGATAATGACCCTTGCGATATCGAGAGGGGGATAGAAGGTAGGAATAGGAAGTTTTCGTCTGACGTAACAGAGGTTCAATAAATAATAATTCAATAAGTTTATGTTGCAATAATAAATTACGTATATTCTGGAAACTCCTAGTTATTTTCTAGTTGAGTCTCGAATACACTTGTCAATGATCAATTTAATGTTCATAGGAGCGCGCAACTCTATTCCTCGAACAATAATTGAATTGAATGTACGAATTAAACACGAGATTGCGATGCTGCTAGAGTGAATATTCACTCAACTAAGGTTTTATTGGAAAAAGAGAAAAATAAATACGCTTCCCAAATGGCGATGGTGTACGTAGCGTTCCTCATAGACGTGAAATATTCCTGTCTCGTAACCGCTGTTAGAGAGTACCAACCGGGTACGTCGATACTCTATTCTCAATATACTATTTTTCCTGGACAATGGAGAGTAGGTCGCGTATTTGCAGTTTCATAAACCTCGTAGACGCTCGACTACTACTTACTATTTGACGTACAGGATCGTCTCCAACTCCACACTATCACGACTCAACACAGTGGCTGGATCGACACTACTTCTGCGACTATGTAGATTCAACTATGGTCGTTCGGCGAGGAAGAACTATGAGAAGATGCTGCTGCTCGGGCGATCAGAATTAAAGTGGCAGAGGAGGAAGTCTCTTGGGAGCGCGAGGATATTTTATCGCGCATGGGCCCGCGGTCATCGATCTCGACATCTTGTGTTATCGTGTGCTAATTATGAATTGGTATGCCTCTCATGATTCTGCTTTGTTTATTGTTTTTAGGGTTACTAATTAATTCCAAACGATGTACCCACTAGACTAATGCTTCCAAACTGCATTTCAAGTACTTTTATAAGTAAAAAACGAGTGGATGTGAAAATTGCTTGTATTCAAAATTTATGAGAGTCGCCATCTGTAGTCGGGTGACGTAAACCAAATTGTCACGGGAAAATCGACTTGCTTTTGTTGTTTTCAAAAAACAGTCATGGACCAAAATTAAATTTTAATATTTCATCGTTAATATTTTTTTACTCAATTTGTGATTCAATGTGCAATTAAATTTCCTAATGCAAATGAGACCTCAGCTATAAGAATTAATGTCTCTATTGAATTTAGAGCAATCAATATAGCATAAATTATTTAGTCCGAATTAATTTTATTTCCCCGATTTAAAATTATAACGACTTAAAATGCGTTCAATCCTAAATTGTCACTCGGTATTATTAATAATTATGTGCACTTCGCATGTACACGCGTGTTATAAACAGATGTTTATAACACGCGTATACATAATTATTAATAATACCGAGTGACAATTTAGGATTGAACGCATTTTAAGTCGTTATAATTTTAAATCGGGGAAATAACATTAGTTCGGACTAAATAATCTATGCATATGTTTTTAAAAACTGTATTTTTATGAAAACTTGAACTACATGTTAATGGCTCATATGAAAAGTTTTAAGTATCTGTGATGCACCAGATCTAAGATATACAATTTTTAATCCAACAAGTCTTGAGCAACTAAATTTATATGGAAGCGTATTGCAGAGCAGCTATAGAAACTGCTTAATTAGCAGCACACCACATGATGCCACAATGATGTACTAAAAGCCGCAGTAGCAGCAGATTGTACGATAATGACAGCAAAAGCAGCAATAAAAAGTATGACTATTGTAGACGCTAGCTGACTAGCAATATGCCTGGCAGTAGCAATAGACTGGACAAGCAACTGCAGACGAGTGGTCTGTAGACGAGGGGACGAGGTAAAAGCTGCTTATGCAGCAACTTAAAATGATCTTAGATGTGAAGCTAAGGTACACCCTCGACAATTATTTACAGTAGAAACGTCATGTATGGCAGCAACAGTAGTATAGCTGCAGTTAACTCTTAAGTCCACAAACCGAGTACTCTAGATGAGAAGCAGTAGTTGATTAATAATAAAAAATATACATATAACACTTTAAAAAAAGAAAGTAGCTACAAGTAGCTCCGTCTTTTTTGTCGTAAGATCCACTGAGAAAAATATGTATTAAAATTTACTATCTTTATACGAAAATTAACTATTTTAAATAGTAATGGTAGGATATACTTGCATTATATTCATTTTTACTATATTGAATAGTAATTTTTAATTTACATCTAGAGTCTTAATAATTTTATTTCCATATTCTTTCTTCACCTTTACTTTGCATATGAATTACTTATCATAATTTTATTTATCAATTTTGTTCAAATGATAAGAATTGAAGAAAATGAGAAAGAAATTTTTTTGCCGGATACGGGATTTGAACCTGCATCCTTTATCACCATAGTCAATTAAAGCCAATTTATACATGAAAAATTAAAATTGATAACTAATAACATTATAAACAACATATGCTGCCTAAATATTATTAATTTATTAAAAAATTACCAAATTCATCGTTAATTTACACATTTTACATTGAATTATTATTATTAACATGTTAATTGTAATTTTTTATGTAAAGTTGCATCAGAGAATGATTATTTTATAAGTTTTATTAATAAATTATTTATTTTTATAAATTTTATTATTTTAAATAAATTGATAAAAAATGTACTAAATTGTTCAAATAAGTTTAAAGGATCAATTTATTAAAGATAATTGATTCAGATGTAAAGTAAACGATTTAAGTTTCACAACCGGACTTCAGAGAGTACACACGCACTGATTTTTGCAGTTCTAAACATCTGAGTGCATTTAGTCTTTCCTCAAATTTTCCTTAAAACTTCTTTTTTAAAAATATTGGTGAAGAATTTCTCGATCTCTCCGAGGAAATGTGGGAGTGAAGGATAAGAAAAAATTAGAACATTTTTTCTTATTATCTTCGACGATTTTTACAAACAGGTCACTCATGCTCTAAAAAGAAACAATATCAACGCAGTTACACAACAAAATAATTTCCACTACTCTTTCAATTTTGATCATTTTAGCATTAAAGATAAAGAACCAGATCTAAACAAACGACTAATTTCTGAAATGGTACATATTCAATTACAAAAAAACAGCATAAATAAGAAAGAGAACAAACAGTAGCTCGTTGATGTATACACACGTCTAATATATCGACTAAAATGAAAACAATACCGATAAGTCGTCAGAACAATCACGTCAACACACAAATCTCAACAAACTGCCGAATTCCTTCACACTGTATATAAGCGCCGCGAAATCGACTGTCGCGAGAATTTACAGAAAAGTAGCCGAAAGACAAATACCTCTGATTCGTTTCTCCCCCCCCCCTTCCCACTTTTTGGCGAGGATGAGTAATATCCTCGAATATATATATATACCAGCGACTACTCCGTATTTGTAAGTCTGACTTCACAGTTTTCCTGATGAGGACGACATAGATCGCCGAAATGTCGAAGATAATAATAAAAAATGTTCTAGTTTATTCTTATCCTTCACTTTCATATTGCCTCGGGGAGATTGAGAAATTCTAAACCAGTATTTTTTTTTAACTACTGAGGGATAGGGTCAATAAAGAAAAAAAACATTTCTCTAACATATTCTTTTTTAAATATTAGTCCTTTCTTCTTTTAAACTGGAATATTATTGTGCACATATCGATCAAATTTGAGTGGAAGGGCGCTGTTCGCTTTGGCGATCGGTGAGATTGGTCTAAAATTGTTACCTTAAGGCTGATATTGTTGCACAATTTATTTAGGCTTAATTTAAGGTGCTTGATAATAATAAGGCTTTATAATAAAAATCCCTATTTTCCTAGGAAACTGACTAAAAAAAGTCAAAATTTTCCTAGTTGAGAAAGAGTTGAACAGACTGAATGGAGCTCCTTAATATAATAGAGGAAGAGGATTACGTCAGCATGCTTGTGACTTAACGATTTGCAAAGAACAAAATTATTAGTCATAATTGTAGTATAATTCTATAATTTACCTTGAAGAGCATATCTTTTGGATCTGCCGTCTGAACTTGCACCAACTCTATCTTTTACTCCACATCTGGGCATGGACATTAAGGCAGCGGTATCATTATCCAATAATCCTAAAAAATGTTCTATAATATAAAACCGGCAATGATTAGCATACAATCCGGAGTTACATTCTGATGCTATGAGTAAACAAAATTTAGCGCTAGCATATCTGTGATTATTATTAATTTAATCTTTATGAAAAGTATAAAAAGATCAAAACGAGCACTTGGTTTTGATATATTATAATGAATAAAATACTGTCTTTACTCTTTTCACAAAGTTTAAATCGTGAAAATTGTTCTTTACAAAAGCAGACAAATTTCTTCAGTCAACTGAAGTAAAAAGATGAAAACAATTATGATGCTGTTAACAATTAATGATTGCTATTTATTCTTTACAAAATGTGTTAAAGGTAAAAAGTATACTTTACAAAACTAAAAATTGCCCTTTGGTAAAATAGAAACATCAAAGGGCAATGTCGAGAAAGTACCTTCCATAGGTTTCGGTGCATATAGGTAAATAATGGTCTCGCTGATGACAGAATGCATATAGTTCACTTGATTGATTTTTTAGCTCGATAGCTAGGTAAATTCTGTCAGATCCTCAACATCTAGACAGCACCTATGAGTAATATTGACAATGAAGCACCAAACATTACCGTTTACATTGCCATTGATGGTGACCTCAAATTCCTTATATGTATATATAGTTGTTACGGTGATTTACACCATCCATCCCCTGCAGCCCCTCATTCTACTCTCAACCCCCATCCACTTGCTCGCCACCTAATATCGTTGAAGTATTTAACAAATCGCATTTGTCTAATCGGCTTTATTCGTCTTCCCGAGGCAGACTGGTAAAAAGAAGAGTAAAAAAACTATAACAGTTTTTTCTTTTCAACGTTTCGGTGATCAATGCCGCCCTCATCAGAAAACTGATATGGAAAAGTTTTTATTAGAAAAGATGTTATGATTACAACATTTTACATAGATATTATGATTACAACAATTTTTTTACGAAGAAAAAGGCTTACAATCATGGAGATACTCCTCAGTACAGCATTCAATTATAATTTGATGGAGACGAGATTTTCAACAGTTTTATATATACGGTGAAGAGCAGCTAGAGAGAGAGAATCGGCGTCTGACATTTTGCCACTGACGACAGAGTTATGACTCATGTTTGTTTTCCTTTTAGCTGGTGTATAAGATATGTGTATACTGTATTCAGATTTTGTGAATCTTCTTTCATGTTTATTCCGTTTTCTTGCTAGTGTATATGTAACGTTTCAGAAACTAATCTTTTATTTAAATTGATCTCTCTATCTTTGATCTGGTAATTTTCAAAATCAAAAGTGTGATTTACTTTATTTATGTGGTCAGATATTACACTATTGTTTGATTTTTTATGTTCCTTTATACGTATATACACATTTCTTTTTGTTTGACCGACGTACGTAGCAGAACGGTCATTGCATTCCAGCTTGTATGCAACATTGTTTCAAGATCTTTTCTATTTTATCTTTGCCTTTTATGATGATGTTCTTCATTTGGCTATTGATTTTCGATACAGTTTCAATGTTACAAGCTAAGAATGCACGGCTGGTTTGCTCGTAGAAAACGTTTATATACGGTAAGCTGACAAAATGTCGTTTTATATTACTGCTGATCTATTGCCTCGGCGGTATATTCGATGTAATCGCGGACAATCTTTTTCATACATATTTGTTTACAAAAGCAAGTGGATAAATTATTGTTGTGCTGTAATTTTTTTATATTGTAGATGTTCTTATTATGGAATTTTTCGTTGGATAATTTTATGTTATGAAAAAGGATGTTCCGATGTATAATTCAGGAATCTGCTAGAGAATGTTGGTGTGGTATACCAGTCGCTTATTAATTAACCTTTTTTTCTTTGAGTTATCTATTTCGGTTTTATGAGTGAATTGTGGTCTGTTATTGTAGGAATTTAATGTTTCTAAAATTTCATCAACTTTGTCATTCGGTACGCAAGTAAAAATATCGTCTACATATCGGTAAAAAAATTTCGGTTTAAATGATGGTTTTGATAAACGATCCGCTTCGAGATCGTCCATGACTAGGTCAGCGAAAAATCTCGAAATCAGGGAGCCCATTGGTATGCCAAAAAGTTGTTTTTCCAGAATTAACCATTGAATTGAAAAACTGTGTTCTCCATAAATATTTCACATGCCAACAAAATTTCACTTAGAGGTATTTCTGACGTTTGTACAAATTGTGTATACCTTTTCGATTCTCTTTTTAACTGATGTTTTATCGATGTTTGTGTACAGTCATTTTACATCGATACTGATTAAATGATGGTTCGGTGGAACTTCAATGCTATTTATTTTCTCTATGAAATCGTAGCTATTTTCCACATATGAGGCAGGTTTTTTAATATTATTTTGTAATATTATAAGAAGGCTTTTTGACAAAAAATAAGTAGATGAACCTATTGTTGAGATAGTTGGTCTTAAGGAGATATCTTTTTTGTGAGTTTATTGGTAGAGCAGTGTTTGTGTGAAGTCGAATCTACTATATTTTTTCCCGAAAAAGTCGTTATTATTCACACTGTCCATACATTTTTTAACTTTATTTTGAAATTTGGTAATGGATTTTTTGCTATTATAGTATATGTGTTTCTGTCTGATAATTGTAGTTCCATTTTTTCGATGTTGTCAGATCTTTTCATCGCAACAATAACGTTTCCTTTATTGGCCAATGTCTTTGTTATATTTCATGAAATCTTCAGTTTCTTTTATTTATTTCGCAAAAATTGTGTCTTCTATTTTTGTGGGTTAGTTTTCTTTCTGTGTGGCGTGATCTTTTTAATTAGTATATTACGTATATTGTTTGCAGTGTTATCTGGTAAGTTATTGCTAGTAATCAAATTTTCTATATTGCTTCCTCCTAGAGGAAACTTTGTAATAGTAAAATTTTCAGTTTCGCTAAAACTTCATAGAAACATGTATTTAGATGTTAGAAGTTCGAATTTCGTGTTTTTAGGAAATGTCCGTATGGATGTGTGTGTGTGTTTTTTTTTTTTTTTTTTTTTTTTTTTTTTTTTTTTTTTTTTTTTTTTTTATTGGAGAAAGAGGTTGGAGGGAAAAATCTTAATAGACCATGACATGGCCTGAGCCACCGTGTGTTGGATTCTCACCAACTAAAACCCTTCGTTTTGCGATCGAATATAAAATCCAATTGCAACCCGAATCCTCCTCGCTCTCCTTACCGACTTGTCGGTGAGGAGGGCCAAGCTCCGTCTTCAGTGCCTTTTTCCCCCGCGGTACCACGGTCAAGTATTACTTCGCGGGGGGGCATAGGGACATTGCCCTTGTCTCCTTGATGTGATTGTCATTCCTTACGCGTCCATATCTAGTAGATCTACTATCGTACCTTCTTCATTATAGGCTGCCGTCTACTTCTTACCGCATCGTCCGGTCGTCAGCTTCTTGCAGCATCTCTCGTCTTCTTCTCTCTTCGTCGCCCCTCACTTTCTTGAGGATGACCGCGGCGTAGTTACTAACCACGTGCCAGCCCTCAGCGGTGGCGAACATAGCTACCATAATAGACTCAGGAGTTGCTCTGGTCTGGAGGTAGCGTTCAAACTCTTCACGCTCCTGCTGGTAACGCGAGCAGTAGCAAAAAACGTGCTCAGCGTCCTCGCACATGCCCAAACATGCTGGGCAGTCTGGACAGTCTTCTAAATTAAATCTACACAGGTATGCTCGATAGCATCCATGTCCCGTCAAAAATTGCGTGAGGTAGTAGTTTACTTCCCCGTGTCTTCTTGTGATCCAGTCTTCAATCTTTGGTATAAGTCGGTGCGTCCAGCGCCCTTTCAGGCTACTGTCCCATCTTCTCTGCCACTCAGCTACTGTTTGTTCTCTGGCAGCGTTCCAGATTTCTGCCTTCGTTCTATCGCTGTTCTCCTGTTTTGCCATGTATATGGCCTTCCTCTCTAGTGCTAAGAGGTCGATGGGTGGCATGCTTGCCACGACGCTTATTGCATCGTCCGATACCGTGCGGTAAGCAGACGCTACTCTTAGCGCACTCCGTCTATACACGGATGACAGGTTCCGCGCATAGGCTTTTATTGCCATTGCATCTGCCCAAATTGGTGCCCCGTACAGCATAATCGATGTACTGACACTTGCTAACAGCTTCTTTTTCTTCTGAGTAGCTCCACCGACATTCGGCATGAGCCGAGAAAGAGCAGCAGTCGTTCTTGACGCTTTTTTACCTGCTAATGCAAGGTGCTGTTTAAACGTCAACTTTTCGTCTATAGTAACGCCCAAATACTTGATAGTCGATTTAGAGGTTATCTCATGGCCGTCTACCATTAGGGCGATTGTCTCCATTTTCTTCCTGCTAGATATCAGGATCGCCTCGGTCTTGTGTCCAGCGAGTTCAAGTCCCGTTTCTCTCAGCCACCTGTGGATGGTGGTGATCGCTTCATTGGTGATTTCAGCGACGTCTTCTTTTTCCTTCCCTACTACTACAAGAGCTATGTCGTCTGCGAATCCTACTACCATAGCCTCCCGCGGGAGTTGTAGTCTCAGCACTCCGTCATACATAATGTTCCACAATGGCGGGCCCAGTACTGATCCCTGTGGAACACCTGCCGTGACCTTGTAGGTTTCAGTGCCGCAATCCGTTTCGTACAGTAAAGTTCTGTCCTTCAGATAGTCGGCCATCATCCTCCTGATGTATGTGGGCACCTCAAGCTTTTCAAGCGCTTCATGTATCTTCGTCCAATTTGCAGAGTTGAATGCGTTTTTGACATCCAAAGTAATAACTGCACAGTACTTCTTTGTTCCGCCCTTCCACCGTTTTCCACTGATGGCTGCTCGGGCTGTGTTTACCACTAGGCCGATCGCGTCCAAAGTAGATCGGCACTTCCGAAAGCCATATTGGTGCTCGGCAAGCCCCTTGGTCTCTTCGATTATGCACTCCATCCTGTTGCTGATAATGCGCTCCAGTATTTTTCCTTGAGTGTCCATCATACATAATGGTCTGTACGATGTCTCCCCTCCGGGCGCTTTGTTACCCTTAGGTAACAACACAAGTCGCTGCTTTTTCCAGTTGGTCGAAAATCTATCTTCGGCCAGGCATGCATTGTAGAGGCCAACAAATTCTTCAGGTTTAGCCTCGATGGCATGCTTCAGCGCTACATTTGGTATGCCGTCAGGACCGGGAGCCTTATTGTTTCCTACCCTCTTGCTTGCTACAAGTAGCTCCTCAACTGTAATTGGAGGTATATTTTCTTCCCGCTCTTCCTCTGCTATAGCATATGGTGCGTCCGGCTGACTTGGAAAAAGTGTTGTCACTACCCTCTTTAGTACCTCTGGGCACTTTGGTGGGGGTATATAGCTTCCTTTGAGTGTCTTCATAACTGTTTTGTAGGGCCTGCCCCATGGATCTTTATTGACCTCTTCTAGCAGCTCTTTATGACATCTCTGCTTGCTTTCACTGATGCACTTCTTGAGGGTGCACTTGGCTTCTTTCATTCTTCTGCTGCATTCTTCTACAGCTTCGCTTCCAATACCGGTTCGGTAAAACTTTTTCCTTGCCCGTTGCTCAAGCCTTCGTGCTCGGTGGCAAGCGGAGCGCGCTGATCTAATCTTCTCATTCCACCAATATACTGGTGCCCATCTTTGATTGGGCACTTTTCTTGGCATAACTGCGTCACAGGCTCGGGTGAGCCATTTTGTCATTTGTTCAGCCTTATGTTCTGCTGATCCCGTCAATTGGATATTTCCTAACATCATCAGAAATAGTTCCTTGTCGTACTCCTTGGCTTTCCATTCCATTTTCGTACTTATAGGGTTAGTAGTACAGTGCACCATGTTTTGTGTGCCCAGCTCCATTATAATGGCGTGGTGATCACTATTAGTGAAGTGATCGCTTACGGTCCATTTACTCACCTCTTTTACCAGAGATCTACTAACAAATGTTAAGTCGATCACTGATTCAGCGTCCACCTTTTTATAGGTTGGTACGTTGCCTTCGTTCACCAGCACCATGTCCAGAAGTGTGAATGCCTCTAGTAGGGCCTGTCCTCTTCTATTAGTTTTTCGGCTGCCCCATTCAACCGCCCATGAGTTAAAGTCCCCAGCTATAATAGCTGGTTTTTTAGCCCTGACATCTCGTACTAGCCGGTCCAAGAACTGCTGAAACTGATCTATTGGCGCACTGGGTGGGGCATAACAGCTGTATACCTGTATACCCTCAATCTTTGCGCTGGCAAAACCTGCTTCTTTGACTTTCATCCTACTTTGAAAGGTAAGGTCTCTGCACGCCCAAATAGCTGCTTTACCGGAGCCATCGGATTCCCACCTTGGCTGTTCAAGATCTCTGTACTGCTCACTGATTATAGCAACATCAATCTTCTGCTCACGGACGTACTGACAGAGAAGGTCCTGTGCTACCTCACAGTGGTTCAGGTTTAACTGTACTATTCTCATCTTCTTTGTTTTGTGGCTTTCACTGCTGCTTGGTACGCTGGGCAATTATAGCTACCTGCGGCATGATCGCTTCTCTCTACGTCGTTCTTTCCTCTGCAGAGAATGCAGCTGGGCTGGTTTGTGCAGTCTTTCGCTACATGTCCCGCTGAGCCACATTTGTAGCAGCAGCGGCTTCTATCGTGCTGCTCAATGCAGCTTGCAGCAGTATGGCCGAAGCCCAAGCATTTATAGCACCTGAGCGGGCGGATGTCTCGCTTTATTGCCCTTATTCGGCAGATAACCCACCCTATCTTTATCTTCTCACCCTTGATAAACTTCTGGGCTATCTGGGCAGGTAACTGTACTATTGCTTTCTGCGTATCTCCATAAGCTTTACGAAGCGACTTAACCGCCGTAGGTTCGAAATTATGTCCTTCCTCGTCATTTTTGCGTAGTGCGTCCACTATATCCTCCTTAGTGGTCAGCATGTCAAGATCCTTAATCTCGAAGGCCTCTTCATGATGCAGCGCCCTGATTGTAGCAGTTTCCACTAGTACTGCTTTCACCGCTTCCTGGAGCTCAGCTGTTTCCACCTCCTTGGAACGTCGTAGCTCGAGTAGCAGATCTCCTGCTGTTGTTTTGCGTATTCTATGTACGCTGTTTCCTAACTTTTCTAGGCTAGGCTCTGCCTTCATTTTCTTTAGGATTTCGGCGTAGCTTTTTCCACCCTCGGCCTTGATGACTAAGGCGTCAGGTCTAGGAGGTCTTGCTCTTGTCGTCCTACTTTTTCTGGTGCCTTTTTGGTCTTGGCCACGAGCACCAGTGTTGTCCTTCCTGTTCACGCTTTTTTCTTTTTTCTTCTTTGACTTCCTTGTCACCACCTCTTGCCACGAGTCTTTCTCCCTCTGGTGGACATTGTCGTCGGCTACTCTTCTTGCAGTGCTCGCCCCACTAACGCGGCTAGCCTGCTGTGGTTTCCCCTTGCCGACCGGCTTAGGGGTCACTTCATTCGCCTCTGCTAGGCTAATTGCCCTTTCCAGAAGGCCAGGGGTTGTTTGGGTCACCTTGCCCTTAGTCCCTGGCCGTTGGCACTGCATAAGGTTATCGTCTGCAGAGCAGAGAGCCCTGTAGCTGGCCCTTATGCTCCGGGCGAGATCCTTAATTTGTTTGTGCACATTGTGTCTGTCCCTGACATAATCGATCAGCTCATCGATTTTGCGTGCGTGTGTGTGTGCGTATGTGTGTTTGTGCGTGTGCGTGTATGTATACCGTGATATTTCTGAAACTACTCACCCAATATCAATCAAATTTGACATGAATATATATTTTTGGATTCCGAATTCGGGAAAAACATTTATTTTTTAAATTTTTTCAATTACTTTCTTTTTATGGCAATTTTTTGACTTTCTAAAAACATCATTTTATTATTTTTTGATCATTTTATTGCTACAAACAATTTACCTAAAATTCATTTAATAGTACATTACGATAAGTAGCACTTTTTTGCACGCGTGAGGTTAGGGCCCGAGCGCAGCGAGGGTCCTAATTACGCCGTGCAGAAGTGTTACTTAGGTCACGAGTATCGTATAGAATTTTATAGCATAGCCTACCTAAGCCCCCTGTCATGCCTATCCGTGTCACAAGCAGTCCTGTTTCGCACCGTGAAGTTAGCGCACGAGCGTAGCGCGTGTGATAAAACGGTGCAAAAAAGAACTACTTAGGTGACGGATAGGCGTGACCTAAGTGCGGGCTCAGGTCACACTGTGCTATAAAAGATAATAAAATAACCTATTTTTCCCCGTTTGGTCCTCGGGATTAACCGCCCCGTTCGGCAGATAAAATGAAAAAGTTGATTTTTTTTTTAAATTCATATCTCTGAAACTAAACATCATAACCTCACAAAATAAAATGTGTTGATGGGTTACGTGTCAAACTATATTCCATTAAAATTTTAAGTGATTTGACTACTTATTTTTTTAATAATAAATCGAAAAGTGATAAAACGAGTTTTTTTTGAGTATCGATTACGGGCGTAGAAAGGCGGCCTTATTGCATTTGAAATTTTGGGAAAAAATAGATCTTTTGATTACCTCGGATAAGTTCTTTTCGCAGCTTACGAAAACGATTAATTGAAAAGATATTAAAATGCAAATTCTTTGTCTCTCACCTTGTATACCCTGTAAGTAGTATGGGTCTCGCTATGGGTCAGACAAACATTACCCCCTCCACTGCACTAGAGTGGTGGAGCAAGTTTGTCTGGCGCCAAAGCGAGGCGGTGTGGCGGGGAGAAACAGTGGTGGGGGAAGCCGGAGTGGTGAGGGAAGTCGGAGTGGTGGTGGCGGGGTGGTGGAAAATACCGAGGGAGGGAGAGAGACAGAGAGAGTGAGAGAGAGAGACAGAGCGAGAGAGAGAGAGACAATTTTCGTACGTAACGGTCCCGCGACGATGTGTTGTGAGCAGGCGGTAAAACAAGATTGAAAACGTCACGATGCCGTTTTATGCATATGCACCCGTACTATTGATGTGCAGGTGTGGTGGGGGAAGGGAGACGATATGGTGGGAGAAGCGACGCTGTGTGGTTGTGGGAAATACGATGTGATAATGATAGGGAGAGGGTGGGAGAATGTATATTGTTGATACACATACGCTTTTACTTTGTGATTCTTTTATTTATTTTTTATTTTTCTATTAATAATAAGTGGATGTGGATAGGACGTTAATAATGTATTGTTACGTCCTGCGACGTATTGTAGTTAAGCAATATCAGCATTGCGAAGTCCTGCAACGTATTGTAGTTAAGCAATATCAGCGTTGCGAAGCCGAAAACTCAAAAATGATGAGTATGGCCAATAAAGTAGATCAGCCGAGTAAATGAGTGTACGTTGAATCCGTTGCACTTCAGTCTCGTTTAGAATCTGGACTCTGCTAGGATGCTCCGGGCAGTCGATAGAGCTACCAGAAGTAAGTAGCGACGCGATCGGTATATAAATTGAATTTTACATTTGAATAAACGACCATCAGAGTACATTCTATTATTGAGACAATTATTCACTCTATCCTACACCTACGACTGGCCGATTCTGATCCAACACCAGCTGCAGAGCAGAGAATCTCCTCCACGACAAAGTAAGTACGAATTCTTAATAATTATATATACACAGATCGAGTTCGTGACTTAACAGTGGTTCCGGTATGAATCGAACGGTAGACGTTAAAAAAAAAAAAAAAAAAGAAAGAAAAGTAAAATTTTGCTAACATAAAATATATCAGTAAGTAATAAAAGTGACAGTGTTTTAATCCACATAAATCAAGTTTTTGTGCTGTGCGTGTGTAACCCTTTCCTTAAGTCTGCTTAGTAGCAACTTTTCCCTAGACCTGCTAAATAGCGGTCAATCTTTTTATTCTAAAGACGCTGAAAAGCGACTTATCCTTTACTTGCTTAAATAGCGATCACTCTTTTCCTAAAAAGCACATAAAAGCACAAACACTCTGTAGGCTTACCGTATTTTTTAACCTTAAGAATATGGTTTAAACGTAAAGGAACGTAAGTAAATAAAATATAAAAAGTGCAAAAAAGCAATCAACAAAGTAGAAAAATAAAATCGCGAGTCCACAGAAAATTCGGGCCGAGTGACCTGCTTGCCTTACGTTGCAGCGTCAGCAAGGTGATCGAACGCAGCGCTTCAAATCTGCCACGCTTATGTCAGTTTAAAAACCAGGTCAATGCAAAATAGTCAAAACATAAGTATAACAAATAATCTCATGCATTTTCCAAGCTGCCGTGTAAATAGTGATTTATTTAACATTATAAAAGCACGTATTTCATTCAATGTAGGATAATACTAGTGTAGTAAATATAGTAAAAAAGAAGAATCACAAGAGAGGTGGTAAGAGAATATTTTTACGGAAACTATTTAAGGAAAGATCTAAATTAATAGAACAATTAAGACAATTAAACAAGAAAATAGGTTTATTTTTCCAATTGCAAGAAGTTAGGCAGCCAAAAGCAGTAAACAATCAAGTAGAACGATCAGAATTTCAAATTGAAATCGGCAACAAATTTGAAGAATTATTTAATTTTGCTATGACTGAATTGAATAAAAATAAATAGATTTTTAATTGTAGAATCACGAAAATCAGTTAAAAGCCTAAAATTGTTCAAAGAATACTGATATAGCTGAGTAAAGGCAAATTACTGTGTCACGCGTATAGCCGCAATAAATGAACTGACCGAAATTTGTGTAGTTCGCGAAAACGCGGAAAGTAGGTCAACTATTGCAAAACAAGTAAGACAGCAATATTACATCCGAAATATGTGAATGTGATCTAATAAATAAAAAGTTAATTAAAATGAGATCACCAAATGAGTGACAATCAGGAAAATCTATTAGAGCAAAAATTAACTAGGAGCGTTGTTCGTAATAATCCTACATTACAGGATCAAATAATAATTCCTAATGATAAAACACCATTTACGAGAAGTAAAAAAATAAGTCGATCACCGCCAGAGAACAGTATAACTGCGCAAAGAAAAGATGAAGAATCAGTAACCAACACTGAAAAATATAATAAAACAAGAGTTAAAAATACAGTAGAAATAGAGCAAGAAGCAAATTTAGAACAGACAAACAAAGAAAAATCAACGGGGGCAATAAAAAAGGCGATTTCAAGACTGAACAAAGCCCATTTAACTATTAATATACCAACTACGTCTAATAAACAAGAATCAGCTGAAACATCTAAAGAAGATCAAAGGAGAGCAGCAGTAACCCCAGTAACACCATTGACAGTGATTAGAAAAACAGAAGATTGGAAATTCGATAATAGTTTGAAACAGGACATCATCATAGACATCGAAGGTTTTAACGAGCAACCAAGCCTAATTGGCAATCTAAACAACTCACAGAGTAAATTTGACTTCAATTTTAATTTAGACAGCTTATTAGACAACACCATGGTCGGTCCGGGGCTAGGTGATCAACAACAGCAAGTACCACCGCAGTTGCGTTTATCGCTAAAATACGTAGCGAACCTAATACCAGAGTTCGACGGAAAATGCATATCAGTTAATGAATATGTAGAAAAATTAAAGCATGCAAAAAACATGTTGTCAGAAACCGATAAAGCAAATTTAATTCCAATACTAAAAATGAACGAATGCACAAATTAGTAATATTCAAGATTTTATCAAAGGTATCCACCAGATTTATCCATCAATGGATAAAATGGCAACACTTTATGGAAAAATAGCAGAAAGTCTGCAGAATCCAGACGAGACGGTACTCAGTTTTGCTAACAGATTGCAAGAATTAGTATTGCGAGTACAAGACAGTAAAAAAGTAGCAGCATATACAGAAGAGGAAAGACAAAGATTCGAAACTAAAATAGATGCTGAAACTCTATCAGCCTTTGTAGAAGGATTACGGCAAGAAATACGTTTAGAATTAGGAACAACGAAAGATTTTGGCGATGCTATACAAAAGGCAATAGAAATAGAGACGAGATTAAATAGAAGAAATTTAATATTTAGTAAAACAAATAAAGTATTTTGCAGTTTAAGCAATCAAGCAGCTATATCAGGAGACACAAGCGTTTTCATATACTCGTGTCAGATTTGGCAAGACTATGGACATGAGGCATTGTTTTGTCATAAAGTGGCGTGTGTTTACTGCAAAAATAAAGACCATTTGTCAGATATCTGCAGAATAGTAAAAAAAAAGATACAATTAATTTGTAAATTCTGCAATAATCACGGGCATTCAATCGATGCCTGCAAAATGAATAGAATCAAAGGCAACCATTGCCAGTATTGCCAAATAATGGGTCATACTGTAACTCAATGCCCATTTATAATAGAGTACGAATTATGCTGAAAATGTAAAGAAAGCGGACACGATCCTAATAATTGTAAAAATCAAGGAAAACAAAGTGAAATGTGCGAATTCTGCAATGGCACAACTCATACAATAAAAGATTGCCCAGATGTAATGTGCAAAAGATGTAACCAACGGGGACATGTATTGAAATACTATCCAATATTAATAGATAGAAAATTTCTAATGTGTGCAATTTGCAATAAAAATGATCATAAAGCTGAACAGTGTGAAGAAGCTAAAATATTAGTAGCACAGAATAGAGCAAAAACATGTCAACAGGATATCCAATGCCAGATTTGCAACGAAAAAGGTCATTCGGGAAAATACTGCCCCAAATGGATGGCTCAGCAGCAAGATACGAATAATTCAACGCCTCATATAAAAATCAAAATTATAATAACTATAATAATAACTACAGAAAAAGCAACAATTTTAATAATCAGAACAAAAATACAAATAATCCTAATTGGAAACAAATAAGTTGTGAATATTGTAAAATAAAAGGACATCCAATACAAGAGTGCAGAAAATTAAAAAATTTGGAAAATATGGCTCAAAAGCGGGAAAATTGCAGTTATTGTAAAGAAGACGGACACACAGTAGAAAATTGCCAGGAAATCAAGGCACTAGAATCAAGAGCGAATAAATTTTGTAGCTATTGCAAAAATACGAACCATATGACAGAGGAATGCTTTCAATTGCAGAACCAGCAAGTGAATCGTGCGGGAAACGAGTAAAGCCTTCTCGGAGCGAGTGGACGAGAAATAATAAGGCCAATACACTCGCAACAAACGATGGCATAGCAAATTTAATAAAAACAAGAGATATCTATGAACAAAATGTATCAAATACAGAGAAATTGGAAGTATATCATATAAAATTAGATGATCGATTAGAATATATTCAGATTATAAATCCATATACAAGTAAATCATGCAGCTTGCTCGTCGATAGTGGTGCACAGATAAATATAATCAAAGTAGGCCAAATTTCTCCAGGGGCGCTATTACAAGATAAAAAAATATTGCTGACAGGAATAGCAAGCAAGCATATAAGAACTTTAGGGATAGTTAGAAGACTACCAATAAATAATAAATATTGTGATTTTCATGTAGCACCAAAGAAATTTGACATTCCGTATGATGGCATTTTAGGTATTAAATTACTCAGGGAAAGTAAATTACGTCTAGATGAAGGATATTTAGAGATAAACGACGTAAAATTAAAACTACAAAGTGGACCAATTAAGAAGATATACACTTATGCAGAAAATATACAAAACAAGGGTCAGGAGGAAAGAGTGGGAGTAAATAATGATCGAAAGAAGGTTCTCAATAAAATGTTAAAAGAAATCATTAAAGAAAATGATATATATGAAAGTCTAAAAGGAAACAAATATAGCGAGAGTAAAGATGTAAATGAAGATAAAGAAAATATAATTCAACAAGATAATAAGCAAAGTCTTATAAATGTGAACATGGAGCAAAAGGCAGAAAATTCCGACAATACAAAAGATTTAAAAAAAAAATGCGATGGTGATGGAAAATACATTTTATGACAATGTGAAAACAGTCTTGAATACAATAACTAAGGAATATAAAGTGAGTAAGGATACTAAAACAGAAGTAATAAATAAAAGTAGTAAAAATGAAAACAAGCCAGAAAATTTTAGAGAATTTTTGGAAACCGATAGTAAGAATATAGAAAAATTCATATATAACATTAACGTAGCATTGCAAGAGGAGCAAAACTCGCAAGAAATCAATGCTGAAGTAAAAGAATGCGATTTTAAGGACATATTAACAACAATGAAAGAAACTAGAGAAAAGTTGTCAAAAGCTGAAGAAAAATTGTTGTTTGATGAAAAAGAATATCAATATATATCATTCGATATTGGCTATGTTCCTGAAGGAGCTCAGTTAGTGGCCGAACTAGGCATAGATGAGAGTTTAATTTCAAATATAGAAGCAATCGATACATTAAAGAAAACTCAACACGGCCAACTCAAGAAACCTAGCAGACAAGAAGTATTACGAAAGAAATTACAAATGAAAAATGGTGGTAAAAAGAATCAAGAAAGAATCGAGCGGATCATAAATAAGTATCC
The DNA here is from genome assembly GCA_020010945.3 of Muscidifurax raptorellus. NCBI lineage: Eukaryota > Metazoa > Arthropoda > Insecta > Hymenoptera > Pteromalidae > Muscidifurax > Muscidifurax raptorellus. The sequence goes on from JAHUUD020000061.1 coordinate 205,992, forward strand.
GGATGTTTTCTGGCTCGAAGGTGATGATTTAGGAACGTGTACTGTAGAACAACATGAAATAAATTTAACGACAGATAAACCTATTTATGTAAAGCAGTTTCCATTAGAACACAAAAAGGAAGAGATTGCTATCAATGAAACAAAAAAATTAATCGTAAATAAAGCGATACGAAATACAAAAAGCCCATTCAATGCACCCACATTAGTCGTGCCGAAGAAAGAACTTGTTACAGGAGAAAAGAGATTCAGATTAGTGATTGACTACAGGGCAATAAATGAGGTCAGTATAGCGGACCCGTATTTACTGCCAAATATTAACGAAATTTTTTATCTCATAGGAAACAAAAAATATTTTGATAGACTTAAAATCAGGGTATCATCAAGTAAAAATGAGACCTTCGGATATAGAAAAAACTGCGTTCAGTGTACAGCCATTGGGAAGATTTGAATTTCTTCTTTTACCATTCGGTCTCACGAACTCTGCTAGAACATTTCAGCGAGTGATAAATACAGTCCTAGCCGAATACATTAATAAAATATGCTACACTTATATTGACGACATTATTATTTTTGGAGATTCAATGGAGGAATTGGATGAAAATTTTAATCTAATAGCAGAAGCATTAATAGCATTTTAATCTAATAGCAGCAGAATTAAAATTAGAACCAGAAAAATGTGAATTTGGTAAAACAGAAGTTTGTATCCTAGGGCATATAATTAGCGAAGCCGGGATAAGGCCGGACGAGAAGAAAATAGAGGTCGTCAACAATTTTCCTATACCTAAAAATGTAAAGGGAGTGAGACAATTTTTAGGATTTGCTAATTATTATAGAAGATTCATAAAAAATCTTGCCGATATAACAAAACCATTAACAATATTTTTGCAAAAAGATAGACCATTTATTTGGACAGAAGAACAACAAACAGCTTTTGATAAACTGGCAAAGATGTTATGTTCTGCACCAGTCTTACAATACCCACAATTCGACAAACCATTCATAATAACAAGCGACGCAAGTCAATATGCTCTAGGATGTATTATTTCTCAAGGTGAAATAGGCAAAGACAGACCCATAGCTTATGCATCTAGAGTATTGCAACCAGCTGAAATGAAATATGCGACGTATGAGAAAGAGGCTTTGGCGATTATGTATGCCATAAAAACTTTCAAAGGTTATATCTATGGTAATAAATTTGTGATTGTAACGGATCACAAGCCATTGGTATGGTTAAAATCAGCAGATAATAATGAAAGAGTACAAAGATGGAGATTAAAATTGTTAGACTATGAGTATGAAATCATATATAAAGCTGGAAAGCAAAATACGAATGCAGATGCCTTGTCACGAAATCCAGTTGCAAAAGCTGGAATATATGTGATAACTAGAAGAATAGAATTGCGTGTGACGTGGGAAGTCAGGAAAGCAAACAAAAAAATATAGTATACTCCAAAAATGCAATTCAATTCCGGAATGATAATGTGATACATTTAATCAACAATAATGGTGAGTCACTAGATGAACATACAGCAAAATTATTGAAAAATAAAAATATTGATTGGGACAAAAATTCAGACTTTTTACATTCCCACACGCACATATACACTCACGCGCGCACACGTGCAATAATTTATTGCTAAAAAATTAATTAACTAATTTATAAATCATTTAAAAACAACATACCTTTACTCCCGATACAGAAAGACGGTTCTGAGCTGTCTTTCCTTAGCTCTCATATCCATTGTCTGTAAGATGCACCAATTGTCAAAATTTAAATATAAAACTACATATTTAGGCTTGCGTCCACTCTTCAATTACGGCATCATGGTATGTTTTGTGCGCCATATAAGAGTCCTATCCGCTGGCGACCTAAATAATAATCGTTCCGCACTTTGCAACGACATCCGATGCATCTCATAAAGTCTAAAATATTCGAGCCACATTAAAATCTCTATAGCGTGGACATTCAGTCTCCACAACGGTGTGTTCGGCACATCAAACGGCAATCACGAACGAGCAATTAATTGCATAGTCAATAATCCCGGAAGCAGTGGAACCGTAGCACTTACTACTGGTGCCTGCTGCTCGATCTGTGGTCCATCATTTTAGAGATCATCATCATTAGTAGCAGCAGCAGCAGCAGCAGCAACGGCAGGAGCAGCAGTTTCTACATCATCTAGTAACATAATTGTTTTTCACACAGCACTGTTTAGAATTACCGAAACATCAGGTATTTAGGGTGACAAGGACAATGAATCAAGAAGCGTTCTCAAACATATGAGTACCCAGGCAGGCATTACTAATCCTGCCGTCGATTCCGATCGGGTATCAGCCCCGGTGGTCGACGCTCGCCTCCTTGGGGATAAACCCCTTGGATCTGGGAGAGGCGAAAGTACGCTTTCGATGCACAACACAACAAGCCCCGTTGTAGGTAACCTGGCACGGGAAGGCAATGGTAATGCTACAGGAAAGAAGGCAGAGACTATGGAGGTAGACGCAGATGGCGACAAGCGAGCAGAAAGCGCGACCTCCAAAAACGTGCACCTAGATCGCCTTGGCAGCAAAATCGATGAGCTGATCGATTATGTCAGGGACAGACACAATGTGCACAAGCAAATTAAGGATCTCGCCCGAAGCATAAGGGCCAGCTACAGGGCTCTCTGCTCTGCAGACGATAACCTTATGCAGTGCCAACGGCCAGGGACTAAGGGCAAGGTGACCCAAACAACCCCTGGCCTTCTGGAAAGGGCAATTAGCCTAGCAGAGGCGAACGAAGTGACCCCTAAGCCGATCGGCAAGGGGAAACCACAGCAGGCTAGCCGCGTTAGTGGGGCGAGCTCTGCAAGAAGAGTAGCCGACGACAATGTCCACCAGAGGGAGAAAGACTCGTGGCAAGAGGTGGTGACAAGGAAGGCAAAGAAGAAAAAAGAAAAAAGCGTAAACAGGAAGGATAACACTGGTGCACGTGGCCAAGACCAAAAAGGCACCAGAAAAAGTAGGACGGCAAGAGCAAGACCCCCTAGACCTGACGCCTTAGTCATCAAGGCCGAGGGTGGAAAAAGCTACGCCGAAATCCTTAAGAAAATGAAGGCAGAGCCTAGCCTAGAAAAGTTAGGAAACAGCGTACATAGAATACGCAAAACGACAGCAGGAGATCTGCTACTCGAACTACGACGTTCCAAGGAGGTGGAAATAGCTGAGCTCCAGGAAGCGGTGAAAGCAGTACTAGTGGAAACTGCTACAATCAGGGCGCTGCATCATGAAGAGGCCTTCGAGATTAAAGACCTTGACATGCTGACCACTAAGGAGGACATAGTGGACGCACTACGCAAAAATAACGAGGAAAGACATAATTTCGAACCTACGGCGGTTAAATTACCTGCCCAGATAGCCCAGAAGTTTATCAAGGGTGGGGAGATAAAGATAGGGTGGGTTATCTGCCGAATAAGAGCAATAAAGCGAGACACCCGCCCGCTCAGGTGCTATGAATGCTTGGGCTTCGGCCGTACTGCTGCAAGCTGCATTGAGCAGCACGACAGAAGCCGCTGCTGCTACAAATGTGGCTCAGCGGGACATGTAGCGAAAGACTGCACAAACCAGCCCAGCTGCATTCTCTGCAGAGGAAAGGACGACGTAGAGAAAAGCGACCATGCCGCAGGTAGCTATGATTGCCCAGCGTACCAAGCGGCAGTGAAAGCCACAAAACAAAGAAGATGAGAATAGTACAGTTAAACCTGAACCACTGTGAGACAGCTCAGGACCTTCTCTGTCAGTACGTCCGTGAGCAGAAGATTGATGTCGCTATAATCAGTGAGCAGTACAGAGATCTTGAACAGCCAAGGTGGAAATCCGATGGCTCCGGAAAAGCAGCTATTTGGGCGTGCAGAGACCTTACCTTTCAAAGTAGGATGAAAGTCAAAGAAGCAGGTTTTGCCAGCACGAAGATTGAGGGTGGACAGGTATACAGCTGTTATGCCCCACCCAGTGCGCCAATAGATCAGTTTCAGCAGTTCTTGGACCGGCTAGTACGAGATGTCAGGGCTAAAAAACCAGCTATTATAGCTGGGGATTTTAACTCATGGGCGGTTGAATGGGGCAGCCGAAAAACCAATAGAAGAGGACAGGCCCTACTAGAGGCATTCACACTTCTGGACTTGGTGCTGGTGAACGAAGGCAACGTACCAACCTATAAAAAGGTGGACGCTGAATCAGTGATCGACTTGACATTTGTTAGTAGATGTCTGGTAAAAGAGGTGAGTAAATGGACCGTAAGCGATCACTTCACTAATAGTGATCACCACGCCATTATAATGGAGCTGGGCGCACAAAACATGGTACACTGTACTAACCCTATAAGTACGAAAATGGAATGGAAAGCCAAGGAGTACGACGAGGAACTATTTCTGATGATGTTAGGAAATATTCAATTGACGGGATCAGCAGAACACAAGGCTGAACAAATGACAAAATGGCTCGCCCGAGCCTGTGACGCAGTTATGCCAAGAAAAGTGCCCAATCAAAGATGGGCACCAGTATATTAGTGGAACGAGAAGATTAGATCAGCGCGTTCCGCCTGCCACCGAGCACGAAGGCTGGAGCAACGGGCAAGGAAAAAGTTTTACCGAACCGGTATTGGAAGCGAAGCTGTAGAAGAATGCATCTGACGCCTCACGTAAAGCCGCATTCTGGGCATGCAAAGACTTTACCTTTCAGGGCAAGATGGTAAACAAGGAAAATGGCTTCCTAAGAGCGAAAATAGGCAGCATACACTTATACAGTTGCTGTGTCCCCCATAGTGCGTCAATAGAGCAGTTTCAGCAGCTACTAGACCGTCTGGTACAAGACGCTAGGAATAAAAAACCAGCTATAATAGCCGGAGATTATAACGCATCGGCGATCGAGTGGGGTAATAGCCGAACCAATAAATGGGGACGAGTGCTACTGGAGGCATTCACGCTACTAGACGTGGTGTTGCTGAATCAAGGCAACACCCCCACCATAAAAAAGGTAGATGCAGAGCCATTCATAGAAAAAATGAAAGAAGCTAAGCGCAACCTTAAGAGGTGTATAAGAGAGAGTAATCAAAGATGTCTAAGAGAGCTGTAAGATGAGGTCAATGAAGACCCTTGGGGCTGACCTTATAAAATTGTTATGAAGAAGATCAAGGGAAGTTACATACCCCCACCAAAGTGCCCAGAGGTACTAAGCAGGGTGGTAATAATACTCTTCTCAAATCATCCGGACATTCCATGTCCTATAGTAGAAGAAATAGATGTAGATAATATACCCTCAATTACGGAGCAAGAGATAGTATCAGCCTGCCGGAGGGTTGGAAACAATAAGGTTCCAGGAGTTGATGGCATACCCAATATTGCATTGAAACATGCCATCCAGGCTCACCCAACAGAGTTTATAGACTTGTACAACACTTGTCTCAAAGAAGGAACGTTTCCATTAAACTGGAAAAAGCAAAGGCTTGTGTTGCTACCAAAAGGTAGCAAACCACCTGGAGAAGGGTCGTCATACAGACCGCACTGCATGCTCGATACGCAGAGCAAAGTATTAGAGCGCATAATCTTCGTTAGGATTGAAGACATAACCGAGAGGCCAGAGGAGCTTGCGGAACAGCAGTATGATTTTCGTAAGTGCCGCTCAACATTAGACTCTATCGGCTTAGTGGTGAATACAGCACGGACAGCCATATGCGGGAAAAGATGGAAAGGCGGGGCCAAAAAGTACTGCGCGGTTGTTACACTTGACGTTAAAAATGCATTTAACTCTGCAAATTAGTGTAAAATTCACGAAGCACTAGTGAGACTAGGAGTCCCTCCGTATATAACAAGAATAATGTCTGACTACCTCAAGGACAGAACTCTCTTATACGAGTCCGAGGAGGGCACGGTGAATTATATGGTTACCGGGGGAGTTCCACAGGGGTCAGTACTGGGTCCATCGTTGTGGAACATTATGTACGATGGCGTACTCAAGCTAGAATTACCATAAGGAGCAATGATCGTGGGATTCGCAGACGACATAGCTTTGGTAGTGGTTGCAAAAGAGAAAGAAGAGGTAGCTGAAATTGCTAGTGAAGCTATCGTTAAAATACAGAAGTGGCTAAATGATGCGAACCTAGAGCTTGCAGGCCATAAAACGGAGGCAATCCTAATATCTAGCAGAAAGAAGATGTAGACAATTACCTTGAGAATAGGCGGTCATGAAATTACTTCTAAACCGATTATTACATATTTCGGTATAACGTTAGAGGCAAAGCTGACCTTTAAACAGCACATGGAAGCAGCAGGAGAGAAAGCCGCGAAAACTACCGCAGTGCCGGCGCGGCTGATGCCAAATGTGGGTGGTCCCACACAGAATCGCCGAACGCTACTGGCAAGCGTTAGTACATCAATCATGTTGTACGGAGCCCCGATATGGGCAGACGCTGTGCTGGTGAAGGTACGATGCGGTAAGAAGTAGATGGCAGACGACACTGTTCAAGTGACAGAAATAGAGAAAAACGTGATGACGACCACATCAACAGACATGGGCGGTAGCCCAAAGTCCCCCCGCAAAGCAACTTACTTAGGGTCGATAAGGAGGACGGAGAGGATTCTGTTGCCGTTGAAATTCAAAAGCTAACGTTAGCGAACGGTTTAGTGTGTGAGAGTCCCACACAGGTGGTACCAGTCGGTTCCATATCGTCCATAATGGACTTTCCCTTAATCTCTCACTCTATAAAGTAAAAAATCACACACAACCCAAAGTTTTTTCAGGTACACTAGAAAATTGCGGCGAGCACAAATCAATCACCTCACGGATCAAGTGTCTTAATGGACTTAATAATTAACTGACGTTAACTGTCCCGAAATAAAAAATGCTCGACCACTCGAACTAGTGCACTTGAGGGTCTGAGCATCAATTGACACTTAGCGTAGGAGAAAGAGATAAATTTCATGGTTAACAACAGTTGCATGTTATATGTGTATGTGTATAACTTCAGCTTACCATGAGTCTTTCGTCCAGAGGGTGAGAGACGTCGCAGAGAAGATTTTCCGTGGATTTCAGCAGTTTGTTGTTAATATGCAACGAGCAACGGACATACAGTATAACTGATACCTGAGTCTGCTCGTTTCTACAAATCTACTTTTCATTTTAAACATTACGAAATGTCGCAATAAATATTTTCCATAAAGTAGAGACAGTAAGAAAGAGAGAGAGAGAGAGAGAGAGAGAGAGAGAGAGAGAGAGAGAGAGAGAGAGAGAGAGAGTTGGATGTATTATATATCTATATAATAATACATATTTATATAATATGATTGGAAAATATACCTTTAATCCCGATATGTGAAGGTAGACTTCAACTGCCTTTCCTTGGCCCTCAAACCCGTCGACTGCAGAATTGTCCATCTTCATGCGCCTAAATATATCACGACGTACTTCGGTCTACGTCCAGGCTTCAACTTTGTGTAATGTAATCACCGATTCCATTACGCATCCAAAACACTACTATTGCTATACATATCATATCTACATACACACACACGCACACACTTACTTACTAGCACATCATCGCAGCACTCAAGAAGTGGATGTGCAAAAAAACCAGGAGAGAGAAAAATCTACTCATACGTACAAGCGGCACCTAAGAAGAAAAGAACGAGAAAGAGAGAGAGATTCACTTATAAGAGCAAGCGGCACATAAGAAGTGGATATGCAAAAAACCAGGAGAGAGAAAAATCTACTCATACGTACAAGCGGCACCTAAGAAGAAAAGAACGGGAAAGAGAGAAAGATTCGCTCATACGTACGAGCGGCACCTTCACGAAAATAGGCTATATTCCAACGAACCAAGCAATAAATTCAAAGGGTCAAAAGAACGCTAGGAGATATTTTAGATTCAATGAGAGCTTCATAAGAACCGCGTATTCGTATTTTTAAACACGAGAACAACGTGGCCGTTTCCACGTAATGCGACGACAAACCACCGCGGGAAGATGAGCACAACTATGAGAAAAAAACTAGCGAGGAGAGAGAGAAACCGAAGCGCAATATTCGACGATCTGGAAATCCATTGGAAACACGTGTGCGATCTCCAGTAGGGAAAAAGAGACCGCGGGAGAGTTCTAAAAGAGACAAATTCTTAAGTGGTAGTCATAAACTATGATGTTTATGACTTGACCTGCCACGATCCCCTTCATGTTGAGAGAGGAAAATACAAATAGCAAGGTGACCCAATATGGAAATCCCTAGCCCGAGAAAAACAAGGGGATATGCGAGTATATAATGCCCGGGAGCAAAGGGTAATCGTCGTCAGATCAGTCAGTAATCTCTCGCAGAACGTTACTCTGCTCGTCGCCAGACCACTCATATAAAAATTAGCATCACGCAGTATACGCTACTTGTGCGTTGCGAAAATAAGAGTATCGGACTTAGTCGCTCAGTCGAGCAAGTGCATCCATCGGCATCTTTTCCGAAGATCACCCCCTGCTGAAAAGAAGAAGCAACAGAGGCAGTTGACTCCCTACGATCTACACTACGCACATCAAAAGGACGAGCCGTCACATCTAGTGCATCTAGCCACCGCTGTAACCTGAACCACCGAGCCTAGGCTGGAAGGCGCTAAGGATTGACAGCTGCAGACGCTCAAGAATCTCTTCACACATATATACAAACAGCCACGCACACTCACACATTAAGGTACTTTTCTCTTTTCATAGAAATAAACGTGTGTCGATTTAAAAAGAAATAATGTATAGTTTAAGTGACTTCGTATCCGGCTCCCTTCCCCGGTAGGCAGTGACCGCGTCCGCGGTAGCCAAAAGGGATTTCCTATCATTCATTCATTTAATCATTTAAATTATTATAACTTTCACGTATCGTGAAGTTCGACTATTAATCAGGTAGGAATTCATGTAAATGTATTAATGTGTTAGATTTTGGTAATTTAAATTTATAATCTGGACGTAACATTTGGCATCGTCGAATAATTTGTACGCCAAATTAAAGATTTATCTGCCGGCACTTTATACAAGCTCTCTGCTTGTTCTATTGGCATCTGTTGCAGACTATACAGCCGATAATATTCAGGCCACATTACTTAAGACTCCATAATAGTATTATAGGAGTCTCATATAATCGCCTCGCGCGAACTATTAATCGCCGACGAAGCAAATCGGGAAGCGGCCTTACAATAGCACTGGGTACTGCGGCATGCTCTTCGATCTGTTCTTCAGGTGAATCAGTCTTGAGAGCAGAGGCATCACTTTTACCATCATCCAGGAGCATAATTGTTTTTATCCGCGCACATGCAACAATAATCTACGAAATTATTTTTCGTTTTTTACACACACTTAACTATTCATTTATTTTAAAGTTTATTTATTAAAAACACTTAACTGTTAATTTATTTAAAAGTTTATTTATTTAAAAGCACTGCACTGTTCATTTATTTAAAAGTTTTTATTTAAAATCTGCATCTTCTTGATATTGCAACCCGGGCACATACAAACCTTAAACTTGATGCTATACGACCAGCGTATACTTTGATATCTGCCCTGGCGATGATAGTGCACATGGCAGAGGTAGCACTTGTCCTCCTGTGTGATTTTTCTAATTGCGCTGTACGCTCCTTTAGTAATGCTCCCGGTAAAATCACAGCTACAATCGCATATGATAATCACCCGGAGAGAGTTAAACCATCACTGATGGCTGCTCTCTTCCAGAGGTGTGATACTGTGACACTTTGTTAGCTCTGAACACGCGCGATCCCACGGTACAAGCACATCTTGCTCATTTTCTTTTTGCTGATGTTTCAAAATTCACAAACAATATCTTTGACCAACTCCCAAAACATTTGCACGTATATTAGAGCCTGTACCGTGCAGCTGCATTTTCTTACTCATGCTTTGTTTGCTATAACAGCGCAGCTGCATTATCTTATTCATACTTTTTCGATGATTATCAAATACAGAGAAAAAGAAATTCGGTAATGACACTGCTTAAGACCCAGGACAAAATTGACCAAAATTCGCGATTTTTTTATGTCTGAATTTCGCAGCATATCAAGTGTCGTCGATAAGCTCGAGCATCGTGAAGACCGAGCTCGAGCACTGTACACAAAGTCTCTTTCTTTCTTTCTCATCGCTTTTTTCCAATTTACAATTTTAAAATTTCTTAAATAGTTATGAAAAATTAATTTTACCCTTGGCAATGGGGTAGGCACCCCTACAACCGATTCTCATGAGAGAATAAAAATTACGTTATTTTTTCGACATTTCCAATATTTACGGAGATATCGCAATCTTTTAGCTTTTACTTGTTTAGCAAACATTTAGTTTTAAACCCAGCGCAATGATTTTTGGACTGTCGGTGTATCTGAACGCACTCTATCAATTACCATTAAAAAAAAAATTTACCAAAATTCGCGATTTTTTTATGTCTGAATTTAGCAGGATATCAAGTGTCGTCGATAAGCTCGAGAACCGTGAACGACGATCTCAGGTATTTTTTATAGCGCTCTCTCTTTCTTACCGCTTATCTCAATTTGCAATTTAAAAATTTCAATACGGATAATTGCGAATAGTGCTTAAATATTGATGTGAAGAGAAAAAAAAACAAGAACGTACTAGTGCATGTTTGCATCTGCGCTGGGTATCAGATTGCACTCAGTTGTTAACAAAGTCATCACTACTCGTTATTCCGCGAAATTATTGTGTTCAGTTTTTTTTTTCATGTCAGCTCTCTCACCATGTGTGATGTAAATATATCTTCTACTCGACATTGTTGCAAATGTCATTCTAAGAAGTCTATAACCAGCGAATACCAGAAAATATATGCACACGTGCACATGAATAGCCAGTATGATCTCCCCGAGATGTATTGTCTTTTATTAGCAGTATCAGCAAAAAAGAAGCGTTGCGTTTTATGCTGCATTCCCATCGTGTAGACAGAGACAATATTTAAGGAGCTACACTTGCACGTTTCGGCAGTTCCACTTTGGATAGTCAAAGCATCTCTGTCAGAATGATTAGGGCCAGTGTGGCACATTTAGCCAAAGTTATCGGTCAGGCATTGAGTATCGCGAAAGATCGAGACTCACATATTCACACAATGTGTGGCAGAATGTGGGCCTCTGACCTACAGAACCAATCAGCAGAGGTTTTATGCACAAAGCTGCATTTTCTCTTGCTGCATTGTAGAATAACCACGGTATATTACATGTTTACCGTCGGTCTATACCGTAATCCAGACGTTCTGTCGATTGCTCTTCAAACAATACGACAGCGCAACGATCACGGGCACCCGCTAGCTCGTGCAATGTTTCACTGATTAGCATGTTTAGCATTCCGCAAAACATTCATGATATTTGGTGTGGACCCTTTCGTCGAAGCTACAACTATTGCATCATCTTGTATGCGGGTGTTTAGAAAAAATTTTTTTAAAAAGTTGCAAATAGGTATCATACCACCTCGTGGTTACAGAATGGTAGACAATCAGTCTGAAATTACCCTACACTGGCTCTCTCGGATGGAACAACGAGTTCTTCATCGCCAGATCGAGCATGCAGGACGAGGTCAGGAAAAAAGACTACTAGAGAATATCTTGGTCGATGGTTACAGTGCACCCCAAGACGGTGAGAACCGCAACGGTATTGTGCTTCAGTTTCAAGGCTGTTTTTGACACGGATGCCCCCGATGTTACAGGGTAAACAGAGATATAGATTTGAAAAGTGGTAAATCGATGGATGCCAGATACGAAAGAACATTGGCCATTAGCTATAGGCTAAAGATGGCAAATTACCAGTTGTTTGTAAAATGGGAGTGTCAGTTTAAGAACGAGATCTCACAAAATGAAGAACTTTGTCATTTTGTTCGAGAAAATGTGGTGAATGTAAAGAGAAAAGTACTTGATCCACGTGATGCATTTTTCGGTGGACGCACAGGTAACACAGTCACAGTGTTTGATTGTCAAGGCGAAGAGAAGATCAGGTATGTTGAGGTGTGCTCACTGTATCTGTTCATTTGGAAACGTGGCAACTACCACCACAAAATCTATATCACCCATTATTGCCAGTAAAAATGCATGGTAAATTGATATTTTCTCTATATTGGACATGCTGCGACCAATTAATTCAAGAAAACTGCCCTCATGAAGATCCTGAAGAGCGTATACTGCGAGGAACTTGGGTTTCAGAGGAGGTAAAGGCTGCTGTCACGTTGGGATGCATTGTCAAGGCTGTCTATGAAATTTGGCAGTACGAAATGACGCAGTACAGTCAAGAATAGCGGAAAGGTGGCGTATTTGCGGGATATATCAACGAATTTTTTGCTCAAAAGATCGCGGCGTCGGGATACCCACCACACTATATCACAGATGGGGATAAGGATCGCTACGTGAGAGAGTTGGAACACGACGAGGGTATAAAATTGAACAAGGATGATATACCTTTCAATGCTGGATTACGATCTGTGGCTAAACTGTGTCTAAATTCTCTATGGGGAAAGTTTGGTCAACGCGAGAATTTAACAAAAACAATCATGGTGAAGAATCCAGAGAATCTTATGAATTTACTTACCAGTGCAGAGGTTGAAGTTAACGGTATTCTACCAGTGAATGACGATACACTCTACGTCAATTGGTGCTACAGAGATGAGGCTCTGTCATCCTCAGTATCGTCATCAATGACAAACGTGGTCCTCGCTGCTTTTACAACAGCATATGCACGTCTAAAACTGTTCCAATATCTGCATGCCTTGGGTCCACGAGTGCTCTACTCGTCGCTGGTCAGTCTGACAAATGAAGTAGCCGACAAGGGCCCTGGTGCATATATAACGACCTTTCTGTCAGGTGGTCCAAAGTTTTACGCGTATAAATGTAAAAAATCGGATGGTGAAGAGGAGTGTATATGCAAGGTTAAAGAGATTCGGTTGAACTATACGAACAGTGAACAAGTCAATTTTGATTCGATTCGAGAGATGATCGTTTCTCCACACCTGGACATAGTATTGACGAATTCCGCTACATGTAGAACGGCATTTCACGACGTGATATCTCAGAATGAGACAAAGACATGCAAACCTATATATAGCAAACGAAGATTTACAGAGTTAGACAAAAGATACCCGTATGGCTATAAGATATCGGTAAGTGACAGCCTGTAGTTACATGTGGCGAAAACTTGTGTATAGACGACACTACAAAAGAAAAAACTATTTATTGGCTGAGAATTATGCTGACATCGTGCTGATTGGCCACGACACATCACCATCAACCTGATTGGACAAGGTACGTTGCCGTCGAGCTGATTGGCTGTTTGTACTGATGTAGCTGGTGGTGGTGGTGGTGGTGGTGGGTGGTCACAATGATAGCGCTAGTCGTGGGGGGTCTATATTTAAGTCAACGTGTTCACACTGCAAATTACCAGTATTTGACTAGCTACACGGTATAGCTTTAAAGAGGAACTACACGTTTTTTTATCTATTTTAAAAGAAAAAGTATGTATATCAATTATAATTATTATTATTATTTAAATAATATAATAATAAAATGATATACATTATATGTTTAGATGGATCGATATCTGAGATGGAGGTTGATCGTCATCAAATGGTGACGGCACTAAGAGAAGTCAAGACACGTTTTGGCTCGAAGATTGTGGCAGTTCTCGATGAAGAATTCCAAATTTTTCTTCCTTCTCAGGTATCTTCTGCATTGACGAAGGATACTAACTTGTTCGATAAGCTGAGTGCCCAAGCCAACAAATTACAACTTTTCTTAGATTATAAGGGTAACAACGCTATTGAGTTTACCACTGTTTAACTCTTTTGTGAATAAAAACTATAAATATGGAAAAACGGTTACGCTTTCAAGAGAAATCAATAACCGTGACATCGTTCAATGTGTGTATTGGTGTATGCATATAAAAAAGCACGTCGTGGAGACTTGGAACAAATAGCCCGTGATCAAGAGCATTTTTGAATGAGAGTTTTAAGAACTAATAGCATTATTACTGCTATACTTATAAAAAAACTCAAAAAACTGTCTATTAAATAACAAATTGTTTGCACTTATAATTTTTTTCTAAATAAATATATTTTTTACTTTCATTGTTTCTTCAAATATCTTAATCCCTTATACCATACCTAATTCTTATGCATGTGGATGAAAAAAAAACTTCCATTGTGTAACTATAGATGGCACTGTGTTACGTGAAATGTGATTGGTTGGTCATCACTCCATCGCTAACCTGATTGGTTGGTTGGTTGCCTTATATGTGAAGGTTAAAATGAAGTGTTGGTTACATGTTTGTCTCAGTAGTAGTTATGGATACACGATGGAAACATCCGTTTACCTCCATGCTGTGTGGTCCTACAGGATGTGGTAAAACGGTATTTGTGAAGAAGTTTCTAAAGGATCTTGATCATCTGTGTGATACCCAAATTGAACGTATCATTATCTATTACGCAGAGTGGCAGCAGAGCTACAAGGATCTTCAAAGCAAGAAGGTGGAATTTCGCGAGGGTTTACCGCAGACTAGTGACTGGGCCAGTTATTCCAGACTGAAACTCGTGATCATTGACGACTTGATGCGAGAATCGTTGTCGAACGGCAGTATAGTCGACATTTTCTCGAAGGCCTCCCATCATCACTCGCTCTCGGTGATATTCATCACACAGAACGTCTATCATCAGGGTAGAGGACAGCGTGACATATCTCTAAACGCACAATACATTGTCGTGTTTAGAAATTTGCGAGATAGATCTCAGATACAGCATCTGTCGCGTCAACTCTGTCCCGAGGATCCACAATTTTTGCAAGAGGCTTACTGGAACGCCACATGGAGACCATACGGATACCTTCTACTGGATTGAAAACAGATTACACCGGATAACTGCCGATTTCGCACCTGTATCTTTCCGGACGACGAAGTGCACTACGTCTACGTGTTACGGAATAAGAAGATGAATAGTGGCGACACGCTGAATCTGGTACCAATGATGGGTGTGTCTAAAAGACGACATCCTTTTGCGCGTAAGGACGCTGTCATTTTAAAAGCGCTGTTCTATTTGAACGATAAACAGCGAAAGACTCTCTTGCAGACGGCTGATTCGAAATTAGTGCGACATATTTGTGAGTGTGCTTTGAATGTGTTGATCGGTAACGTGCCGCTGGAGAAGTCTCACAAATCACGCTTACGCAGGCATGCAAAAACACTGCGGAAGTTATCCGAACCTTGTGTGAGCCTGTCGAAAAAGAAAAAAATCATTGTACAACGCGGTGGTTTCTTACCAGCATTATTAGCTCCTATTATTGGTGCACTGTTGGCTAGTATCATTGGTAAGTAGACGACATAGAGCACGCTAAAAAGATGGTGCTTGCGCCGTATGAGAATGTTGAACTTCTCCAGAGTGTGCTAGCAAATAGCGGGTGTAATAATGCTGCTAATATATTAAAGACTGTTTCAACACCCGGAACCGTGATGACTAGACTAGATGCTGAAATGAACAACATACCGAATTCATCTAGTTGCAAAAGTGAGCGGGAAAAATTGACATTTAAGCACTATTTGCAATTATCCGTATTGGAGAAATGTTTAAATTGTAAATTGATATAAGCGGTAAGAAAGAGAGAGCGCTATAAAAAATACCTGAGATCGTCGTTCACGGTTCTCGAGCTTATCGGCGACACTTGATATCCTGCTAAATTCAGACATAAAAAAATCGCGAATTTTGGTAAATTTTTTTTTTAATGGTAATTGATAGAGTGCGTTCAGATACACCGACAGTCCAAAAATCATTGCGCTGGGTTTAAAACTAAATGTTTGCTAAACAAGTAAAAGCTAAAAGATTGCGATATCTCCGTAAATATTGGAAATGTCGAAAAAATAACGTAATTTTTATTCTCTCATGAGAATCGGTTGTAGGGGTGCCTACCCCATTGCCAAGGGTAAAATTAATTTTTCATAACTATTTAAGAAATTTTAAAATTGTAAATTGGAAAAAAGCGTGTGACTTTGTGTACAGTGCTCGAGCTCGGTCTTCACGATGCTCGAGCTTATCGACGACACTTGATATCCTGCGAAATTCAGACATAAAAAAATCGCGAATTTTGGTCAATTTAGGTCAATTTGGTCAAAGTGTCGCAGTATCACACCTCTGGAAGAGAGCAGCCATCAGTGATGGTTTAACTCTCTCCGGGTGATTATCATGCGCGATTGTAGTTGTGGTTAATAAACTTTTAAATACATGAACAGTTGAGTGTGTGTAAAAAACGAAAAATAATTTCGTAGATTTTTGTTCCATGTGCGCGGATAAAAACAATTATGCTCCCGAATGATGGTAAAAGTGATGCCTCTTGCCTCAAGACTGATTTACCTGAAGAACAGATCGAAGAGCATGTAGCAGTACCCAGTACTATTGTAAGGCCGCTTCCCGATTTGCTTCGTCGGCGATTAATCGCTCGCGCGAGGTGATTATATGAGACTCCTATCACACTATTATGAAGTCTTAAGTTTCGTGTTGTAGAAGTGTTGATGTGGCCTGAATATTATCGGCTGTATAGTCTGCAACAGATGCCAATAGAACAAGCAGAGAGCTTGTATAAAGTGCCGGCCGATAAATCTTTAATTTGGCGTACAAATTATTCGACGATGCCAAAGTTGAAGCCTGGACGTAGACCGAAGTACGTCGTGATATATTTAAGCGCATCAAGATGGACAATTCTGCAGTCGACGGGTTTGAGGGCCAAGGAAAGGCAGTTGAAGTCTACCTTCACATATCGGGATTAAAGGTATATTTTCCAATAATATTATATAAATATGTTTTATTATATAGATATATAAACCTCCAACTCTCTCTCTCTCTCTCTCTCTCTCTCTCTCTCTCTCTCTCTCTCTCTCTCTCTCTCTCTCTCTCTCTCTCTCTCTCTCTCTCTCTCTCTCTCTCTCTCTCTCTCTCTCTCTCTCTCTCTCTCTCTCTCTGTCTGTCTCATGGCAGTCTCTCCTCCCGCGCGCTGAGGCCCCCCTCCCCCCCCTACAGTGGCGAGTCAAAACAAACCAGCCGCATTCTGTATACATTTCATACACTCTTTTATTCAAACTTAAGCGTAAAAAAAAAAAGAAAAGAATAAAGACAGACAGAAAGAAAAAAATAATAAAAAAGGTGGAAGAAGGGGAAGGCGGGGCTATTACCCCCTCCCCGCCGCCGGAGCAGTCTCTCCTCCCGCGCGCTGAAGGCCCCCCCTTCCCTCCACACTGGTGCGCCAGCACAACCAGCTGCGGCGGCGGCTGGTTTGTTTTGACTCGCCACTGTGGGGGTTTTACTACTCCTGAGGCGTCAGATTGGCAAACGGCTTGGTCCGCGGGAGATATTTTATTTCTCTCTAACCCTCTGTTTGCAGCACTACGTACGTAGTACTATGCGCTTACAGCGAGCGTTCCTCTATCCGCCACCCGAGGAGGCGCCACATAGGGTACAGCTCCCCCTCGTGGTGTGTGTGTGTATGTGAAAAAAACAATTATGTTACCGGATGACGTAGAAACTGCTGCTCCTCCTGCTGCTGCTGCTACTAATGATGATGATCTCTAAAATGATGGACGACAGATTGAGTAGCAGGCACCAGTACTAAGTGCTACGGTTCCACCGCTTCCGGAATTATTGACTATGCAATCAATTGCTCGTTCGCGATTGCCGTATGACGTGCCGAACACATCGTTGTGGAGACTGAATTTCCGCGCTATAGAAATTGTAATAGGGCCCGAATATTTTAGACTTTATCAGATGCATCGGATGTCGTTGCAAAGTGCGGAACGATTATTTAGGTCGCCAGCGGATAGGACTCTTATATGGCGCACAAAACATACTATGGTGCCGAAATTGATGAGTGGACGTAAGCGTTTGAAACGTATGTAGTTTTATATTTAAATGTTGACAATTGGTGCATCTTACAAACAATGGACATGAGAGCTAAGAAAAGACAACCCAGAACCGTCTTTGTGTATCGCGAGTAAAGGTATGTTGTTTTTAAATGATTTATAAATTAGTTAATTAATTTTTTTAGCAATAAATTATTGCATGTGTGCGCACGTGAGTCTATATGTGCGTGAGGGAATGTAAAAAGAAATACCGTATTTTACGCAAAATATGTATATAAGAAATATGGTTTTAAATAGACATAAAAATAACGTGGAATATGGATGAAAAGGAATTGTGCTTATTTTTAACTAAATTGTGCATTTTTTATATTATTTGTATATCGTACCTATAGTTAAACCTGCTAAAAAAAAATGAAAATCGACACCAAAAAAAGTAAAATTAAATGTCGATAGATTAATACAACGTAACATTGCGCTATTAAAAAAAAATTGCTAGTCAGTATTTAAATGAAAATGCAATGGTTTTTTTAAAGATGCGACTTTCTTACGATAAAAAAAAGAAATGGGATGAAGATAAAAAATATTTTTCTTTGGGGTTGTATTATAAGTCGCCTGAAGCTTTCAAATATTCAAGGCTAGAAAAAAAATTCGCTTTGCCTTGTATGACATTAATGAAAGAGTGGATTAACGAATTATCTTTACGGACAGGAATTAACGCAAATTTATTAAAATTAATTAAAATAAAAACAGCTTTAATGGATGTTTTAGAAAAGGAATGCGTATTAATGTGAGACGAGATGTCAATTAGACCTTTTTTGCAAAATAATAAATGAAATGATTATATTGAAGGATTTGGGAGAATACGATCGCGCTCCAAGATTTTTTAATATAGCTTTAGTTGCGATGTTGCCAGGGTTATTGTATAACTGGAAACAAGTAGTTTATTTTGTGTTCTCAACTGGACCTGTGCCAGGAATGACTTTAAAAGCTATCATTACCGATGTAATCGATAACGTTGAGGAAACAAGGCTTAAAATACGAATGTTGGTTTGCAATCAAGGCGCTTCAAATCAGAAAGCAGTAGCACAATTGGGAATCACACATGATAAACCATTTATTGAACGTCATGGTCGTCAAATCTTCTTTAATTTTGATACACCACATCCTTTTAAATGCTATAGAAATCATCTACTTAATAATGATTTTAATCACGATGACGAAACTATTTCTTGGAAAGCAATTCGGGAATTATGAGAATTAGAACAGTATAAATCAAGTAGGGTCGCCCCAAAACTAACTATCCAACATTTAGATCCAAATAATTTTCAAAAAATGAACGTTAAACTAGCTGTACAAGTTTTAAGCGGATCGGTTGCGCGTGCAATGATGGCAGGCTGGGATACTCACGATTTAAAACAACCCGCGTGCGTATCAACGGCTAACTTTCTTTTTGGAATGAATAATATTTTTGATTGTTTAAATACAAGACTTCCCAAGGATTCAACTCCGTTAAGACGTGGTTTATCTAAAACTCATCCGCAGGTCGAACAAACTTTACACAACTCAATAGAATGGCTTGAAAAGCTTATAATGTTTAATGGTAAAACGTTTAAATATCCGGACTGCTTTACAAACTTAGTTTTGACTATTCAAAGTATTCTAATGTTTTGGGATGTTTTGAAAAATGAAGGTCGATCGTATTTTTTAACTGGTAAAGTCAATCAAGATCCGAATGAGAATTTCTTTTCATTAATTAGGGCGTTATCGGGCTTTAATACTAATCCAACTGCTATTCAATTTAGGAAAAACTTTCAACACGAAACTGTAACAACATTGTTATTTCCTTCTGTCGGAAGTAATTGTAAACCGGACGAATGTATAAATTTATTATCTACTTATTCTGGCGTTAAACCCGATAAAAATGAAACGTTAAAAAAGCAGGAGGAAATGCAAAACCAAATTCGTTTAAGCATACAATCATGGGCACTAAATGAATATTTTGAAGATGACAAAACTGTAGAGCAGATGAATATTAAAGCATCAGGTAACGCAGATGATGATTTGATGAAACCGTTGCAGTTGTAACACTAGATAAGTGTGCAATGTAATATGTTGCAGGTTACTTAGTTTATAAATGTTTAAATAAATTTGGCTATGAACATTGCAAAGAAACTTTGACTAGAGAAAATCAAAATTTAGAGTACAAAAGTGATTTGTTGAGTTTTTGGAAAGCTTATCGAGTTCCTGATCTTGCACTTGGCAATTTAAAAGTTCCATCAGATCAATTTTATTTAATTATTTCAAAAGCTTATCAAGTTTTTAAGAAAGAATATTATTTACATTACACAGAAAACAATATTGCCATAAAATTAATTGAATGTATTGAAAAAGTTATTATGACTAAGTTTACAGATTTATGGCTTAAACATGAATGTATACAACATAGAAAATATATCATCAAACAATTTGTGAGAGTTCACATTTTTTATTTTTTGAATTGGTTATATGTAGTTTATCTTGATTCTACTAATAGAACAAACCTTGTGCCAAATTACAAACATTGATGAGGTAAATTCTTTTTTATGCAATATGTTCCGACAGTATAATAGTTTAGAGTCCTGCAATTTCAGTCAGGAGTCAGTAGTATAATAACTTGTATATGTATAATGTACATTTTGTAAATAATTACTTTTGGTGAAGGGACTTTTTAAAAAATAATTGTAGTTTTTATTGTAAATATTTTTTACATTTAATCTATAATATTTGTTTGTATGTAATTTTAAACGCAATTACTTCTGGTGAAGGATCTTTCTCTATTCGAGTATCTAATGAGAATTAATGAATGTTTATAATTACCCCGTAAGTTTATGACTTCGTAATTTCTTGATCCGCTATAGGTTTTGATCCAGAGCAGATGCAGATACCTACCTAGAACGAGGTCATGGTATTCATCGAATGCCGATGTGGGTCTAGGTAGACACAGGGAAGGCCTCCCTCATTCTTTGTTGACTATACGTCTGATAACAATAAAGTTTATCAAGCATATATCATTATATCAGGATGATCGGCGGACGATGTTATGCGCGCAATAAGGCGCATAGTTAGTTTAGGTCTTTTTCAGATGCAGTATGCAGACCAAGGTAGCGAGTGACCAGTCTATCATCGCATATAAATAGTTGTAACTAACTGTCTATATATCTACTTTACTAATTTGTACATACTCCTTTTCTTCACCCTCTCCCAATGGAAGAAAACCTGCCACCTTCCCGTTGGTTTTCATTGAGTAGTGTCAATAAATTGTCAATACATAGCACCATACACGTTTTTAATATATTATTAAATATTTGTAAAAACTAAAAAATATTGATCATAAATTACACTCTATGTATTTACGACAATATTATTAACATTAGCCAAGAGTAGGAAACATTAATATTTTTTAATTTATAAAATGTATTAATTAATTGCAATTATATACTTAATTAACTATACTTAATTAAAATATTTGTCTTAATCTATTAAATAATTTTACATATAAATACATATTGCAATTTTCCGAAGGGTACTTTGCTTCACACCTGCATATTTCAGTTAATGTCCTTGTTGGAGTTTTTTTAGTGTAATTTAGAAATACTTATACTAGCATAGCTTTACATTTATAAGCGGGGAAAACCCGACAGCTGCCGAGTTTGTCACCGAACTCGGTTTATGATTTAAGCTCTCCAGCGACGCGGTCCTTTTACAATAGTGTTTCTAGCAGAAACAAACACAGTAATAAAGATCGAAGAAAAAAAACGCACGAATATATTATGGATATATCCGCCTCAAAATTACCTTAATAGAGCTTTTGAGATCGCTGTTTATAAATCATGTTATTTCCAGACGGTTCAAGATGGCAGTTTTAATGGTAGGCTGTGGGCAAATGTTAACTTCGAAGGTCCACGCTCTGTCTAGTGGAAACGTTCTTCGTCGCGTCAATACTCTTCGCAGTAACGCTATTACGGGAATGACTAATAGGAAGCTCTGACTTTGGGAGAACGCAGGTATAGTGGTAATTGCTGACTTGCACATCTACTCATACTTTGGGTACTGTATGATGTTTAGGATACTTTGGGTCTTGTAAATTGGGCCTTATATATTGAGCCTTATAATTTTGGCATTGGAATTTGGGTTTTAGAATTTATGCATTAAAATTTGAACATTATAATTTAGAGTACCTTGTAATTTGAACCTAATAAATTAAGCTCTATAAATTGGGCCTTATTATATTTTGAGCGCATTAGCAATTGCTAAATCTTATTACTGTGCATGTCATTACTAACAGAAGTTTCTTAATTTACAGCGCATTTTTTTGCTGCCGCAACTTTTTTATTCCAGCGCATTTCACTGCAGCCGAAATTTTTATTAAGGGGACACACCACCTTTAAAACTCGAAAAAATAATTATTTTTAATTTCACACAGATAAGTTGGATTAATTTGAAATTTTATATACATACGTAACACAACTTTATCTTTATTTCAGACTTTTTTGGCCTATTTAGTCCTAATGTACCTTAATGAAAAATCAAACACCGTAAAGGACTGTCCACGCGATTCCAGAACAATGTCCGGCCCAATCGGGCTGAAAATTTTTATATACTCTTAAAAGCACTAGTTTTGGTATGATTGGAGGGAATTTAATTTAAATGAATAGAAAACTTTTTAAAAATAAAACAAGTAACAAATTTCGTTGTTTTAGCTTATTTTTCATTATTTTTGACTTGTTTTATTTTTAAACAGTTTTCTATTCATTCAAATTAAATTTCCTCCATTCATACCAAAACTAGTGCGTTTAAGCGTATGTCAAAAAATGTTCAGCCCCATTGTCACGTACATTGTCCTAGAATCGTGTGGATAGTGCTTTTCTGTGTTTGATTTTTCATTAGGGTACATTAGGACTAATTCTCCAAAAAAGATAAAGTTATGTTACGTATGTATACAAAATTTCAAATTAATCCAACTTATCTGAATGAAATTAAAAATAATTATTTTTTCGAGTTATAAAGGTGGCGTGTCTAAATTAATTAATTTTCTTATTAATAAATTCTTACCAAAATTTCTATTGCTTCAAATTCTTCTTCAAACTTACTAAAATGTTCGTCCTCGCCAATTTTTAAAAGCCAATGTTTAAATTTCATTTCATTATTACATACTCTTAAATTATCTTTCAAAGATAAATGCTGGAAATTTATCCATATATTACTGTTTTTACGCAGTTTTCTATTATTTTAGTTCTATTGCCATTTTTAACTACATATATAAATAACGATGTTATTTAATACGCATCAGTTTGTATAATATTTTTGGATTCTTAAATATCTTTATATATCTCATTGTCTTGTAGACATTTTTCAAATTCAGGAAAATTAAAATCATGTAAAAATTATCCGTTTGTAGATAAAATATCATCATTTTTTTTAATGCCATGTTTTCACCAATTTTTTCGGAATCAGTGGATTAACTGGATTATGGAAAACGCAAATGTAAGCAAATAGTTTACACATTGCATTTGGGAATTCGATCTGAATAACTTATTCCACTCCTCGTCTGTTTTTCTTATATAATAGTCTATCTTAAATAAAACCGTTCTTTATCCTTTGGATTAAGGATTCAACGACGCGGTTCTACCGCGTCGTGCTTAAAATACATATACTCTCTTCGTGCATAAAATAATACTCTCTTCTTTATGTTCTACCGAGCTCAGCTCCTCGAGCCCTCACTCCGCTGCTGCGCGAGTTACGTGTGCGAGCGTGCGCCGTGCTCACTTCTTATCCAACTGTCTGAGCGACAGGTCGACTTACTTAGCTAATCTAAACCAACGCGAGATCGTAAGCCTTTTCTTATTTAATCTACGAAAACTACTTATAAAGTTATCCTTCACAAGTGTGTTCTTATAATAAAGTATAATTAAATAAAGACTACAGCGTTGTTTGTTACGGATCCTGGTTCGCCTTCACCCATCATAATCTATCAGGTTATGGAGTCCCAGCCAGCTTCCACGGCTCAGGACGTAGCTGCAGGAGGCAATGGAGCACAGGGAGCATCGAAAGTTGCTGAGAAAGCAAGTAAGTGGAAAATCGTCTAGTACGCGAATTAAACGCGAGTGAACGTTTGAAAGAAGTGCGTTAATTTGAGAGTGCGCGTGTAACAATTCTAAGAAGGAAAAATCAAAAGCAAGATAACTCACGTGAAAGTATCTTGTTTGCACGCGCCGATTTTCCTAGAAACAACACAAATAGTTTCTCGGAAGCATAATCGAAAAGATAAAAATCGGAAGTGAAACGTTTTATGGAAATAAAAATTTATAAACGAAGAAAATCACGTGAAAGTAAAATCATTCTAGCTAGAAAAGATTGAAAGTCGAAAGATTTGATGTGTTAGAATAGCGTCGAAAGAACAAGAATCACGCGTTAGAAACAAAGTGAAGAAACGCATGCTCTCTTCTCGAAAGTCAAACGCCGGCCGGGAGAGGCTAGAGCAAGCGCGCGCTTGAGATAGGCTGCGCGCGCGAGAGAGAGAGAGAGAGTGAGACAGAATGAAAACAAACGCGCGAGACTAAGTTGTGGTGCACAACCGTGTATATATACACGGAATATCGATCGGGCCGACGCGAGAAGCCGCGGGCGCTATAGGTATATGGGCGCGTTGCGAATATAGGTGGATCGCCGCGAAGCGGGAAGCTATGCTCGCTCAGTTCTAAGAAAAGCTATCTGAAGAAAGGCAAGCGCGCTGAACGCACGTGTACGTATGTGCTTGTACTTGGTTCGCGAGTACATATGCTTGTAATATCGATAGTTGCACATTTACAGCGAGTCCTGCGAAACAACCTGTCACATTTATGGACGCATATATGTGAATACTTGTATATACATGGTCGTGCTTATGCATGTACGCAGGTATATATACATAATTGAATTAAAATCGATAAAATTGTTTAAACAGATAAAATGAAATTTAGCTTGGAATGAAAACTAAAATTGAAAGTTTAATGTTGGAACGGCAAGTTATTATTTGAACGAAAAGTATTAATTTTTGAACGGAAGGGTAATTGAAAGTTTAATATTGAACGGCAAGTTAACATTTTTGAAACTTTAATTTTGGAAGGAAAGATTAATTTATGACAGGGAAGTCTAATGTTTGAACAGAATGTTGAATTGAAAGTTTAATTAGAATGAAAATTAAAATGAAAGCTACATTTCAGTAAAGAAAAGTTCTCTGAAAATCCAGATAAATTAATTGCACCTTACTCATTCTAGATGGATCTACTCTAATCCTATTTTTGAAAACACAAGAAGAGAACTTGGGATTCCGGAAATATTTTCCCAATGAGAAGGTGACGGTGCATCTGGACGACACCAAGATCTGGTTCATCACTGAAAGTGGATTTAAAAGGGAAATCGGTATATGACCTCTTGTTTAATATTAGAAATTGATAGCATGTACTCGGTGTTGCTCGATTAACTTGTGTTCGGTTGAGAGAGTAATAAGCGATATGAGTCTGAGTGAATATTATGGTAATCTTGTGTTCGGATGCCATGGTACTTGCTCGTTTTTATTTGATTGGCTTGTGTTCGGTCATGAGAATAAAAACAATAACTGTTATAGAACGATTCCCGTATTTGTTTTTAAATGCAATGTTTCGACTCATATATATATTGTAACGGTTGACCCAGCGTATGGTAACGCTGGGTTTTTTGTCCAGCGGCGTTACCGATAAACTCCGTCTCCTACTCTCGCTTCAATACATACGAGGCGGCGGGCCGCCTCGGTCCTGGGCGCCAGGCATCGGAGTGCCAGGGATCCCGCGATCCCCTTACCTTGAGACGCCGCCGCGTGTTGAAACATCACTTTGTCCACCTGCTCGGCTAGCCAGTATTCGAATTAATACACATGGAAAATGAGACAATCACACAAGGTCGTGGGTAATAGTATGGAATGAATGGTCAGGATTTAGCTTTAAGTATCTCTGTATTTCAGTTAACAACCTTTCGTCGTTATTCATTTACATTCTGTCGATCTCCAGTCGCGTGCCTTACTAAACTACGACATTCCAGTCGATCGCACACATATACATCACACTGTGACTCGCATGTCACCGCGCCGAGGTTCGAACGAGGAAAATACCGACGCACGCCCTGAGCGCGTATCCGGTCGTCTCGAAATTCTGCTCACTGATCTGGCGCCGAACTCGCTCGTGCCCGCCGGTGCAACCTCCTAGCCGCGGCGTGTTCGTCATAGTGTAAACGATAGCGTCGGTGTAATAATTGTCGTGTCAGTCATGTGTACAGTAGTTACAGTATGCGATAAATCAGTAGAGGCGTATTGTTCGTTTAATACGCCGAACGACTCAGCGCCGTTAAATCGACGAAGCATGCTATAGCCGCACTCATGCTTCGCCGTACTCCTGTCGCCATATTGACCACGTGGCGTGTTAAATAATGTGAATTCGCGCTACTCCGCAATCGGTACACTATTTCCCGTAAGCATCACTATTACAATATATATATATATATATATGTGTATATATATATATATATATATATATATATATATATATATATATATATATATATATATATATATATATAGAAAGAGAGAGAGAGTCTGTTTATCTGCAATAGTAATACATGCATAAATTTACTTTAGTGCGTCCGATATTTTCTATAAATAAACTTATAAAATTGTACAATAAATCCAAGGCTGATGAAAGAGTCCTGGAACAGCTGGAAAGTGAACTGGCCGAACTTCGTGCTGCTGGAGGAAAAATGTTTCTTCCATACTGCAATTCAGTAAAAGATCCGAAAGAGGAAAGGATGGAAATCACTAACGTCGGAAATCAGAAAGACGAAAGATTCTTTGATCTCGAAAGTGTGAGAACGAACGTATTCTTGAATCAAGTTAAAGACTCGAAAGAAATGAAAGATTTAGTAAAAGGTACCCCAAAAATCACTAATATCACGACATTAAAACCTCAGAAAATTATAATAAATAAATATTTTATGACTGATATTTTGAAAGACAATATGTTTGGTTGGAAAAATCAAACTAATGATTTCTTAAATTCAACAGAAATTGAAGATAAAATGAAAGTCATGGCAGAGAGTTTCGAAAGCAGACTGAAAGAAATGGAAAGAACAGCGGAAGCCAAAATGATACGAAAGTTGGAAGAAATGAATAATATGCTTAAATCTTCTCCCGAAGAGTTTGATCAAATGGTGCAGTACGGTAACTATACCAAAGGGTGTATGACCGAACGATTGTTCACAGCAATATCAGCTGGTCGAGCTGGTTCAATGCCAGAGATATCCGGACGACACAAAACTGTAAGTAATTCAAACAAAGAAGTACCTAGGTGGTCGTGGTAATAGAAGGGGTAGAGACGGTAATAGTTATCGCGGTGGTACAAAACGTCCGAATGAAAGTCAGAACGATTCGAATGCTAAAAGAGGTCGATTCAACAATAAAAGAGGAAGGGGAAATCAAAATCGAAATTATCGGGGAGGAAAGCAACAAAACGGCAATAATGAACAAGACAAAGATCAACAGCAAGACAAAAGTGCCTTAAACATCAATGGTGAGTACATTCACATAAATATAGATAATAAAATCAAGTCAGTTTGCAATATCGGAAGAACGAACGTTACATGCAAGAAAGGAAAAGTATTAGCAGAATATTTAGCTGACTCCGGTGCAACTGAGCACCTTACAAATTCACGCATTATTTTTAAAATCTTTGATGAAACAACGGATGAAATGAAATGCGCGAATAATTCGAAAGAAGGGATGTTGAAAACGGTGGGAGTCGGCGATATTGTATGTAGAACGAATAAAAATAAACTGTTAAATTTAGATAATGTCATATGAGCCGAAAATTTATCCGAAAATCTAATTTCATTACGAAAATTTGTTGATCAAGGCTTGAGTGTTTATTTAGACAGTCAGCGTATTGATATTTATGTGTAGAAATTGAAAGTATGAATGAGAAAACGGAAGAATTAGTTGAAAAGGAAAATGAAACTGAAAACGAAAGAGAGGAAACTTAGGAAACTGCTCGGATTTTGATGTCACAGTAAGAGATAGAAATATAGTGCTAATTGATCAAGCTTCAATTGAGGAAGATCCAAACTGCAACATAGAATTCGAAAGTGCTAAGAGACAAATTAGTGACAAAGCTATGATGTGGCATACACGAATGGGTCACGCGTCGCTTGAATATCTAATGAAATTACAGACCAAACATGCCGAAATTAAAGATTTGAAAGAATGCAAGTTCGACGAAAGCATTAGAAACTGTGAAGTCTGTTTTATCTGAAAATTAAATAGACTACCCTTTCGAACGACACGTACAAGAGCGAAAGAACCTTTATAGATAATTCATTCCGATGTTATGGGAAAAATAAGTCCGTCCTCTCATCCTAAAGGGTATAAATACATATCTGTATTTATTGATGATAGTTCGAGACTCGCCATGGTTTATGGCATGAAAACGAAAGACGAAACGGGTTATTGTTTCGAATCCTTTGTAAAAAGTGCTCGAAACCTGTTAGAAAGGGACGCAAAGGTATGTTACCTGCGAACAGATCAAGGCACTGCGTATACCGCAGGTTATACGGTTGAAGTTTTGAAGAAACTGGGTGCCGAACATCAATTGGCTTGTCCGGATACTCATCAACACAATGGTACGTCGGAAAGAATGAATCAAACGATACAATGTAAGATTCGAACGTTAATGTATGACTCGAAGCTACCTGAAAATATGTGGGATTTAGCTCTAGTGCAATCTATGCGTACAATCGGACATAACATATATCGAACGATATGATTTCTCCGTTGGAAAAATTCAATCGGGAAATCAAAGTTTACCTGACACAGATTAAAAGATTTGGCTGTCTGGCATCTTTGAAAGTACAGCAAAAGGTAGGTCCGACATTTCGATCGCTAGGTTTTAGAACGATTCTAGTTGGATACAAAGACACTGGTTATTTATTGCTGAAACCGGAAAAAAGAAAGTTGTACGAGAGTCGCGACGTTAGATTCAACGTAATATTTGTTTTTGGAGCTTACAATAAACACGTTAATATGTAAACCTTATCAAATCATTTAACATAATCTTTCCCTCACATCAGAGTGTCCCTGCAGCGAAACAGGGCAGCAGTTCCCTGTGACATGCTAGAGGGAGTTCTCTAACCGGCGTATAACGAAGGTACTCTGGTACACGTTCAAACATACGCCGGGCTGCGCTACTACGTAACTAATACGCATTTTCAACGGATTTAAAACCCGACTTCTACGCATCTCCCCCCACATTTTGCGCTACTCGTGTTCCATAATCTCACACGGCCTTACGGTTCCCTATAAGGAGCAGTTTGGTACGTTTCAATACGTAATACAACTTTCATCGTTAAAGCAAAAAATATATTTATATTAGTTACTACTACAAAATTGATTCAAATGTTTTATAAAATCGCAATAAATCTTTTAAATAAACTAATTTTACACAATTAATATCATATTTGTTATCTATGTTGCCCAAAACTGCTAAAGTTAAATACATTGCATATTTGTGTTACTGATCAAAACTTTATGACCATTAGGGAGAGCTATGTACATACACAATAATGTAGGGTGAAACGACTAAGCAGATTAGTTTAATGTTTTTAATTCAATTTATATCATCTTAGTTTTCAAGCAATATACAATTTATTGTAATTGTTATGGACAAAAAAGCGTCATTTTCTACTTTTGTCAGCGTGCGAATTACTTATGGAAAATTCTCATTTGAAATTACGAAATTGACAGTGACAATTCCATAAGCTTCTTAAACGTTTTATTGTTAAAATACTAAAAGAAACTAACAATAGATTGTATACAAAACAAACATTTTCAGGCAGATTTTTTAATTACTTATCACAACATCAAAGAAAGCAAAAAATCATTAAAACTACCCAACAAGAAATTTTACAATAAAAACATCTATAACATCAAAAAATTCTTGCTTATAAATAACTATACTAATGAGTTTATCAACAAATATATACATAGAAGATCATCGGTGTTAAAATTAATTGAAAATGCACAACAAAAAATTGAAAAGCACTAATAATAATAGAAAAAATATTGTGTGCCTACCATATATCAACGATTTTTATGAACAGGTCAGTCATGCCGTCAAAGGAAACAATATCAACACAGTTCCAAAAATCAACAGCGAAATGCGTAACATTATAATTAAAGGTAAAGCAAATAAAAATCTTAAGAAAAATGTTGTCTATAAATTGGAATGCAATGACTGCCCTGCTACATACGTAGGTCAAAAAAAGAGAAATGTGTGTAAATATCGAAAAGAATGTAGTCTTTGACCACACAAATAATTTAAACCACTCTTTCCATTTTGATAATTTTAGTATTAAAGACAAAGAACCAAATTTAAAGAAACGACTGATTTCTGAAACGGTACATATTCAATTACTAAATATCAATATAATTAAGAAGAGGGGACTGACGAAGCCATTGGCAGGGTCAGACGTGTAGTAAGGGAGTGTGCATAATACGCAGCTTTTTTTTAAATAGAGAAGGTAAAAATAGAAAGAGGAATACAAAGTGAAAGTGGGGAGAAAGGTGAATAAAACAGGATAATAGGACAAGAAAGGGCGAGAAAGGGAAGAGGGAGAGAAGGGAGAGAAGGAGAAAGTGCAAGGAGGAGGGTAGGAAAGGTAGAAAAGGACGGAGATAGAGGAGAGAGCGGCAAAGCCGCGGGCCATGAACAATAGAGAAGAGGAGACGGCAGAGGTGACGATAGGGAACCAGGAACAGAGGAACGAAGAGGAACAGCAATGTAAGACTCCGAGCGGACTGGAACGGGAGCCGGAGAGAGAAATTCAAACGTGCAGGTGGGAAAGCACGCCGAAGACAGGGAAGGGAAGAAGAAAGGAAAGCGGAGGAAAGGGGGGAGTGCTAAGGCAATTGGAGCTCCCAGAGAGCTTCAAAGTAGACAAAACGGAGAGGGGAAAAAGGAAAGAAAGGTCACCGGAGGAGAAAGAGGACAAGAAGAGAGAGAGGAAAGAAGACAGGAGAGAGAGAGAGAGACACGTCAGAGAAGAACGGGTCGACGGGGAGATTCCCGTCAAAGAAGGAGGAGGGAAAGGAAGGTGAGAAAGAGGGGGAGATGGAGAAATTCCAAGGAACACTGGAAAGGATCCTGAAGACCCTGGAGGAGGAGAAGGAGGAAAGGAGAAAGGACAGGGCAGAATGGGAGAGAAAATGGCTAGAAACGGAAGAAAGGATGAATAAGAAGCTAGAGGAGGTGAGAAGCCTAGTGCAGGAGGAGAAAAGCGAGAGGACAAGGGCGGAGGAGGAGATGAAGAGGGCAACCGAGGAGGAGAGGAGAAAGAGGGAAGAGCGAGAAAGAGAAATGGAGGAGAAGATAAAGAAAATGGAGGAAGAGGCAAAAACTAGGCAGACAGAAGGAGGAGACCAGAGAGGGGAAAAGGGGTTAGAGGAAAGGGAGCAAGAGAAGAAGCAACTGAAGGAGTTAGAGTGGAGAATTGAGGAAGGGGAGAGAGAAAGGAAAAGGAACAATGTGGTGGTATCAGGGCTGAAAGAAGGAAAATGGGACAAAGCGAAGGTGGAAGAATGGTAAGTAGGAAGAAACAAGTTAACGGTAGGAGACATGACATACTTCTGGAATGAAAGAGAGGATAGGCTTTTTCGAGAGGGGGAGGCAAGATGGAGATGAGAAGGAGAAAAGGGATGAAAGGGGAAAAGGGAAAAGAAAGGAGAATTTGAAGGCGTTGAGCTGGAATGTGGCAGGACTGAAAGGAATAGAAGAGGTAGGATGGAGATACATATTAGGATTTGACGTCATATGTCTACAGGAAACGAGGGCAGAGAGCGGTGAGGAGGAAAGAATAAGGAGGAGAATGAAGGGCTTCGAAACAGAGGTAAGAGAGGCGAAAAAGGGGGGGAGCAGAGGGAGATTAAAGGGAGGAATGGTAATGGCAGTCAGGAAAGATAGGAAAGAGGACAAAGTTGAATGGTTGAGAGGAAGATCAGGAGAGGTTATAGGTGGCAAATGTAGTATAAAGGGGGAAAAGTGGTGGATAGATTCGACATACATGAGGGAGGAGAAGGATAGGAACTATGAAGAAATAGAGGAGATGGTAGAAAGAGCGGGGGGGGGGGGGAAGATACTCTGGTGTGGAGACCTGAACGCGAGAACAGGGCAAGAGGGAGGTTTTTTAGATGAAAAGGGAGTGGAGGAAAGGAGGGAGTCAAAGGATAGAGTAGTGAACAAAGAAGGCGAAGAGCTGCTAAATAGGTTAAAAGAGTGGGGGCTTTCAATCCTAAATGGAAGTACAGAAGGGGATGAGTGAGTTCCCCTCAGAAGGGGAACTCACGTACGTGGGGGGAATGGGATGCTCGGTAATAGACTATGGGATAGTAAATGAGGAAGGCAAGAGAAAGGTAACGTTAATGAAGGTAGTAGATAGAATGGAGTCAGACCATGGAGCATTGGAAGTGGAAATAGAGACAGGGAGAAGTTCGGAAGGGTTGGAAGAGGAAATGAAAAGAACAATGTGGACAGAGGAGGCCATCAGGGAGTATAGAGGTTGGCTAGCTAAAGGGGGGGGGGAAGCAAAGACATGGAGGGATTTAAAGATAAAAATAAGAAACGCGATCCAAACAAAGAGGGGGAGAAGAAAAAGGAGAGGTGACAGCAGATGGTGGGATGAGGATTGCAGGAAGAAGAGGGCAGAAATGAAAAGGGCAAAAAAAGGGATAAAGAGGTGGGGAAAAAAGTTCTGGAGAATGGT
Source organism: Muscidifurax raptorellus (assembly GCA_020010945.3). Classification (NCBI taxonomy): domain Eukaryota; kingdom Metazoa; phylum Arthropoda; class Insecta; order Hymenoptera; family Pteromalidae; genus Muscidifurax; species Muscidifurax raptorellus. The sequence continues at coordinate 238,714 of JAHUUD020000061.1, forward strand.
GAAAAGGAGAAGGAAAGGAAAAAGGGAGCAGATAGATAAAGGGATAGAAGATAAGAGTTGGTTAGAGTTTTTTAAAGGGCAACTGGGAGAGAGAGAAACGCAGGAAAGAAGTAGAGATAATGAGGAAGAGTCGGGGAAAGAAGAGGAAGCAGAGGAGAGAGAGATAGAAGTAGAGGAAGTAAGGGAAATAATCAAGAAGCTAAAGGAAAAGAAAGCACCAGGAGAAGATTAAATCCAGAATGAGGCTTGGAAGCAGGGCGGAGGAAAGATTGCGGAGGAACTAACGGAGATACTAGGAAAAATTTGGAAAGGAGGAGGACTGCCAGAAGAGTGGAGGAGAGGGAAAGTCACGCCAATCTATAAGAAAGGAGATAAGGGGGAGTGTAAAAACTACAGAGGAATCACACTAATGGACACAGGATACAAAATATATGCGGAACTGATAAAGGGAAGATTGGAGAAGAAACTGGAAGAAGAGGAAAAGTTAAGCGACACGCAGATGGGATTTAGAAGAGGGAGAGGTACAACGGACGCTATATATGTGGTAAACAAGGCGGTGGAGCAAGAGCTAAGGAAGAAAGGAGGGAAGATATACGCGTGCTTCGCGGACATGAAAGCAGCCTTTGACAAAGTAAACAGGGAAGAAGTGTGGAAGATGATGAGGAAGCTGGGAGTGACTAGAAGGATAAGGGAAAGGGTGAAGGAAATTTATGAGAAAACGGAGTGTGAAGTAAGGATAGGGGAAAGGAATGTAGGCAGTTTTGAGACGCAGAAGGGAGTGAGACAGGGATGCCCGCTAAGTTCACTGTTGTTTAACGTTGCAATGGCAGACTTGAAAGGAGAGATGGGAAAGGTGCAAGAAGGAGGAATAATATTAGGGAGAAGGAAAGTATGGTCCATCTCATATGCAGATGACGTAGTAATGCTAGCAACAAACGCGAGCGGGTTGAAACAAATGTTAAGAAGATTCAAAGGATACATCAAAAGAAAGGGATTGGAGCTAAACACAGAGAAAACGAAGGTCATGATTTTTAGAAACGGAGGAAGAAGGAGGAGGGAAGAGAAATTTGAATGGGATGGAAGGGAGATAGAGGTGGTGAAAACATTTGAATACTTGGGATACACGATGAAAGAAAACGGGAAAGAGGAAGAACAGGTGAAGAAGGTGAAAGGAAGGGCAAATGCGCTGATAAGTACCCTGTGGGGCCTAGGAGAAGCAACGTTCAAGGACAGCTGGAAGATGAGGATGAAGCTGTTCGACGCTCTAGTGCAGAGCGTAATAGAATATGGAGCGGAGATATGGGGTTGGAAAGGGCAGGACGATTTAGAGAAAATACAGAGTAGGTACATCAAATGGGTGCTGCACCTAGATAGGACCACGCCGGCACATGTGATTCACTGGGAGACGAAAAGGTTTAAATTAGAGACAAGGACAAGGAAAAGGGCGGTTAGGTTTGAAAGGAAACTGAGGAGAGCAAAAGAAAATACTTTGCTAGGAGAATACTGGAGGCTGCTGAAGAGAGAGGGAGAAAGGGGAGAATGGAAGGGAAGAGGGAAGGACGTGAGAAGAATGGAATTGGAGAAGTGCGGGATATCGGTGGAGGATTATACGAAAAGAATGGAGGAGGAAGAGGAAGTGGAGGAGGAAATAGAAAGGATAAACAAGGATACACAATTGCAGAAGTGGAGAGAGGAAATAAAGGAGTCCAGATATGCGGGTGAAATAAGGGAGGTAATGATGGAGCAGGGAGAAATACCAGAGTACCTGATGGAAGTGGGAGAACACAGAAGAGGGGCGCTCAGCGTTACGGCAAGGTTCAGACTAGGGTGTGAGACAAGAGAAAACAAATACTGGAAGAAGGAAGAAGAAAGGGTATGCAGGCTATGTGGGAGTGAGGAGGAGACGCTTAAACATGTGTTCGAAGAATGTGTGGAGACGAAGATAGAGGGGAAAAAGTGGCAGGAGACAGTCGGAGGGAGAAGAACGTAAGTTGGGAAACTCTATAGCACTATATGGAAGAGGAAAAATAAAGAAAGGCAGCAAGAATAAAGGAGGGGAAGGCAAGGAAGGAAGGAAAAAAAAGGACGAAGCAGAAAGGAGATTTGAAAAGCGCGCGCATAGCATGCGGGGAAGTCTAGGGAAAGTCCCTAGGAGGAATTAGACGGAGGGAACAGGGAGAAGAAAGAGGAACGAGAGGAACAGAAAGGAGAGCACATGGTGAGGTGAGTAGAGAGGTTATAGCAGTGAGAGAGAGAGAGAGCGTGCAAAGTCAGCAGAGAGAAAAAGAAGATAAAGAACCGAAGGCGACAAAAAGTAGGAGGGAGAGATGTCGAAGCATGAGAGAAGAGTGGAGAGAGAGATGCGGGATATGAGAGAGGAGATGAAGGAGTGGAGGGTGAAGCTGCAATTGGAGAGAGGGAGAAGAGAAGCGGCGGAGAGAAAGATGATGGACATAGAAGGTGACGTAGAAATTTTGAAAGGAAAATTGAGTGAGGAAAGGAGAGAGAGGGAGAAGATGCAGAGAACAGTCAAAGAATTAAAGGGACTGGTAGAAAAATTGGAAGGTAAAGTAAGGAGAGAGGAGAGACAAGGGATTGAAAGGGAAAGGATAAATGTGAAAAGTGAGGTTAGGATTGTGAACAACAACAAGAGAAAGAGGACGGAGGGAGGGAGGAGCAAAGTAGGAGAGAGAGGTGTGATCATCCATATAGGGACAAACTGGAACGAGAAGGAGGTGCTACAGGACTGGCTGGACGAGATCCTGGAGGGAACGAGTTGGGAGCTGGAGGAGACCGCAAACCAGGACACAAAAAAAATCATATTTGCGGCAGAAGAGGAAATTGAGAAGATATGGAAGAGGAGAGAGGAAATTAATGAAGGGGGAAAGGTGAGAATAGAGCAGTGGATGAGTTGGGAGGAGAGAAGGGCAAAGAAAGAAGCCATGGGGATAAGAGAGAGAAGAACAGAGGAAGCGAAAAAGAATGGGGAGCTGCTAAGGAACGGGGACTTCAAGGTGAGAGTGGACGGAATCATGTACGAGTGGAAGGAGGAGGAGGGAAGGAGGAGGAGGGAAGGATCAGAAGGGTAAGAGAGGAAAAGAGGAGTGAAGAAGAGATGAGAGAAGAAAGGAGGAAGAAGGAAAAATAGGAGGAGAGATAAAAGAGAAACAAAAAAAAAAACAAAAAAAAAAAAGAGGCGTATTAAAGCACACAAATGTATATATGTTAAGACAGCATTGTAAAATACAAGTGTATAAATGCAATAAAGTTTATTATTATTATTATTATTATTATTAATATAATTAAGAAAGAGAATACACAGCATTTCAATAACGTATACACATATCTAATATATCGACTAAAATGAAAACAATAGCAATGTGACGTCAATACAATCACGTCAACACACGAATATTAACAAACCGCCGAATTCCCATACACTGTATATAAGCGCCGCGAAATCGACTGTCGCGAGAATTTATAGAAAAGCAGCCGAAAGACTAACACCTTTGCTTCCTTTTGATGGTCCTTATTAACAAGCACGGTAAAGACCGTGCTTGTTAATAAGGACGGGCTGCGCGAGTTCTAAACAAATAATTATTTAATTATTTAGGAAATTAACCGTTGGTGCAAAAACCTTTAGTTACTGAATTAGCAAAATAATATTTTGTGACCTTGTTATTTTCCCGATATTATGTTTATGTTTTTATCGTATAATGCTCACGAGGCGAGGTTGTCTACCTTTATTATCGCGAGTTGAATGATGCGCGGAATGAGCTGACTTTGCGTGACACACTATCGTCTCTGTATCGTATGCGGACGTCTCGCGTTGTAGAATTACTTCCGTATATGTCTAACAGGTGAAGTGATTTTTCTGTCTGATCTATTTTTACTTATTATTAACTTTAAATAATTTCTTCCGATTCTTTATAGGATGTTATGTTGATGCATTGATGATTAGTATTTGATGTAGGTTTCTTGTATAAATAAGTTATTCTGGTTTTATAATTCCTTATTTTTATTACTAGTCGAAATATCAAAAATTCGATTTGGATTACTACAATAAAACCGTTATTTTCTACACAATGTTCTTTAGTAATTCAAAATTCAAGTAATACATTTACATTAGATTGTTGGCTTCTAGGTAACAATCCTTGTAATGGATATATATATTTTATTTTAGTATAATAAACTATTGGTTTCTAAGCATCAGTCTATTATAAATGATTTCCGGTTTTTATTAAGCAATAAATATACTAAAATTATATAATATTTGTATAACTTACAACGTTCGTTTATGCACACTCTGGATGTAATACAACTCCTTCTTTGGTGTGTCAGATGGTGATGTTCAGGTTAATTATGCTCTACACTATTGTATCGTGGCCATAGGAAATTTAGTTAACAACTGCGGTCTACCCACTTACGCCGGATATAACGACGGTCCTTTAGTTGAACTTTATTGCTTAAGAATTGTCGTTCGTCAGGCGACGGCAACACTTGACTTCTCCAAATATGATAGGAATGGATTGCTTCAACATCCACTACGCGTTACAAAAGTAGATAGGCTATTCGTCTATTTCCGTAGAGATCGGGATGTAATACTTTCGACACCCTCTATGCTTACTAGATCGGTCGAGCAGCTCTGTACTCGCCGGACAAGACTTTACTCTTTATACTATTTAAGTTTGCGAACAAAAGGCATTGCGTGGATCCGTTTCGCGGCTTATAAAGCCTCAGACTAGATGTAAGCAGTTTAATAATTAAAGATGTGGGGATGGCTAATAACCAATAAACTTCTGACACACCAATATGAAGTAACTAGCGCACAACGTCTCGTTGTAGTACAAGGTGTATTAATTAGTACAGATTCACAGGTCAAAGCACTCTGCCGGATGATCGGCGCAAAGCGTAGTGTTGCAACCAGCTGAGGTTCCAACACTACGCTTTGCAAGTATGCGAATAAAATGTATAACTTTTTGAAAGTAACGTGGGACATTACAATAAGCAATATCCTCGAATATGTATATATACACCGGCAACTATTCCGTAATCGTAAGTCTGACTTAACATTATTATATTATAAAATAATCCACTATATAAAAAGTAACATCTGATAAACAAAACATCAATTTGACAATTTTTCTGAAGAGGGCGTCATTGACCGCCGAAACGTCGAAAATAATAAGAAAAAATGTTCTAATTTTTTCTTATCTTTCACTCTCATATTGCCTCGGGGAGATAGAGACATTCTAAATCAATATTTTTGCTTTCTTATTGTTAGGAAATATATAAAAATGTGCAAAATTTCAATTTTGTATATTCAAGTTGATTTTTTGAACTCGTTTGGTTGCAATATGAGTCAAGGTAAGCGAATACGTTTGCGAGCCAAAGACCAGTATTGCAAAGTGCACCTTACGTCCTTGGTATAAAATATATCTTAGCGAGGAATAGTATATTGTGCACCGAATAAAGAAAATAGGATATACGGCTGCTTGTGTTTAAGTTATCATCCGAAGAAAGTGAAAGGTAACACGCACGCAAGCGTGCACAGTCTACTTCTTTTCCTTCAGCGCAAAATACGACTTCTTTAAAACATCCATCTGAATGTTAAAATCTTTTATCGCTAATGAAGAAAAGGAGTGCTACATATTTCTCCCTAATCTCACTCAAGTCTCCGGTACCATGCGCTGTTTGTTGCCGAGCCAACGGGGGAAAGTGCTGCAGACTAGATCGGAGACTGGCGAGAGACCTCCTATCTTTAGAGGTGATTTGCAATTCCTTGAATAATTCTAGTTGAATTTTGATGTCGATTGTAATATTGAAATAATGAAAATTGGCATAAGTGCAATAAACTTGTGACAAGAACACATAGCATGCACGGAATTACAGTGCTTGCGTTTATGCCAATTTTCATTATTACAGCATTACAATCAACATCGAAATACAACTATATATATATATATATATATATATATATATATATATATATATATATTGTAACGCTGGGTTTTCCCCATTGATGTTACCGATGAAAACCTCCGTTTCCTACACTCGTCTCAATGCATACGAGGCGGCGGGCCGCCTTACAAAACACCACTTCGTCCACCTGCTCGGCTAGCCAGTATTCGTACAAACACACATCAAAATGAGACAATCACAAAGGTCGTGGGTACTAGTACAAAATGAATGGTTACGTGTTAATGTTGACTCTCTCAGTATTTCTTTTAACAATCTTTATTCGCTATTAATCTACATTCCGGTGATCTCCAGTCGCGTAATTTTCCAAACTACGACGTTCCGTCGATTTCACTCACACTCATACTGTGACTCGCATGTCACCGCCCCGAGGTTCGAGTGAGAGAATACCGTCGCACGTCCTGAGCGCGTATCCGGTCGACTCGAAATCCTAATCACTGGCCCGGCGCCGAAACCGCTCGTGCCCGCCGGTGTAACCCCCTAGCCGCGACGTGTTCGTCAACACGCCGCCGGACGGCTTACCCGACGCGGACGGGAACAGCTGCCTCGCCCTTCCGATCATCTACCGGTGCCGACGATCGTAGCGTCCGTCGCAGTCTGCCCTCACGAGACCATGGTTTCCCGCCCCGACGATAACCATTCTCTCCCGACGTACGCAGGTCCCCAGGCGTGCCCGCCGTTGCCGCGCCGGTGACTTCGCTCAAACTTCGACGCGTTTTTTTACTTAACTTAACTTTTTACTTAACTTAACGGGATCGCTGTCCCGACTACCATACTTAAATTACATTCAGTTTTTAATCTAATCTAATACTAAGTCTTGATCTAATATAAAATAACGCGCGGCAATAGCTAGCGATAGTCGTGACCGTGTGCCTGTCGTGTAGGTCATGGTTGTGTTGTATACGAGAGCGAGAACGATAGCTTGTTAGTGTAAGTTTGGTTTTTGTCATTGTCGTGAAACGAGAGCGATAGCTAGAAAGTCACTTTCACGATACTTATGCATTGGAGAGTAAAAACGAGGCTTGATGTTCATTTAACACACCGAACGACTCAGCGCTGTTAAATCGACGAAGCATGCTATCGCCGCACTCATGCTTCGCCGCACTCCGCCGCCATATTGGCCACATGTCGGATTACATACCCGCGAGTCCGCGAAACTCCGCAATCGGCACACTAGCAACCACAGGAAAGTTACACCTTACTCTGAGTAACGCATTAGTCTGGCGAGCAGTACTCCTTTACCAAAACGTCGCCCAAATCCTCCGACAGTCAAGAGTGCGAAAGATAAGGTAGCGGGCGAGCCGGTGAACAAAAGAGAACTCCTTACTCGGTTGGGTCGCTCACCTACCCTACTCTCGCTCCCGAGTGCTCGAGCCTAGTGGATATCGGTTGAGGGGCCACGAAGACGACCGAACGCGCACTCGCTGACTCGTGCCGAGTCGTTGCCGCGCGCAGCGCGGCCGCTTGTACTGGCAGCGGACTGCCATGTTACAATATATATATACAATATTATCAGCATCATAGAAGATATATAAAATTAGCAAAAAATTACCTGTAATACTAAGACCAGCAAATGATTGGAATTCTGTGATAGCCTGATGCATCGTCTGCTCTGAGATAATACCTCCACTGGTTGGATTTAATGGTGGTAAATAACCATATTGAGATAAGTATCGCTAAAATATATTTTCTATTAGAAAGGTTTTGCATTTTTAATATTACAATAAATAGTTGAGTGTAATTTATGGAAATGTTTTGTAGTAGTTTACTTTATCAAAAATTAAACTTTAGATTTGACTGCGTTTACAATTTGTAAGGATGTAACGAGTCGGATACATATTCATAGCGCTTATAATAACGATCGGCATTTGACATTGAGAAGTACATATATCGATCGTACTAAAACAGTGAAGTATTTAACTCATGTTGAATTAATATTGAAAAAATATATCAAGACTTATAGGGAGAGCTATCGGACATCGGGAAAGGGATTCCGCTAAGACTTTTAGAGATGTTTTCTTAGAAATTACTTCTAATTCAATTTCATAAGCCTTTATTCGCGAATTATAGCAAAATTTAGTCAAAGTCTGCAAAAAGCTAAGTAAATTCAATCCAGTGTATCTTACAAGTTATAATTCCTATACAATTCTGTATAAAAAAACATGATTTGTTGTCAATTGACTTTTACGGTCCTCTTTCATCAGGTCGTGGCGAAATAAAATGCATACTTATAATAATCGATGTATTCTTCAAATTGGTTCTCTTATATCCTTTGCAATGATAAATATGTACAGCAACTACAAAGAAAATTTTTAATCATTATATTCTAAGTTTTGGAAAACTAAAACGAATAGCATGCGATGATGGTTCGCAATTCACGGCAAAAGCTTGGATCAATGAACTCAAGGAGGAAAATATCGATTTGGCTTTCTCGTCAATAAGACACCAGCAGAGTAATATTATTGAGCGTACAAATAAATAACTCGGGTGATTTTTTCGTACATTCACTAGCGATAAACGTAATAATTAATGTATTCTGTCACAAAACTACTGGCTTCACTCCTATTGAACTTCATATGGGAATCAAACCCAAACGTGCGTGAAAAATTTGGATAAATATAACCAATTTCGACAAGAATAACTCCTTTTTAGCAAAAGATTTTTTGTATACATGAGTCTATTAAAGCAATGAATGTGATTGACAAAATAAGAAAATTTCTAAGTCTTTTTTCAATCTACGAAGGTTCTTATATAATTACTGAGAAAATTTAAACTACTTGTCGTTTATTTGATTATATAAATCATACAGAAATATCACAATGTCATATTAATGATTTGAAATATTACTTACATAATAAAAACAGAATAAAAAAATTCCATATATTTTTTTATAAAAAAGAGAAAGAAATAGAAGCCTTAAAAAGTTCTAGAAACTATGTACTATTTGGAAATTTTGGAAATGCTCCATTAGCGTAGACCTCAGAGAGTGACCAATAGTTATTTTAAGCTATTTTTAAAAAAAGATTATAAATAGGGCTGAAAACAGGGTAGTTAATCATTTTATCTAAACCTTTCTTGGAATCAAGAAGTCGTCATCTTGAACCCGGACAGAACCCTTTGGATGCTGCGGCGCTAATACTGAAGCAGATGAGAAGCTGATCTAACTCAAGCTGATTTACTCAAGATGCTACAAAAGAGACTATCATGAACGATGAAGTTCTTCCAAGGCTTCGCTTTACGCTAAATTTCTGGGACCAAGTTATACAACAAAAGATTTTATTTTTACATCAGACCTACGAGAAACATGGGCACGCAGACTGCAAAAGATTCAGCTAACACACGCCGACTAACTCGGCAGCGCAAGAAGAGAAGCCTCATTTTAATAAAAATAAAGAGAGTCGCGAAGAAACTCAAGAGAATTCAGTCCAACATCTAGAAACATGAAGATCGTTGCTGCCAATAGAGAGGATATTACCAGCGATAATTTAAACAATTTTGAGAAATGACTGAACAGAACTCATAATAAATAGAAGTTAAATGAAAAGTAAAAATAAAAATAAATACGTTTCAATATTTTCATTTGGGAACCATGTAACCTCCACGTTTCCCATACTTTATAAAAAAAAGGAATAATATATAAAGTTCTCTATTACGAAATATAAGAGTATCTTAGAAAAGTTAAATCTACATACGAGTTAACGACACTACTAGCGTGGACATCGGAGAATGTCCGAGTAGAAATAAAATTTTAAAGAAGAAGAATTACATATATGGAACATAACTGCGCCGATCCTATCAGCGTGCAGCGCTCAGCAGCGGACAACTGGAGGGGGCAGAACTACGGCGGCAATAGCATAGATACGGACGCACTCTACTGAATAAAGGACGACGCATCTCACGCTTCGCTTCACTTGCTCTTGCGCGCTCAAAAGATTCGGAGTCTAAACATGGGGGTGCCGCATCTTAGTACGGCCTTTAAAATTTTTGTACGCGAGTCTGAGCCCAGACATTGTGGCCTACGCTATTAACTCACGGTTAAAATAAAATAAATTCTCAGTGTACAAAAATGTAGCGAACAATAAACTATTTTATATATATCATATATTACATCTTACACTTTTTATATTTTCTTTTCTGTTGTCATATTATGTTTTAAGAAACTTTCAATAAGTTCTATGCAAAATAACTACATAAGAATTTTTGTTTTAAATCAAAATGATACGCTTATTGAAAAGAAATTCTAATTAAAAAGATTATTGTTTAATGCATTATGGAAAAATACATATAAATTCCAACAAAATATATGAACTGGTAAAGAAAAAATAGATTTTATACACTACCAGGCATCCCGGACCAAAACGAAAATAACTAAACTCAGCGAGAGTCTTTCAAACTCGGATACTACGCTCCAGCTTACCAAGGTTGAGCTCAAGCTTTTTGCAGACATTGACATGCTCTTGTTCGTTGAAAGAGGTATCCGAGGTGGTATAAGTACGTGTTTAAATCGCTATAGAAAAGCGAACAACCAACACATAAGCAAAGGCTATAACCCATTGGAAGAGTGAAAGTTCCTCATTTACTATGACGTTAATAACTTTCAGTGGGTAAATAACTTGAACGCCCGTGCCATACACAGAATCAATGATAACGATCAGTATGGATACATTCTGGAGGTCGACCTGGAGTATCCAGAATATTTTGACGATCCGCATTTTGATCCGATAAAGGCAAGAATCTTAGCCCGGCTGATGAAGACAAGTCATGAAAATAGCAGCCGATGAAGGCAAGACCTTGAAAAAACCATTTCTAAAATAGAGTTTAAGCTTTACCTAATTAAGTGTTCAAAAATCCTTCCATGATTTCTAATACATAGTTGAATTCTTCGCTCAAAGCTTTCCACCGTCGACAAAAGCACATGCCTTGGTATGCCTCTGCAAGCATTAATGATTCGTTGCATCATATTTTCTTTAGTAGATGAGGCATTCGCATACACACTATTTTTCAAAAAGACCCATAAATAAAAATCTGGAATCGTGAGATATGGGGATCATGGTGGCCAATTAACATGATCTTCACCACGTCCAATACCTATCCATCGATCACGGTAGGTTTGATTTAAAAATGCTTGAACATCTAAACTTCAATTACAAGCCAAATCTCTGTCCTCCTAGCTCCAAGGCCAAGGTAGCGGCTTTGGGACCAGAGGTAACGGAGGAAGAGCCGATAAATTTAGCAGCGGTAAATCGCCTGCTCTATGAGCGATTTAAAGAGGCTTTCCAAAATAAATCCCCGACGAGGTCGCCACAGCGGCGAACAGCGTGCCGCAGTACTAGCCAAGGGCGAAGAAAAAGTCCGAAGAAGAAGGATAAAGAATCTAGCCCGCCACGAAACGAACGTCGTAAGACTGGGGATAAATCGGAAAGCCCCGGCGGGAAGAGAAACAATATGTACCGCGACGTGGAGTGCTTCAATTGCGATAAAAAGGGTCACATCGCCAGAAATTGTAGACACCAGGCGGGAAACGCCAAGAAGGAGGCGTAGGTGAGGCCTCTACATCTCTGGGGAGGGCGCAGCATGAGACTGAAGTAAGTCCGGTGCGCCAGTCCTCGCCTCATGATTTCGATCGGATGATTGAGATGCTAGCCAAGGTTAGCAAGGAGGCGCAACTCAATCTGAATGGCGACGAGTCACGCTATTGAGTAAAAGTTGGAATTGGAGAATTCTAAGTGCGAGCGCGCTATGACCCAGGAGCGGCGTAGACGGTGATGGGCACGCTAGGTTTACAAATAGCCAGCGCGTGTGGGCGCAAGATACGCCCGTGCCAAGGCCGACAAGCACAATGCGCCAATGGACAGACTTCAACAATCGTGGGTACAGTAGACCTACCGTTTGAAGTCGACGGAGTCTAGAGAGAAGTAACTGTAGCAATAATGCCAGATGCAGTCGAGAGCTGCCTAATGGGAGCAAACTTCGGCAGACTCTTCGATGCAGTCCACGTCCCAAACGAGGGAGTATTATATTTGAAGCGCGAAAAGAAAATAGTGCAGCTTCAACTGGCTACGCTCGGAGTTACTGGAGTGCTCAACATAGCCTCAGTAGGTTTAGCAGAGATTACGGAGGAAGAACGCGCTAGACTGAACAGACTTTGGGCCAGGGTGAAAATGGCTCAGCCGAACGCGCTAGGTCGCACTCAGCTGATAGAGCACGATATCGACATTGGTACTACTAGGCCCATAAAGCAGAAGTACTACCCATTGTCGAGGGTGATGGAGGAAGAGATGCCCCGCAAAGTACATGAGATGCTGGAGGCGGCCATTATCGAACCATCTACGAGTGGTAGGTCAAACCCAGTGGTTTTGGTGCGCAAAGCGAACGGAAGATTTCGTTTCTGCGTTGACTTTCGAAAAGTCAATGCGCTATCAAAAGCTGATGCTTATCCTTTGCCAAATATGGACGATATACTGCGCAAACTGCAGAAAGCAAAGTGGATCTCGACACTGGATCTCAGTAATGCGTATCACCAGATACCGCTTAAGAAAGAAGCGAGACCAATCACGGCGTTTACGGTGCCAGATCTGGGATTGTTCCAGTTTAACCGCATGCCTTTTGGTTTAGCCTACGCAGGAGCGTCATTTCAGAGGCTAATCGATGAAATAATCGGACCAGAGCTTCAACCGTACGCTTATTCGTACCTTGATGACATAATAATGACTAAAAAAAGTCTTGACAAGGGTGAAAGAGGCTGGACTTGTCATCAATCATGAGAAAAGTGTCTTTTGCCAAAGTGAGGTCAAGTACCTAGGCGTCCTAGTCAACCAGAACGGGTTTCGGCCTGATCCAAGTAAGATAGCCCCAGTGGTGGACTACCCGGCACCAAAAAACTTGAACCAGCTAAGGCGATTCTTAGGAATGGCGTCATGGTATCGCAAGTTTTTAAAAGACTTTACGAGCATCGAACCTCTTTTTACATTGACCAAGAAGGGAAGGAAGTATGAGTGGAGTGAAGCACAGTAACAGCGCCAGTCTTACTTCGACCAGACTTCGACGCTCAGTTCGTCGTACAAATGGATGCAAGCGATACTGGCTTAAGAGCCATATTGATGCAAATCATAGACGGCGAAGAAAGAGTGTTAGAGATTGCCAGCCGCACTATCTCACCGGCTGAGCGAAACTACTCAGTAACCGAGCGTGAATGCCTAGCTGTGATATGGGGATAAGGAAGTTTAGACCTTATATCGAAGGATATGAGTTTAAAGTCATAACAGACCATAGTAGTCTGTGCTGGCTATGTAACCTGCGAAATCCTACGGGGAGATTAGCCCGGTGGGCTTTGGAAATACAAGGACATAGTTATACAGTGGAGCATAGGAAGGGCTCACTGAACGCCGTAGCAGATGCCTTATCAAGGATGTACGAAGACAGCGCGGCACCAATTTGTGTGGTCAAATGGACAGATGAAATACAAGACGAATGGTATCAGGAAGGGCAAGAAGGTACAATCGAGACCACAGGATGTACCTAGGCTCAAACAACATGGAGGACAATTGTACACTTATCGTCCGGATAGAAACTTGCCACCGTCAATTACACAGGTGTTATACAAGTGCCACGATGAACCATCAGCCGACCATCAAGGACGTGAGAAGACGTATGCTCGAGTAGCCATGTATTATTACTGGCCGAAAATGTATAATGACGTCGAGCAGTATGTACGACAGTGCATAGTCTGCCAGCAGAGCAAGGTAGAGCAGCGTCCTCCAGCTGGACTTATGGGACGTAAGATCATTAAGAGGCCATGGCAAATAGTGGCTAGTGATATGATGGGTCCGAAACCAAAAACGGCGCATGGAAACGAATATATCCTCGTGTTCGAAGACCCGTTTACTCGATGGGTGGAGTGTATCCCCGTAAAACGAGCGAATGGTCCTACCATTGTAAAACACCTAGAGGAAAGGATAGTTTTGAGGTATGACGCTCCCAAAGTGTTTCTCTCAGATAACGGCACGGAGTTTGAAAACCGTACTGTAGACAAATATCTGGAGTCGATCGGTGTCAAACATGAAACAACGCCGGTGAACCATCCTCAGGCTAATCCAGTTGAGCGAGTCAATAAGACGGTAACCAGTATGATACGAGCGCTCACAGACGAAAACCATTTCAAATGGGATGACCACTTGAGCGAAATCATCTTTGGATATAACACTGTCCCACATTCTGCGACAGGGGTTAGTCCAGCAATGATCCTATACGGCAGACAACCGCCATACCCAACGTCTGCCAGGCGTAGCCAAGATATAGCGGCTGCAAAACAATTGCAGAATAGAGCATACGCCGACTGGTTAAACCGCATGAAAGATCTGAGCCAAGTGCATGAGAATGTAGCTGAACGAGCCAAGTGCGAACAAGAGCATCAAGCTGGATATTACGACGCTCGACGCAGGAAGGCTGAGTTCAAAGTCAACGACTTGGTGTGGAAACGCAATTATGTGCTATCTTCAGTAGCTGACAAACGGTCAGCCATGTTTGGTGACGACGCAGGCGACTCGACCCCGTCCCCTCGCAGGTTGCGGGGGCAACGCAACACTGCGCAGCGGACGGACTAGTCAGTCTCAGGGCGGCCAAAGATCAAACCGCGCGGTGGTCCACGGAAGGCCCAATGCGCGACTCTACCGGTGGCCGCACAGCCGTCGACAGAGGCTCGTGCGACAGGCATGGATAAGAGAAAAGCTGGTCGGCCTAAGGGCTCACGCAACCGTGCGAGATAGGCAGAATAATCTGTATTTTTGTTTCAGGATGGATTCGGCTGACTGAGACGGTGTCCTCAGCAGGATGTTTGAAGAGGCCCGCTTACCGGAGGATTCGGTCATAAATGAGAATGACCTCATGGACCATGAATCGAGCCGACGGGACCGAGAATCGAGCCGGCGCTCCCGAGATCTCTAGGCGCACGCTCTAACCATTGAGCCAATGCCGCCGTATTCCATCCCTCTGATTCCTGCTCTGATTACCGGCATAGCGAGGACTTGAACCTCGTTACACTGTATATAGTTTTTAGAATCAAGATTTTTATAGAAGATTTGTGTATATTTTTTGCCAAGAGAATTCTTCGCTCTTATTTCTTATAAGTAAATACGTTATGAAAATCTACATATATTTATTTTTGAGAAGTTGTGAAATTCACTTTTCACAAATATTCAGCACACTGTTGCGAAAAATAGCGTATGCAACGTGGACGAACTATTTTCACGCCCATGTTGCAAAATATACTATTTGCCCACTTAAGTATTTATCTGTGCAAGTACGATGTATGCAGAAGCTTCTACTAGTAGAGAAAATATGATGTGAATCTATCCAACCAAGTCCTCGTCGTGGGTCCTGGACATCAAGTTTTATAATGATGACGAAACGGAGGAAATGGTATGCTAAATGATACAAATCTTTTCTTCTATTTTAGATTGGCAACTTCGTTTAAAACGTGAAATTTTACACGCTTCCAGAATTCCAAGTCGAGATAGTGGGTACTGTTTGAAAAAAAAAAAAAAATTTGACCTTGAAATAACCTTAAAGGACAGGGTCAAATTCGAGGTTATCATTCGGCACCTCCTCGATATCCTATAACTTATGTGTCTATCATTATTTTGATTCTAGCCTTGCCAGAGGAATTTTGTAGGTGGGGTTTCATACTGGCTGCATGACCTTGAGATGACCTTCAGTGCCGCAACCAAACATACCTTTCAGAATGTTCAGCTAGAGCTTCCGATCCAAGCGTTGTCGTGAGCACACAACACCGTTGGAAGAGCGCTATTAGAACCACCTACATCTGGCCGTTTCGTGCGCACACGTGACGGCACAGATATCCAAATCACCGTACCGCTATCTGGATTACCACTGTGAGCACACAGGGTAATCCGGAGTCACTGAATACCTGGAGGAGAACCTTCGTGAGCACACGTGCGGCAACTACAGGTACGAAAACCACCGCCAACTACCGTTTCACCGTTTCCTCGTCCCTATTGCCGCTGTGAGCACACAGGGTAATGGAAACCAGAAACCGACTGCAGAGACTTGCAGATTCGTGAGCACACGTCTCTGTCAGACTCTGTACATCCGCTGCACACACCTCCACCGTTCCGCCGTTTCGCTTGCCGCTGTGCGCACACAGGGCAAGAGAAACCGCGAGAAGCAGCCACAATATCAGGTTGAGTTGTGCGCACACGTCCCAATGATATCCTGTGGGACAAGACTCTGCACGCCACTGCACACACCTCCACTATTTCGCCGTTCCACTTGCCGCTGTGCGCACACAGGGCAAGGGAAACCACGAGAAGCGACCACAATATCAGGTTGAGTCGTGCGCACACGTCTCAATCAGATCCTGTGGGGCACAGACAAACACACACACAGACACCGTTCCGACGTTCCCCCGTTCCGCCTGCCGCTGTGTGCACACAGGGTAGAAGGAAGCCGAGAACCGGCACAGAGACTACGCAAGATCGTGCGCACACGTTCTTGTGAGGATATAAGAACAAATTGTAAAGACAAGCCTTTCTAAGTAGCGTATTCTTGTTTGGTTTTGTTACAGATGGCGAATGACAGCGCGCCATATTTATAAATAAGTATAAACCACTCAAACCAAATCAGAACGTTGTTTTTTTAACCTACTTCCCTCTCCGAATCCTGGTCCCAACTGACAATATTTTGTCAGTTGGGACCAGGATTCGGAGCCCAAAGCCATTACATGGCTACAGCTTACAGTCGCTAATCCGGTCGTGTATTTTGTGGCCTTCTCGCGACGGGAAATCGCGAAACACGCGGCAGCACTTT
The DNA here is from genome assembly GCA_020010945.3 of Muscidifurax raptorellus. Classification (NCBI taxonomy): domain Eukaryota; kingdom Metazoa; phylum Arthropoda; class Insecta; order Hymenoptera; family Pteromalidae; genus Muscidifurax; species Muscidifurax raptorellus. Next base: position 255,517 of record JAHUUD020000061.1, read on the forward strand.
TACTGAATAAACACTATTCTATAACTGAATCGGTCGACTGCTTATTTGATTAGCGTCCTGATTCCTTTTCCTATTCAAACCGCCGAATACCGCCGCCTCCGCGGGCACTACACAGAAGTGTAGTGCATACTGAGCACCGGAGCATCGTCGCAGGTAAGCGACCACACGAGCGAGTTCAGCATCTCGCAAAAGCAAAGTGCAGGAGAACTTTGCATTTGTACGGGGTACATAGGCAGTTAGCCGCCTAGAAACCACCCCGTTACAACTGGCGCCTAACGTGGGCCGGAAAAACAGAAATCCTATTTAAAAAAATCAAAGTTGACCTTCAAATGTCCTTGAAAAAAAGAGTTCATAGTCAAATTCAAGATCACCATTCGATTTCCCCCTCGTTATCCTACAACTTTCATGTCTATCATTTTTTCGATTGAAACCGTCCCTGACGAGTTATTAGCCGTAGCCGGGGTCACCGGGCAATACATGTAATTATGTTATTGTGTGTAGGTGTGTGTTGTTTTTACTGTCACTTCGAGGTTTTATTACTTTTTTTTTTAATTTTATTGGAATCCGCACAAGGACTTAGATTGGGTTATTGGATTAAGTTTGGCCAACCTTCATGAAAAAAACAAAAATTGGAGTTATGAGGACGTCCGAATTAGTCCGCCAATGTCTGCATAAGTGCCGATTCATATTTAAATGCGTCCAGATAAGTACCGAATCATATACTTACAATTAGTACATACTAAGGAGGGAGTACACCATTAACCGCTTCACTCACGAACCTTCTTATGTTAAATATTAATTTTTAAATGATGACAGCATACAAAATTTGTATTCCGAGCGTCTATAACTTTATGCATAATGACCGTAGCAGCAAATCATCATCCGAGTATGAAAATGTCAATTTGCCCATGATTGTGTACGGTGCTTTTTTGACATGTACATGTAGAGACTCAACTTTATGCAATGATAAATTGCACATTTTAAGTAGTACAACCATTGTATTACAATATTCACCCTCAAGGACAAGTAAAAGCTACTTTTTTAACACTTTTAACACTTTTAATTAGTACAACCATTGTATTACAATATTCACCCTCAAGGACAAGTAAAAGCTACTTTTTTAACACTTTTTTGTAATTTTCAAAATTTTTTAAATATTTGAACATTTTGTCGCAACGAAGCTTGACCTTGAATTCGAGCACAAATGTTTGCTCGACTTATTGGCTTAAGCTTCAGCTCCTGATTTTACACTTTCAACGTGGTAAGTAAGGTTTTCAACGTCAAGCTAAAAAACACTGATTACTTAGCCGCGTTAACTTGGCACCATTCGTCTCGGATTTAAATACAAACTCGCATAGAATTTCACCATTGCAGATGTCCTGTACTCAATCATCGGAGCCGATCTTCTTAAACACTATCACCTGCTTCCAGACCACAAATTCAAGAGGTTCGTAGACGGGAACTAACTCATGCACACTCCTGCTTTGATCAGGTCAGTAAAGCCGGTGCAAATTTCATTCTTGGCACCGAATCACAAGTACTCCCATAATGTCAACAAATATCTTCAAGTTTTTGGTCCTCATCAATTTAAAACACCAAAAGAAGGAGGTGCTTTTCACCATATACTGACGAAAGGTCCTCTAGCCTCGCAAAGAGCTGTTCTTTTATCTCCACACGGACAAATGTTAAATGTAACCTATAGCTAAGGATGCAGAAACGTACTCGAAAAGCACTAAATGAGCTCTACGTTTGGTACTGTTAAGACCCTCTGCTAAATTTTGCGCGCGTAATGTTGCGTGTTTATTTGTATAAAGAAGCAGATGCTTATTTTATTAGTCTTGGATCCGCTTTTTTGCATATATGCGACAAAGTTCCCGACAAATATTGAAAGTTTTATAATAGTTTATTTGGATTATTCTAGTTGTATATAATTCATGTATATTTTTATGTAATTATATATATATATATATATATATATGCAACGAGACAGACGTCTCGTGCAAATACACATAAAAGCTCAGCCGCGCGCACACCGAAACAGGGCCGAACACAACAAACAGAAAGGCGGACCCGCACGAACGGAAAGGCAAGTCCGCACGAAGCGGAGCGAGCGTGCGCATACAGAGACTTACACAGCGACACACAGACTACAGCCCCGTATACACTAACGCATTGCGGCTGGCTATATAAGACCAGCTGCCGGACAAGGAAGACAGTTCAGCTCGAGCGTTCAATCTGGGCAGAGCCGTGCGCACACGACACTGCAGAGAGGAACCCGGCAAGAACAAACTGTAGACCTACCTGCACACGGAGTAACCAGGAAATCTAGGAGACAAAGAGCCGACCTCCTCGTGAGCACACGTGGAAGCCGTCTCTAGATCTCGCCGACCGTACATAGCAATATACCGGACCGTAGTTTACCTTGCCTCTGTGAGCACACAGGGTAAAGAAGACTACGAGTTAAGGAGGCTAGGAGATACACCAAGACGTGCGCATACGTCTTGGTGAGACACCGCCATTCACAGTACATCGTAAGCCTCGTAGTCTCTTTCTCATTGTGCGCACACAAGACAAAGGGAATACGGGGCCCACCAGAAATGAGGGGTGTGTAGTCGTGAGCACACGTCTCCACACCAACCGACAAACACACAACCGCCCCCTAACGTTCCACCCACCACTGTGCGCACACAGGGTGGTCGGGAACCATATAGCAGAGGCATCTAGAAACTACGTCACCATGCGGTATATATACAAGATACACAGAGATTTTCTTCATATTGCTATAACCATAGCTTGGGATCCGCAATTTTCTTTGGAGAAAATCACATAATTCTTTTAAACACCTTCAAAACGGGACTAGCCCGATGTTGCTATGAATGCATCAACACAAGTTATATATATGTCGAATTCTATAAAAAATCATCCAGTTTTCGAAAAAATTTTCGCGAAATTTAAATTTGAAGGCACATCTTAGACTTTGGATTATTTTAGTTTCTTGTACCTCTAATAAAAAGAAAAAGCTAATGTCCTCCTCTTAAGTGACGGCTGAACTAGTTTTTTTGGTTATTTTATGAAATCCGAGCTGTAAAAAATGCATAATTAACGCTTTCAATCACGGAATTCAACTTTTTTTGTTATGGAAGTATAAATATATAACTTCGATGTATTTTTCAACGCAGAATTCAAATCCGATGTTAAAAATTTAATAAATATAAAAACGACCCCTAAAATGGGGTAAAAACTACCCCTTTACTTGCGTGATTTAAATTCTTTTGTTACGGAAGTGTAAATATATGATTCCCATGAATTTTTTAACGCAGAATCTGAATCCGATGTCAAAAATTTAATTAACATAAAAAAAAACCCTCAAATAGGGTGAAAAGTACCCCTTTACTTACATAATTCTTTTTTTTTCGTTATGGAAGAGTCAATATATGTTTCAAATGACAAATAAATAATTAATTTTTTAGAAAATAATATTTGTTTTTTTATTTTAATTTTAGAAAATGATATTTATTTTTTATTTTTATTTCAATAGAAATAGCTTTTTTTATATTTTATCGTGTAAACGAAATTTGAAATTTCCCGCCCAACACTATTTAGAGTGTTAAAAAAAATAAAAATAAAAAAATAAATATCATTTTCTAAAATTAAAATAAGAAAACAAATATTATTTTCTAAAAAATTAATTATTTATTTGTCATTTGAAACATATATTTTCACCCTATTTGAGGTTTTTTTTTTATGTTAATTAAATGTTTGACATCGGATTCAGATTCTGCGTTAAAAAATTCATGGGAATCATATATTTACACTTCCGTAACAAAAGAATTTAAATCACGCAAGTAAAGGGGTAGTTTTTACCCCATTTTAGGGGTCGTTTTAATTTTTATTAAATTTTTAACATCGGATTTGAATTCTGCGTTGAAAAATACATCGAAGTTATATATTTACACTTCCATAACAAAAAAAGTTGAATTCCGTGATTGAAAGCGTTGATTATGCATTTTTTACAGCTCGGGTTTCATAAAATAACCAAAAGAACTAGTTAAGCCATCACTTAAGAGGAGGACATTAGCTTTTTCTTTTTATTAGAGGTACAAGAAACTAAAATAATCCAAAGTCTAAGATGTGCCTTCAAATTTAAATTTCGCGAAAATTTTTTCGAAAACTGGATGATTTTTTATAGAATTCGACATATATGCTTCTATCATGCCTAAAAAATGATTTAAGTTGGCGTTAAAAGTAAAAAAATCTATAATTTCTATATGGCTACAACTTTTCAACAAAGGCACCTTGAGGTCTAAAATTTTTTACGCTATTTCGGAAGTATACTAGACTAGGAAAAAAATTTTGGCAGATATATAAAAGAGGTTGCCACGGGTTGACATGAAATGCCCCACAAAGTGTAACGTGGCAGTGCGACTACACGTTACGAAGTGTGAAGAAGTGCGATCGGTAAAGAAGCAGCTGACTCCTGCGGCAGCCCGTAATCGGATATGAATTGGAGTTCTATCGGCGTGCGGTCGATTTATGGACCCTGGCCTTTCTCCAGGTTTCAATACACACGCACGCACGCCCACACACACACACACACACACACACAGTTACATATATATATATATATATATATATATATATATATATATATATATATATATATATATATATATATATATATATATATATATATAGGGTGAGTCATTTTAATCTTTAATCTCAATTATTTCATTGGCAAAGCATGCCAACGAATACAGTTTCATACGAGGTTTTTTCCCTGGCTATCTGATGATAATCTTGACAATGTCATTAACCATGACCTTCTAGGACATTTGAAGGTCAAGTTTATTTTTTTAAATAGTTCTGACATGGAGGCTTTGCTAACGTGTGTCTAATGTCGAATTGTCCCACCAAGCAAGGGGACTGTCGCACGAAACTACCGCGTCGACAAATAAATTCTGCGATCGCCCCGCGGCGCAACTCTACTCTAGCTATCGTGCTCGACAGCTCGCCGGGCATTAAGTACTGCTTAAAGAGAGAGAGAGGGAGAGAGAGAGAGAGAGATACGTATGGGCTTTTCGACATGTCGCAAGTCACGGTAGACGTTCGTGATGGTCGACGCGCTGTCCTCGTAGATAATGTGTGGCTATTGTCGTTCGCCGTGTCTCTATCATACTGATCACTCGATGTCTTCTCTCCTCTCAGTTGTCCTGGACCCACTCGTCCCCTAAAGTCTTTACATACAATCACAGTGGAACGTGAAAAGCCGATGAGTCTCGCTGCGTGCTCGATTCATTCGCCGCTCTTGACTCGATCCCACCGGGTTAGTTTGGCTCGAGACACTTTCTTTCTCTCTTTTTTTTAACAACATTTATTCATAAATCAAATATAGAGTACAGTGGTGAACGTTGACAAGCCAAGAACATATTTTACAAGGTTGAGGTACAGAATTTGGCGCTGTATAAATATAATATTTCAGTACATATAACTACATTTTATTTTGGCCAGAAGCTAAGTAAACATGATTTTTATCCTATAGATGTTCCCTGTCAGAAAAATTGTAGAAAAAAACTAACTTTATTTCTTTCTCTCTTTCTCCTATGGCGCTATTCGTCGTCGTATTATGTAACGCGTTATCCCTCCCGCGCTGCTCTCTCTCTCTCTTACCTGGTTTATGCTTCGCTCCTGCCGCCTCTATATTCGCTTTGCCGGGTCTATGTGTGATTGTAAGTATTGCGTATGTATGTGTGCGTACATAGGCGTGCTGCGTGCTCGCGTATGTGTGCTGGGCACATGATCTGCTAGTGAGCGTGTGCACTGTCAGTGACAGTGACCCCTACTATTGGCCCCAGAAATAGAGAAAGCGGGAAATTTTACGTTCGAATATGACCTTGCCTTAACTTTGAGTTATGGTCCAGGTCATTTGAAGGTGAACTTGTTTTTTATAAATAAAAATTTCACTTTTGGCGCCAGAAATGGAAAAAACGTAAAATTTGACGTTCGAATATGACCGTGCCTTGACCTTAAGATCAATGGTCCAGGTCACTTAAAGGCCAAGTTCATGTTTTTAAATTGAAATCCCTAGTTTTAGCTCCAAAAATGGAAAAAGAAGGAAATTTTGCGTTTGAAAATTGAAAATTTCTCAATATTTCCAGCAATGTTCCTAATTTCCAAAAATGTTCATAAGTTTTCATAATTTTTTCAGTTTTTAAAAGTTTGAGAAATTCTTGATGAAGTTAAGTTATTCCATTTCTTTGTATTACTATAATTTTTGAGAATGAACTACTCTCAACACTTATGTAGATCGTAAATTAGTGCTGTGTGAAATGCTCACTTTTTCGCATTTTCCATAATTAATAAATAATTAATAAAATATCCAAATCAGTCCCCTTCCCGATAGGATACAGCGAAAAATAAAGATAATGTCTTTAACTAAATAAGCAACGAGCCTCACAAAATACACAGACAATGTACAAATTCATTATAACAAAAACAATGAACAATTATTGAAACATCAAGCAACTATTAGAAAAAGACACAAATCTTTACCAATAAAAGAAGTATTAAAATCATAAATTATTACTATTGAACACTAAGAGGGACCAAGAGGCGCCAAACCAGCCGGCCAAGGTCGAGGGGCAGGACCAGGCGCCAATGATCCGGCAGTACGCTCATTCGGACCAAGGACGCCCTCCTTAATAAATAAAATTGTTTAATTATTTTATTGTTACAGATGAGGAGTATTTTATTTGCCACCACCCTATCCCGGGTAGAACCGAACTCTACGGGCAATGTTGTTGAAATATAAAAAAGTTTTTATGTACCTTTGATTAGCCTGTGGCCCTTTTGAAAATTTCTTTCCAGACAAAGCCGCCCGTGTCTTAACCTCAAAAGAATAACTACTTTACGAAATGATCAAGTTGTGAGAAATCACAGTGACTCAGAAAAATTCGGAGCACACAATGTTTTCATGCATTTTGAGTTGCTGAACACGAATCCAACTCTATTTTGACCGATACTTTGAGCGTTCATCCCTAACTGCAAACAACACCGCAAATTTGCTGTTTTACGCACTGAAGAAACGTAACGTCTGTGATTTACGTGAGGAAAATAATTGAGAAAGATTATTTTTATGTATTTTGAGATGCTGAACATGTATCTGATCCTATGTCTTACCATTACCACAAGAGCTCGTCCCTAACCTCAAAAAATCATCAAGGGCTATTTTTATAAGCTTTGAGCCACTAAACTTGAACATGAAGCTTATTTCTTCTGGTTTCTTTTAGTTATGTAAGAATTTGATGGAAGTACCTTTACTTTACACTTATTAAAAACATTTTTGGTTGTGTACTGATTCATGGATTTGTGCACTGACCTTTTAGGATTCCAAAGAAATATATAGTTGAAGTAGACTGATTCCTTTTGGATAATGATTGTAATACCTGTCATTTTAAAAAATATATTGATTTAATTAATCCAATTGCGTCAATACCTTTGTGAATTCCATATAGAATTGATAATGGCCACATATTATTCAACTACATAAGTAGTCAGAACAAAGTACGCGTAGCAATTAAATTTATTCTAAAAACCTTAGTTAGGATATTCTATAAATTTATTTCTTCATTATACAGACATTTTGATGATTTTTCATGCTATATCCACTTATTCCTTAATCTTATATAATTCTAGTTCGTTCCCGTGATCAAAATCAAAGTTTTAAAAAATGTAAAAAAGTCTAAAAATTACCAAAATACTTAACGTTTCTCCCAATATTTTTTAAACTTTCATTCCTGAATTTCAAGGTATGACATGCATAGTTTTTTAAATGTTTTTAGAGCTGTTACTTGTTTAGAACAGTGTTAGGACTATATTAAAACATTCACTAAACATATTTATTATGGATGACTATTTTATCATTGTACAGTTATTTTTAATATTATATATTATTATTAATCAATCGTTATCAATTTTCTTTACCTATATAAGAAACTGTTTTATTGCAACATATTATCTTTTATCAGGAAAAAAAAATAATTTTATTAATTTAGTGCTTCATTATTTATTGAAATATTTATAAATTATGTTACCAATTATAGGTAGTGCCAATAAGATATTTTGTTTGAGGTATGATTAATATTATCATACTTTTATAATATTTTGATACGTTGTTGCTGTATATGTTCATTTGGAATTATAAGTTAGAAACTTTCTTATAAAAACAACGTCATCAAATTATTACTGTTCTTTAAATATATAACTTCCTAACTAAAGCTCAGAATGTTATGAGAAATGCATAATATTAAGATGTTATGAAGTTTATAGGATATATAAATTTCAATTCATTTCCTCAAGTATCTCCAGAGAAAAATTATTTTTAAGTTAAAAATATCAGTTCCATAAGATAACTAATTATCCTCTACTAAATTAAAGCTGAACCACAATTTTCCCGTTTCTTTGGACAAAACGGTCCCGATTTTTACTTTCAGATAATTTTTTGATTTTGAATCTAGGAATTAAAGCTTATTTGTATCCATCGACGTGTTTTTATTTTATGATGGATTTTCGTTTTTTGAAAATTTAATTTTTAGTTTTTGTATGATGAAAATTGAACTATATAATCAATCAGATGTAACTGACAGCGTATTATTATCCCTGGTAGGAGATTGCCGATAAGTGATGCTCAGTAATCTGGAAAATGGCTAGATCCATTCGCGAGAAACAATCGCACGTATACAGGCTCATTATCGGCAGAAACCAGAGAAGAATAAATGCGTATATTGTCGGCTTGACTTTGAGGTTATGTTTTCTAACAGCTGCTGCACTGTCGCTGCACAAACTTTTTAAGTGTTCGGGCCCAGGAAGTGCATTTCCTAACTATTTGTGCATGTATGCGAATATTGTTCCGCGATGGCTGGTCGTGTATAGTGGTTAGATGTCCAGGGTCCCCGATGACGAGGTCATATAGTGCGCGCGGCGCGCCGTAGATTTGTGTACTCATGTGTCAATATCGGCCACGGATGCGGTATCTAGAATCGCTGATATCGGAGTCTAGGTAGTGCGCAACATATACTTCTTGGTGCGAGAATGTTCAAATCAGTTATGTGTGGTGTCCAAGTGCAGGGTGGCCGATGATGGTGTCGAGGTAGTGCGCTCCGTAGCTTTTATTGTCTAAGTGTAAAAAAACTTATTCTCGACACCAAAAGCTATGGAGCGCACTATCTGGACCCCGTCATCGTTGTCCCCATGCACCTGGACACCATCCACGAGTGATATTGATATCTTTAGTGTGTACTACCTGAACCCCATCATCCGCGACTCTATAGACTCCTAGACACCATCCATGACTGATGTTGATCGATATATCTATTACGGATAGCGCATTCCTGGACCGCGTCATCGGCGACCTGCGATACTTGCATAGGCTCTACACTTGATTCTTACACCTAGAGGTTAAGAAGTGCAAGAAGCACTTTCCTACGTTATTATTGGCGTTATAAAAGTATAATAAACGACTTATTATTCCTTCTCGATAATCTACCAAGAACACCATACAAAATTCATGTGACCACTCATAGGATTTCTACCGAGATTTGAAACCCAGAAAATACCGATATTTGAAAAATATCGCCGGTTTCTACTGATAAACTTGGCAAGTTTACTACCAGGGATAATTCGAGTATTAAAATTATGAGTTTTGGAAATGTTGCACATACACTTACGAAAGAACGCAATTAATAAGAATGAAGATACACTATAGTAGAGTACTGTTTACAGACATTTTATATACTTACTCAAACGCTAGTAGTAGTAGTAGTAGTTGTAGTAGTAGTATATTATATTTTATTAAATTATTATGTTAAATTCTAAAAGTGATCTATACCTTATCTTTTAACGGGGTACGATGGGTGAGTTGGTAAGATGCTCGGCTCGGAACCATAGCTCCCCGGTTGAAGTCCATGGAAATTCAAAAATTTTTTTTCTCTTCACTTTTTGGTAAATTGGGAATCGAAAAGAAATTTGTTAATTTGAATGCATGTGAATCACCCTGAAGTGGTATCACCCTAGCTCATTTACTGGAGAAAGATGCATTATTTATTGTATTTGCTATAGGTGACATAAGCAAATTTATATTTTATCGTATATGCGAAATATGCATCCTTTGTTATATAATTATATAGTTTTTTCTTAATAAGCAAATCTCATGTGACGTGCATCATTTACAGCGGCTTATATAAGATATACTATATAGCAAAATTATATTAAGTCATGAAATTAATTGTTCATAGAATCTAACCGCATTTTTTGGAAGCCTTTACACTTATATTTTAATAAGTAGATATAATAGTTAGATGCATATTATATATATATATATATATATAAAACTTTGAACGTATTTTCAATGGAAAGTTCATTCAATTTTATGATTTTATTAAAGAAGCTTTATATATTGTCATACGTCTACACACGTCACGGATTTCTAATTACTATAAAAATACAAGTAGAAGAGTGCAATGTAGTTGGCGGCTTTAGCATGACGACTGAGCGTCTGCCTAGCAAGCCAGAGTTCCTCTGTTCAAGCCCGAGGTCCGTAACTTTATCGTTGCCCGTTTCGCTCGTAACAATATGTTTTTTTTACGAAAAATACTTCCCTGAGTATAATACTTATAACTTAATCAAAATAGTCAAAAAATAAAACAAGTGTTGTCTTGAAATATTCCCCACTTTTCAAAATTTGGTTAAGGTATTGTCATAACATGAAGAATAAAAGATGCACGCATCATATTTCACACACCATATTGAATTTCCGAAAACGCTATTTTCCTTTTGAAAGCCTTTCATCAGACAAACAGTTTAAGACGTAGTACATCTAAATCAGTCAAGTCAATTTTGGTATACGTTGAGTAATAGGTTTTACATGAATCGTTCCATATATGTTACTTTAAAAAAACTCTTATTGCGTATAGTAGAAAATGTTTCCCTGAGGTGTTACAATTAAATTAATTTGTGCAAAAATCTAAAAAAAATGACCAAAATCATACCATCTTACCCTCTCTTTCATATATATTCGTCAAACGAGGTAAGATAAGCTTTAATATTAATTACTCATTTTGCAAGCTCCGAAAAATAATAAATTTTAAAATTTGATGTGGATTTGTACTAAATTTCTGTGCATTTCTGAATACTCAATAAATGAATATAGTTATACCACTTGGAATAAGTTCTATAGATTCCCAAAGAAACCACTGCATTTGTACAGATTTTTTTATCAATATTCTTCCAGTTACAGAGTGTCAAAGTTAGCCATAAAAGAACTTCTTACATTTTTTCCATATTTTAATTAATTTGTACTTCCTCAGTGAAGCATTTTTTCTGAAAATATGTAGATACTTTCTTTTGTAAAATGTTCTAAATTTATCAGAAAAAATATTTTTAATGCCATATATACATGCTTTAACTGACCTACCTGCAATATGAGTTATAAAATGTAGATAGTTGGAAGTTTGATCCGGACTTCGGCAACCAGAAGATTCATGGAGATAGATTCCTTTTAGTACGAAAGTACCTGTATAAATTCCAGAAAGTTTCTCAACCATTTTATAACCTACAAATATGCATTAAATTTTTGAAACCTGAAAAAAGGATGTAAGTACTTGAAAAAAAAATACAATCGAAATTCATAAAAAACTTTAAGAAAAAAAGTATTCTTGATATTATTCATGATTTTGCCCGCTGGCAAAGCTAATAAATCGTTCAATATCGAAAATATTAGCAGTTCATTTTGTACGGAAATTCAACATTTTAATCGATTTTTAGCTCGGCTAGCGAGCAAAATCATGAATAATATCAAGAATACTTTTTCTTAGAATTTCCATTAATTTCAATTAAATTCTTTTGAGCCCATAAATATGATGGATTTTTTTAGGTTATTAAATAATCGAGAACCAATACACAGACACTTTCATATTAAATCTCCATATTCATATTATCTCCATAAATTTTTTAGTTGCCGAAGTCCGGATCAAACTTCCAAATATTTACATTTTATGATTTACATTGCAGATAGCTGAGTTAAACTAGGTATATATGGCATTAAAAATATTTTTTATGCAACATTCAAGAAATTTTATAAAAAAAAGTATCTATATGTTTTTAGCAAGAAATGCTTTCCTGAAGAGTTACATATTAATTAAAATATCGAAAAAATGCAAATAATGTTTCTATGGCTAACTTTGACCCTCTGTAACTGGAAGAATATTGATTAAAAAATCTGAAAAAATTCAGGGTTCTTTTTGAAAATCTTTAGAATTTATTCCAATAATTATAGCTACATTCATTTATTGAATAGTCGTGTTCCCGGAGATTCACCTAAAATATATATATATATATATATATATTTATACTCAAGCTACTTCATTACTAAATTGATTGGTTATTAACTCTTTGTTTTAATTGACTTGGATAACTCACTTAAGGGTGTTGAAGAGTGGGAAGTATGCATGTGTATGTATATATGTGTGTTTGTTTACGTGTGTGAGTATGTATTTTTAGCATCAAAAACTTACTAGGTATCTAGAATTCTGTAAAAAGTATCGCGAGTAATGATGCAAAGCCTTGACTAAGAAGGAGCAAACAAAATCACTTTGCATTCAGTCCAAACCTGACGGGATTTGCGAGGGCGTAGAATACTAATGAGTTCTACCGAGACGTCTCCAAGGTCATACTTACAGATTCATCTTTCCAGTTACAGTAGTGCACTGTTCTCACATATTAACACTAATAGTGATTTACAAATTTTTAGTATAATCTGTTTGATATATTGTTTCGAATTGATCATATTATTTGCATTAATAGACGACAAACTTCATAAAACAGAAGTAGTAAGGGATCAAGTTACAAATGAAAACGCATGTGCTAGAATTTAACTACTTTGATTTTTGAAATATTTTTGAAAGTATGGTTCTCGCTAACATTTGTAGAATGAGTCACACAACTCACGAAGGAGAAATACGCTGATTCAACAAGTACGGAAGTAACGCAAGAACGCAATATTTAAATGGAAAGTAAAGATGACAATTAACAAGTATAGCATGAATCATTTTTGTATTTCATTGAATAATATATGATGCTAATAAAAGACATCTTAAAATTTTTACAAATCTTACAAATTTTTCTTTTTATAAATGGACCAAGTTATCGAACTATTAATGATAAATGTTTAAAAATGAAGTAAATCAGAACAAGCCAACTATCGGAAATTGTTAATGGAGGTTTATAAAAACCTTATTTTTACTATATGCTCGGCAATCTTGAAAACAGCTTTAAAAACATTAAATAATTAATCAAGGAAATTTGTTTCTTACAATTACATCAATTATTTTTAGTTTCTGCGTTAAAATGAATCTACATGACGTAATTTATAACTTATACATATATTTTATATTTCTATAATATGAAAAACTTATATATTTTAGTATTTTTAAAATATAAAAAACGTTTTTCAGAATATTTGTTAATAATAATTTATTACAAAAGCAATGGCAAGTTATTATATTTTAATTTTGATCAATTAAATTAATTCATTGAATGGAAATAATAGTTATAACGTAACTGTGCATATGTAAAATACATAAAATGATATTATAGATAATATAATAATTCAAGTTCTGTTTTTAATTGACTATTGGAAAAGGTTTTTATAATCTTACTGAAACGTAGTACATAACACAAAGATCGCGTGAGAGCCAACGAAGCATGACAGTACAATGTGCTTGCGTGAGGCTTTTCGGAAAAAATGTAAGTATAAAAACTATATAGAACAACCGAAACGGAATTAATGTATCACTAAAAACGAAGATGTTAGTAAAACGACGGTTAAAGAATTTTCTCACCATAGCTCCTGTTGCTGGAAAACTAGCTGATACAGCCAATTCCTCTTGAAAATAAATAACTATAAATACAAAAAAAATAGAATGTTTTGATTCCATATAATGACCTGATTGAGTCTGTGTAAAAGACGACATTTTATTATGCGTATGTTTTAGCAATATTAATTATTTATTTGTGTATTTAACACGTGATTATAAACGAAATTTCCACGGATGTATTATTGAGAAGAATCTAGAATTTGTTTGGTGAAATTCACTTAGGATACAATTATAAAATATCACACAAATAAATAAAAAATAACTTTGTTATCACAGCTTAATACAGTTATTAAATAAATTTTCATGTTAATTCCTTCGTGATGTTCGGAAAGAAAATACAAGCTGCCGTTGTTACCGCAGACTAGCCCGCAGACTACTGGTACTGTGACTCACAATCACATTGTATCTGACTTAATAAAATCTCCCACTATTCCACATGCTACAGTATTAGCATGTCAGGCTTAAACTCGAAATAATAGAAGAATGGCAACATCCTATGAAAAATCTTACATATAATTTGAATTTTATATAAAGAGAATCATCTGCTAATTCTTAGCCATAACTAGTTATTTTATTTAAATAAAAATATAAATATATTCTGTGAGAATTGTATTGATAGTACTAAAGTGCAAGGATAAGAAAAATGTTTATAGATGAACTCACAAGAAACTTCGCGCGCATAATCATCTATGTGTATACACACACACACACGCACACGCGCGCATAATCATCTATGTGTATACACGCACACACGCACACGCGCGCATACGCACATACACACACGCGCGCACACACACACACAGGCACACAAACACACAGTAGTAAGTAAGCTGGGATGGCGAGACATAACAAATGACGTCATCACTGGGCCCCCTTCCCTTATAAATATAAACAATCAATTAAGATAAGATAAGGTATCATGTTCACATGTTTAAATCATTTTTTACATGATAAGCAATATTTGTGTATGTACATAAACATCATATCATAATTACTTGTTATAAATAATTAATATAAGATATCATGTATATTTATAAAAACAAATAATTATTGTTCATTATATAAACAATGTAAATATTATCTTATTTTAATTGATTATTTATATTGATAAGATAAGGAAAACAGCAGTGATGTTATGATATAAGATGTCGCTATCCCAACTTTATCATACACTGAAATTATAAACAAAATATTACTTAGATAAAGAGAGAGAGAGAGAGAGAGAGAGAGAGAGAGAGAGAGAGAGAGAGAGAGAGAGAGAGAGAGAGAGGAGAGAGAGAGAGAGAGAGAGAGAGAGAGAGAGAGAGAGAGAGAGAGAGAGAGAGAGAGAGAGAGAGAGAGAGAGAGAGAGAGAGAGAGAGAGAGAGAGAGAGAGAGAGAGAGAGAGAGAGAGAGAGAGAGAGAGAGAGAGAGAGAGAGAGAGAGAGAGAGAGAGAGAGAGAGAGAGAGAGAGAGAGAGAGAGAGAGAGAGAGAGAGAGAGAGAGAGAGAGAGAGAGAGAGAGAGAGAGAGAGAGAGAGAGAGAGAGAGAGAGAGAGAGAGAGAGAGAGAGAGAGAGAGAGAGAGAGAGAGAGAGAGAGAGAGAGAGAGAGAGAGAGAGAGAGAGAGAGAGAGAGAGAGAGAGAGAGAGAGAGAGAGAGAGAGAGAGAGAGAGAGAGAGAGAGGAGAGAGAGAGAGAGAGAGAGAGAGAGAGAGAGAGAGAGAGAGAGAGAGAGAGAGAGAGAGAGAGAGAGAGAGAGAGAGAGAGAGAGAGAGAGAGAGAGAGAGAGAGAGAGAGAGAGAGAGAGAGAGAGAGAGAGAGAGAGAGAGAGAGAGAGAGAGAGAGAGAGAGAGAGAGAGAGAGAGAGAGAGAGAGAGAGAGAGAGAGAGAGAGAGAGAGAGAGAGAGAGAGAGAGAGGAGAGAGAGAGAGAGAGAGAGAGAGAGAGAGAGAGAGAGAGAGAGAGAGAGAGAGAGAGAGAGAGAGAGAGAGAGAGAGAGAGAGAGAGAGAGAGAGAGAGAGAGAGAGAGAGAGAGAGAGAGAGAGAGAGAGAGAGAGAGAGAGAGAGAGAGAGAGAGAGAGAGAGAGAGAGAGAGAGAGAGAGAGAGAGAGAGAGAGAGAGAGAGAGAGAGAGAGAGCAGCTATCTTCTTTTTTCTTTTGTATTCTTGGGTATACATTTACTTTTATACTAAATTTGATATATAGAAAATATAATTTATAATAATAAAAATTTTTACCTGTATTAAGTGGATCATTTATATACTAGCTATTTAAGTTTTTAACATTACTATTTTATACTAGGTTACATTATATTGTAGTTTAAAAATGTTAATACTATTATTTACTCTTATACATACACTAGTTTATCATATGTGTTTAAAAATTATAAAACATCTACGTCCTCGGACTCCTTCCCTGCCTCCATTTTTACAATAGAGGGAGCGAACACAACATCGATGGATTCGATGCTGTGGCTCTCCGACCTTTTAAGAGCAGGTTCCCCTCTGTTCTCAAACTCAACTGGTGATGCCGGTGTCATTACATCGAAGCAACCTCTACCTAATCGAGTTGGGGAGGCTGCTGCTATGAAGGGTTCAACTTTTATATATTCTTCTTTGAATACGCGTTCGCACTCGCAGTCACTTTTATCAACCACTGGGCCGCATGCTTAACAGAGAAACTCTGCCACTTCGTCATTGTTGTCCTCAAGCTCTGCTTTCTCTCCTACGGCTGGTTAGGGTGATAGTAGTGATAGTGTGCTATGCACCGAGCACTACACAGGTGTTGCAGCGGTGCCTGCAGCATAGCACACAAAAATACCAAGCTGTACATCTCGAAAAAACACTGCATCATACGCACTGCAAGTGTCACGCATCTTGTACTTATTTTCGGATAATGCCGGAGTCTTTTTGTTACACTGTATTAAATACTGAATATTAGTTGTGGGGGCTGGGCTGATACTGCGCCAGGCGGGTCCCGCGCCACCAAATACGGACCGAAGGTAACTAGTATTAGCAGATTCCTGTTTTACCGACCGGGTCCCACATGTCCCCGGCCCCATGCCCCAAGCATTACCGACATAGAATTATTGAGGCCCACGCAGTCTCCTACATTACCGACAGAGGATTATTCTTCGAACATTTTTTTATCGATTGACATATCTATTGGGATCTCACGACCTGACTTCTAACGGCTGAAATTCCGCAGATTCACGATTGGCTATGGCTGACCCACAGAATACCGCATATTACTATATATAGGTTACACCCTCTGTGGGTGAGATCCCAATAGGATGATGAAGGAATAAAGTCGTTCGCATTAGGAAGGTGCGAGTGCTGCGGCTCAGCTTCCTGCATTACAGAGCAGGTGCATAAAGGATTTTTTTTATCGACTGTCGAGGGATTTTAGGGTGGCAATATAAATACAATAATAATTTTTTAAAAATCCTTATTTATTATATGAGTATACATCACTGAAAAAAACACACACAAAAACTCTTAGTATATTATTCTTATAACTAAAACACATTGAAAAATCTTTATTTATTACATGAGTATAAAGTCTTATAACTAAAGTATAAACGTAAAAATCCTTAAATACAATATTTATGATTAACAGTGAAATTGGCTTCTAAACATTCTAGAGAAGAACTGTAAAATATCGTGCATATATATATATATATATATATATATATATATATATACCCAGAAAACATCGCATGCTGAGCAATATCGGCGCAACGTTAGCTCGGCGCGTTTGACGTCATTTAGCCGTCATTATGATGTAAATTTTTTTCAGGCGCACTGTAAAGTAAGTAAGTTGCAGATAAGGTTGCAGAACAAAATTGTAGAAAATTTTGAGCCAGTAATTTGTCTGCAATTTGTCAGTACACTGTGTCGTTCGACAATATATATTATTATCGCGACTATTATTATTAGAAAGTGATTTTGTTGTTCACGAAGTACTTTTTTTAATACAGTTCTACCGAGTTTTATTTCTGCCGAGTTAGTGCACTGAAGTGAGTTAGTGCAGTGAAGTCCCAGCTGTTTCGGAACGAAACAAATAAGATGCCATATCCACCGTCGTATTGGGGATGTTACGTCTACTGCAGTCTACGCTTGGAGCAGTAATAGAATGTTAAAATAATAACATATTTTCAGAAGCAACAAACACTGTTCGTGAACATGCGACAATTTCGGTGTGCATTGCCGAAGTTCTTAGTTCTGATTTTTGTGCAGATTCGAGTTTTTAAAAACAACCATGAGTGTGTATATTTTTCACCACACCTCACAATCAATCTTCGTCATACTCTTATAAAAAAATATATGTAAATAATTTAAAATTTATGACATGCGTGTTGTAAATTATTATGAAGTTTCTGCTAATATTCATTAGAATATTAGCTTGTGAGAATCTTAACCTTGCATCTTGACCTTTTTGGGAAAAATAAACACAGAGATTATCCTCTTGATTGTATCCAAGAGCCTGCACCATAGGACCATGCAAAATTCATATTTATTAAGAGACGAAAACAACCAGAATGCAATTGCTGATGCTCAATCACCAAGTCTGTACTCATTGCTACGAATATAACTCGGCTATTGGCATTGGTGGGTATGAACTCACCAATGCCAATAGCCGAGTCTTTTATTAAAACAATTAACATTGAAAACTATAACTATGAATTAAGTGTAGAAACTAGTGACATTACTGAAATGAAAAGCATTAAAAAACTGAGATTGATTGTTTGGTTATTTGAATCATTATATAAATTTGTTGTTTCAAGTGTGATCTATTAACTTGTTTACTTTGCAGGATTAGTGCAAGATTAAAGGAGTATTTGGACATCAGCCAATAAAGTAATGAACAATTTTTATGGACATTCAAACAAGGACCAGCAGCGTCATTTAGATAAGTAACTTCAATTTTGCTGCAACACTACTGGTTTCTAATCAATTTTTATATCCAGAAAGTTATCATATTCAACCTTTTTGCACAACACATTCACAGAGCCAATTGTGAAAAAGACAGAGTATAATAATCTTGTGGACATGAAAATAGATTTGATAGATTTTGTTACACAGCTGATATATTTGAAATTGTGTTTTCTAGGAGGAACTCAACTCAACAGTGCCTGCTCAATCAAAACCACATTATGCATCGTTGGATCACCTTCATGTAGTACCTGGAAGAGCAGAAGTTATCATCGAGGGTAGCAGCAGCATAGAAGGCCAATTATGTTTTCAATGAAGCGATGAAGCCAATATATCCCAAAAGTTACTCCATAAATTTTATCATTGTTTGCCTATTAGGATAATAGTCTGATATAGATTTATTTCTTTGCACAGATCAGCAAGTTTTAAAACGGATGAGATCAGCGTAGAGAGCGTTGAGGCTGGGATTCGCCCATCCCAGAGTTCTTCGAGTGCTCAATCTGGCCCTAACATTGCTGGAGGCTATTGTTTTCATCTGTCGAGACTACATAATTCTTCTCTACTGGTGGTTATTCCTTTAGAATCGTTCAGGGAATAGCCATGATAGAATTGTCTGCTTATCTTGGCATTGCCATCGCTCACTTGCTTCTTAGTAGTCCATGATCTAGTTAACCCATCGGTGCACTTTTGGAAAGTGACACTGACAAGGTAATACTTGGACTGATATCAGGACCTGAAGCATTTAAGGTTATACAATATTTGATGTCAATTTCGTGTAACAAGTACATTTAATTATATATTACTATATTGCAGAGTGGTTTTACTAAAACATGTGTCTAATTTTAGGTGAGTGATATAGGTGGTAGAAGATACTATATACTTAGTGCAGTTCGGCTACTTCCTACTGAAATCATAAATGTTCATTTAGGCAGCAGCTTGGGTTTTATGCAAGATGTTCTGGAAGATAGATCGACAACTGCTACTGATTGCATTGCATTCTACTTTCAGGTAAATATTGACTTAAATTATTCACTTCAAGCAGTATAACTTATATAGATAGATAAATGTCTCTTGTGGAATGTATTAAAATATTACTCGTTCAATTGAATTTTGAGTAAAAAATTAATACAGAATATAAGAGCTAATGGAGTTAACCTTTCGCTGTAAGGTTTGTGGATTCTACAGTATTTTCATATTCAGAAAGTTATCATTCTTTGCCTTTTTGCACAATAGACAATATGTATGTATAAACCAATACTACAATTTGAATATTTTTTCAAGTCTATTGTGCAAATTGATAAAGTATGATAACTTTCTGGATATAAAAATGGACTAGAATCAAGAGAAATTGCATGCAAAAGTTATCTCATTGTCTTTGAATAACTGGATCGAAATTTTTACTCGTACCTCAATTGATCGAGTAATATTTTTGATACACATCATAAGAGACAATCAGCTTGCTGTTCTAAATTATACAGCTACATTCTAGGCTATTTTTACACTCAGAATTGCATAATACTTTATATTTTTACACAATACAATTTTGACATATTTCACTTTATTTTCAAATTTTAAAACCAAAATTTTTTCCAAATGTATTGTGCAAATTAAGAAAGTATGATAACTTTCTGGATATGAAAATGGACTAGAATCAAGAAAAATTGCTTGCAAAAGTTATCTCGTTGTCTTTGAATAACTGGATCAAAATTTTTACTCGTACCTCAATTGATCGAGTAATATATTTGATACATATCATAAGAGACAATTAGCTTGCTGTTATAAGTTATACAGCTACATTCTAGGCTATTTTTAGATTTTATTCTATACAATTAATGCATACTATTTGCTGCATCTGTTAAATTTATTTATTTATTTATACACTAAATATTTTCTGTTCTAGATAAATGCAGTAGCGTTTTTTTACAGTTTTTAAATTATTTTTATATTCAATTTAAAGTTATTGCATAACACTGTAAGAGAACGCTGGAGGGGCTAAGAAAAGGGTTGAGCCTCATAGGGAAGGGCAAGGCCGGGGCCCTTCTCAGTGCCCCCCCCCCCCCCCCCCCCCAAAAATAAACATTTAATATAAATGCTTAATTTATTTCAGGATTTCCTTTTGCAGTCCATCCGCAGTCCGCTTTCGTACTAGCATGCTATATATTAGGTAATGTTTATTGAATATATTAATTATGGTAATCTTATAACAATTTTAGCATTATATTTATTTATTATTTGTTTTACAGGTTTGCTGTATACTGCTTGAAGAAACGATATCCATCAACAAATAATTATATATAAATTTTTTTTTTTTTAATAATTAATGCCATTGTATTTAAATAAAAAAATATTTTACAAACTAATTGTATACTTTTTAATTTGCGCGCGTTAAATTTATAGGTTATACATGCTTGCCGAATGCACATGGCAGAAATAAATCTGTCAAATTGACCATCAAATTGACCACCATTATGCGTCAAAAAGCCGGGACTACTTGCCGGCGCGAACGGGGCGTGCACAACGTCGTATTGGATGTATGTTGCTTGTAATTTGCCGAGCGATGTTTTCTGGGTATATATACTTAGCCTATACGTTGATGTGACATAAGAACGCGGAGTGTATAAATGTGTACTTGATATCAACCTTATCGACTAGAAACTGCACCATCGATCCATAATTTTCAGTGTATCGAGAAAACCATCAATAAACAATTAGTATTAATTAAGTGTAAAATACGTTTATGTAGAATAGCATTGAAAAATTCTTAAAGTTAGTGTAATATAGCAAATAATAATATATTAATACGTCTGCTAATCCTCTACAATAATTTTCTTCTATGTAAATTTAATGTATAATGCTTGATGATAGTAAGATATCGATAAACCCTTAAAAAATAAATAATTAAAAGACGCGTTTACAAATAAGAACATCAAAAATCCTTAGAATATTTTAGCACATGATAATACAAAATAATAACATATAGCAAATAAAAAAATCCTTAATCTTAGTAAGTGCAATACCCCTATGCATAGTTCAAAAGAATTTAGCATACACACTCTAATGATTGAGAAAGAATTCTTAATATTATACGCGATGGATATAAATTGTTATTAAACAAATTGAATAATGTTGTTACCAAGGTGTATGAGATAGACATCTCTAGTTTCTATCTCCCGCTTCAACTTCTCCTCGTCGACGGAGTTTTCTATGAGGAAAGTGTTCACTTTGGTGGGTAGGAAAACGTCGAAACTTACATCCAACTCTAGCACTATCGTTACACCGAACTTGGTCTTAATTTTCTTGCCTTTTGTTATCTTGTACTTTTTGTTGATCTCCAAATCCTTAATTTTTTTCGTAGGCAGGAATGGTGAAGTTTTTGCCACGGCGTTTAGCGACTCCATCCTGTAAAAATAATGAAATAATATATATAAGTTTATTATATTTATGTATTAGTTATAAGAATATATCATACTCACATAATAAATTATACGTCTAATGTCGATGTCGTTGAATCAGAATCCGATGTGTAATACTCACACAAATCGAGCGAGCAGAGAATATCTTGGCGTACCGTCCAGAGCCACTTATTTATAGCGTAGACGTTTTGAACAGCACAATTGTCCTTCCAGTTAGGAAGGTGATGTGTACACACCAGTGGAGGTCGAAATCCTGGTGTCTTTAAGGATGGACAGCCGAAATCTTCTATCGGCTGTCCATCCTTAAAGGATCTTATCAATCTTACGGATATCTGGAAAATATGGCTGCAGCCACTCCTTTATCTGCGCACCTTTTACCCAAACAACGATGTTCCTTGTAGGTGATAAGTCTAGAACGTTGGAGCAAAACTCGATCAACTTGTCGTATGGAAGATCACCGTCGAAATTCAATCCATGAAACGAGTATTTCAGCCAAAGATTGACACACTTGAGGTCATACCAAGAGTGCGGCGATTGAAACGTTGCTAGTTGAGCTACTACTGCTGGCTCGTTAGGATTAATGTATGCCAACTCCTTAATTATGAAGTTGCCGTTTTGTGCCTTGAAGCCCTGAGTATCAACTATCAAATCCATTTTTCTCTGCAAAATTCAATGCTTAATATTATGGATGAGAATGAAATGATAAAATACATTTATTAGAGTATACTTACAATTGCTTTCTCGACTGTGTGTGAAACTCGAAAATGTGTACCAATACCGCATATGTCGAGCCAAGCTTTTCGGACACTCTCACTGATCCACGGAGGCCATTTAAATCCTAGCTCTCGGCGAGTCTCTAAAAAGTGTCTATATAAGTGAATATAAACATCATTATATATATATATACATATATATATATACAGGGTGTCCCATTTTAATTTACCACCCCCTAAAACTGGTTAATAATTTGTTCTGAGAAAAAAATGTTTCAAATAAAATTTGTTGGGTTCGAAGGGGGGCATCTTTTGGCTATTTTAGCTGCGACCTTGAACATGACCTTCAAGGTCATTTGAAAGTCAAGACCAAATTTTCATATGAAATGTGCATATTTTTATGGCGGATTCGGATTCTACTAAAAAAGAGAAACACTTTTTGTTCGAATCATTTTTTGAAAAAATCCCAAATTTTTGTTGTAAACGGCTTTAAAAAAGTTGAAAAAATCACTAGATATCTCTTATTGCCCCACCCTTTAAAAGAAGTTAAAAATTTTACATTTTATCCGAGGAATTAGAAACGTACACAATTTTACAAATTTAAGTCCAAGTATGACCTTAGCCATAAACTTGTCCTTAACCAACAAGGTCATCCGAAGGTCAGTCAATTTATTTAACGGTAATCCTCGATTTTTATTCCGGCAATTGAAGCTTGGCTATTACCTTGACCTCGAACATTAAATTCATTTTAAGAAAGAACCATCACTTTAATGGAAAATACTCTCTTTTTCAAAGAAATGAAATCACCAAAAAATTTATCAACAGAACCAAAGTTCATTAGAACGCTAATCTGATTCATTTTTTATCACATGGGGGAAGTTTGCAATCTTCGGGGTATGTTTGACATTCTCTGGGGCAAGTTTGCAATCTTCGGGGTATGTTTGACATTCTCTGGGGCAAGTTTTACGTCATCTGCGGAAAATTTGACATCATCTGGGGCAAGTTTACGGTCACAACTGGGACAAGTTTGACATCATCTGGGGCAAGTTTGAGCAGTAAGGGGCATGTTTTCAACTGAGAATCAAAATCAAGCTTAGTCTTTTTAATGAAAATTGTACATATTTTAAATCATATTCAGATTCTCTGATAAAGTAAAATTGTACATATTTTAAATCATATTCAGATTCTCTGATAAAGTACGCATCTTTTTAAGAAATATTTTTCTCGTATATGCTTTATTTCTCGCTAAAAGACATTTTTTTGCTTCGTTATCGTTCTATTGGTAAAGCTTGTAAATTCTTACAGCTCCTCAAAGCTTCTCATGATTAGGTTTTCATTGACTTTCTGAATTTCAGAGCAGAAAAATACTTATAATAAATTATTTCTAGTAAGATTAAATATTCCCTAAAAAATCTACCTACAACAGATAATGGCTGACTACACGCCAGTAGAGATAGTCAACATGATCAAGATTCTGGGAGAATGTCACGACAATTACAAGGCTGCAGCGAGTCTGTACGCTGAAAGGTATCCGGACGCTCGTCATCCTAGTAGGAGGAATATTAAACTTCTAACGATAAGAGCTTAAGGAGGTAACTTAAGAAGGAAGAGGCGACGGACGGGCCCAAGAGAGCATATTGCGCTTGGGGTTCGTGCTATAATTGCCGAGGATCCTCATATTTCGACGCGACAAATTCAGCGAATGCATGGAGTACCCAGATCAACAGTTTACCGTGTATTGCGTCATTTTAGATTTCATCCATATCACTTGCACCTTACACATGCCATTGAGCCTGGTGATCCTGCCAGGCGACTTAGATTCTGTCAATGGGCGGAAACACGAATGCACATAGATCCATTTTTCTTTGATCGAACTCTCTTTACAGACGAGGCAAAATTCGACAATATGGGAGGAGTTAATCTTCATAACGCGCATTATTATGCAGAAGAAAATCCAGATTGGCAGCGAGATCACCGTACACAAAGACGGTGGTCAATTAATGTTTGGGCGGGCATAGTTGGGGAATACGTTGTGGGTCCAATATTTTATGACCGTAATTTAAACGGCGAGCTTTATTTAGATATTCTCGAGAACCAAATTCCACCTCTTCTAGAAAACATTCCGCTAGAAATAAGGCGAGACATGTGGTTCCAGCAAGATGGTGCTCCCGCTCATCGTAGACTACTTGTCAGGAGATTTCTGAACGCGACATACCCAAATAGTTGGATTGGAATTGGTAGTCCAATCTGTGAATTCCCTGCGCGATCGCCAGATTTGACCCCATTGGACTTCTTTCTGTGGGGGGCCGTGAAGCAGAGAGTTTACGCGGAAGCCTCGACGACGGGACAAAATATCATGGAGAGAATTGTTGCACCATTCCGGGCGTTCACCCCACAAACATGAATAGATGTCCAAAGAAGTTTTCGGCAGAGAATACAAATGTGCATTCAACAAAATGGGGAATTGGACGGGGTCTTGCCTTAAGTGGCTGGACGTGAAGGTCTTGCCTTAAGTGGCTGGATAGGGTCTTGCCTTAAGTGGTTGGACGGGGTCTTGCCTTAAGTGGCTGGACGGGGTCTTGCCTTTAGTGGCTGGACGTGAAGGTCTTCCTTTAAGTGATTCAAAGGATACCTCTGTCTTTGTTTGAAGCTAGTAACATTCATCTAAAACAGCTTATTTCTAGGACAATATCTCTTTTCAGTTAAAGGGAGAGCTACCTATTGATGATCAAAAATTGGTTAAGACAAAAAGTGTTACTTTTTTAGTAGAACCCGAATCTGTGATAAATCTTATTCAAATGACTTTGAAGGTCATGTTCAAAGTCACAGCTGGAATAGCCAAAAGATGCCCCCCTTCTAACCCAACAAATTTTATTTGAAACATTTTTTTCTCAGAGCAAATTTTTAACTTCTTTTAAAGGGTGGGGCAATAAGAGATATTAGTAATTTTTTCAACTTTTTTAAAGCCGTTTACAACAAAAATTTAGGATTTTTTCAAAAAATGATTCGGACAAAAAGTGTTTCTCTTTTTTAG
Organism: Muscidifurax raptorellus; assembly: GCA_020010945.3. Taxonomy (NCBI): domain Eukaryota; kingdom Metazoa; phylum Arthropoda; class Insecta; order Hymenoptera; family Pteromalidae; genus Muscidifurax; species Muscidifurax raptorellus. The sequence goes on from JAHUUD020000061.1 coordinate 281,517, forward strand.
TAGAATCCGAATCCGCCATAAAAATATGCACATTTCATAAGAAAATTTGGTCTTGACTTTCAAATGACCTTGAAGGTCATGTTCAAGGTCGCAGCTAAAATAGCCAAAAGATGCCCCCCTTCGAACCCAACAAATTTTATTTGAAACATTTTTTTCTCAGAGCAAATTATTAACCAGTTTTAGGGGGTGGTAAATTAAAATGGGACACCCTGTATAATGATGTTTATGTACTAAACATTACTTAATTTATCATTTTGTATTGATAAGAGTATTATTATATTACTTTGTATTATTTAATGCACCCTGGAATACGGTCTTAATAGGCCTTGTCAGAAATAAGTGTTCAAGTCTCTCTCTCTCTCTCTCTCATATACTGACTAATTTTTTTATTTGTTTTACAGAAAAATTTAGATCTCATGTGGAATGAAGGATGTGCAGTTTTTGATAAATTGATATTGTATTATAGAATATTTGTATATTTGTATATTTTGTAATGTGACGTTCTCTAGTAAAAAAGGAAAAAACGGGAGGCAAGGAAACTAAGACAACACCAAGTCTGAAACCGAAAAAGGTGGGTAAACCAAGGGAGGCCTTAAATACTCCGCAGGGTAGGAGTAACAAAGAGGAGAAAGAGAGTAAACGACCTAATGAGGCAACTTGGCAAGAGGTCATTACAAGAAAGTTTTACAAAAAAAGGAGAAACAGTCAAGTAAGGAGAAGAATAAGGTTCCTGGCGTTAACAACCAGAATAGGACCAGTAAAGACAAAACAAAGCGGGCAAGACCGACCAGACCGGACGCTCTTATCATTAAGGCGCCGGAAGGAAGGATCTACGTGGACATTTTGTCAGCATTGAGAACTGCTCTTTCACTGAATGTCGTAGGAGATAGAGTAAATAAAATACGCAAAACGGTGGCGGGATATCTCCTCATAGAGCTCAAACGCACAAAAGAAGTTAAAACCGCAGACTTCCAAGAAGCGGTTAAAGCAGTACTAGTGGAAGGAACCACAATAAAAACACTGCAGCAAGACCTTTGAAATTAAGGGATCTCGACATACTTACTTCAAAAGAAGAGGTACTGGAGGCCTTGCAAAGAAAAATAGGAGAAAGAGATGCGATTGAGATCACTGCCGTAAAATCGCTGAGAAAAGCGTACGGAGACAGGCAAATAGCTGTTGTGCAATTGTCGAAAGAAATAGCGACCAAGTTCACAAAGCTAAAGAAAATTAAAATTGGATGTGTCAACTGTAGAATCCGTTCATCAAACCGCAGTAAGGGGCCGCTCAGGTGTTATAAATGCCTTGGTTTTGGCCACGTCGCTATCAAGTGTACTGATGCGCAGGATAGAAGCAAATGCTCCTACAAATGCGGTAAGATGGGACATAAAGCAAATAGCTGCCGTAACGAACCGTGTTGATTACTGTGCCGAAAAAAAGGCGACAATATACCGACGAACCATGTCACTGGTAGCTACTTGTGCTCAGCCTACCAAGCAGCGGTTAGAAAAATCAGGAAAGGGTAATGAGAATAGTCCAGCTAAATCTCAACCATTGTGAGACTGCGCAAGACTTTCTCTGTTAGTTTATACGGAAACACAAGTTCGATGTCGCTCTTGTCAGTGAGCGGTACAAAGATTTGAATAAACCATCCTGGGAATCTGACGTCAGGTAAAGCCGCAATCTGGAAATTCAAAGACTTTACCTTCCAGGGCAAGATGGTAAACAAGGAAAATGGCTTCGTAAGAGCAAAAGTAGGCGGCATACATGTATACAGTTGTTATGTCCCGCCTAGCGCATCAATAGAGCAGTTTCAGCAACTACTAGACCGGCTGGTACAAGACGCTAGGAATAAAAAACCAGCTACAATAGCAGGAGATTTTAACGCATGGGCGATTGAGTGGGGTAGTAGCAGAACCAATAAATGGAAACGAGTGCTACTGCAGGCATTCACGCTACTAGACTTGGTGTTGCTGAATCAAGGCGACACCCCACGTTCAAAAAAGGAGATGCAGAGTCATTCATACTTTACATTTGTCAGTAACTGCCTCGTAAGGCAGGTAAACAAATGGATCGTGAGCGATCACTACACAAATAGTGATCATCTAGCTATAATAATGGAGCTAGGCAGACCAAATAGGAAATTCTGTACATTGTCCCAGTAGTACAAGAAATGAATGGAAAACCAAAGAGTATGACAAAGAGTTATTCTTGACAATGTTTGACAATATTCAATTGACGGGATCAGCAGACGACAAGGCTGCACAAATGACGGGCCAGCTCACCAAAGCGTGCGACGCGGTAATGCCGAGAAAAGTGTCCAGTCAAAGACGGCTACCAGCATATTGGTGGAATGACAAGATCAAATAAGCGCGCAGCGTTTGCCATCGAGCCAGAAGATTGGAACAACGGGCAAGGAAGAAATTCTACCGAACCGGTAGAGGAATGGATGCGGTGGAGAACTGCAACGAAAAAATGAAAGAAGCTAAGCACAACCTTAAAAAGTGTATAAGAGAGCCGCAAGATGAGATCAATGAAGACCCTTGGGGCCGATATTATAAAATTGTCATGAAGAAGATCAAGGGAAGTTACATACTCCCACCAAAGTGCCCAGAGGTACTAAGCAGGGTGGTAACAACACTCTTCCCAAACCAGCCGGACATTCCATGTGCTATGGTAGAAGAAATAGATGTAGATGATATACCCTTAATTACGGAGAAGGAGCTACTATCAGCCTGCCGGAGGGTTGAATACAAGAAGCCTCCAGGACTTGATGGCATACCCAATATTGCATTGAAACATGCCATCCAGGCTCACCCAGCAGAGTTTATAGACTTGTACAACACTTCTCTCAAAGAAGGAACGTTTCCATTAAACTGGAAAAAGCAAAGGCTTGTGTTGCTACCAAAGGGTAGCAAACCACCTGCAGAAGGGTCGTCATACAGACTGCTCTGCATGCTCGATACGCAGGGCAAAGTATCAGAGCGCATAATCTTCGTTAGGATGGAAGACAAAACCGAGGGAGCAAAGGGGCTTGCGGGACACCAGTATGGTTTCCGTAAGTGCCGCTCAACATTAGACGCTATCGGCTTAGTCGTAAATACAGCACGGACAGCCATAAGCGGGAAAGGATGGAAAGGCGGGGCGAAAAAGTACTGCGCGGTGGTTACACTTGACGTTAAAAATGCATTTAACTCTGCAAATTGGTGCAAAATTCACGAAGCACTAGTAAGACTAGGAGTTCCTCCGTATATAAGAAGAATAATGTCTGACTACCTCAAGGACAGAACTCTCTTATACGAGACTAAGGAGGGCACGGTGAATTATAAGGTTACCGGGGGAGTTCCACAGGGGTCAGTACTAGACCCCTCGTTGTGAAACATTATGTACGATGGCGTACTCAAGCTAGAATTACCAGAAAGACCAATGAACGTAGGATTCGCAGACGACATAGCTTTGGTATTGGTAGCAAAAGAGAAAGAAGAGGTAGCTGAAATTGCTAGTGAAGCTATCATTAAAATACAGAAGTGGCTAAATAATGCGAATCTGGAGCTTACAGGCCATAAAACGGAGGCAATCCTAATATCTAGCAGAAAAAAGACGGAGACAATTACCTTGAGAATAGGCAGTCATGAAATTACTTCTAAATCGACTATTAAATATTTAGGTATAACGTTAGATGCAAAGCTGACCTTTAAACAGCACTTGGAAGCAGCAGAAGAGAAAGCCGCAAAAACTACCGCAGTGCTGGCGCGGCTGATGCCAAATGTGGGTGGTCCCACACAGAATCGCAGAACGCTACTGGCAAGCGTTAGTACATCAATCATGTTGTATGGAGCCCCGATATGGGCAGACGCTGTGCTGGTGAACGCATATGGACGAAAGCTCTCCTCAGTGCACAGGCGAAATGCACTTAGGGTCGTGTTTGCTTACCGTACGGTATCGGACGAGGCGGTCTACGTTATTGCAGGTCTCCTGCCAATAGACCTATTAGCAAGGGAGAGAAAATCAATCGACGAAGAAAAAAGATGAGACAGCGGCAAAACCAAGATAGAAATTTGGGATGCCGCTAGGACAGTAACAATGACGGAGTAGCAAAAGCGATGGGACTCTAGCAGTAAGGGACGGTGGACACACCGCCTCATACCAAGTGTAGAAGACTGGACAAAAAGAAGACATGGGGAAGTAAATTTCTACCTAACGCAGTTTCTGAGTGGACATGGATGCTACCGGGCGTATCTACACCCACACACGCACACTGCTTTAATGCACTCACGCGCTCTCTCTCTCCCCCTCTCTCTCACGCGTTGCCACAGCAGCTATCTCTCTCACACAAACATCCCTCTTTCTCTCACACTAGTCACTAGTCACTGCAACCTTTATCACGCACACATCATTCACGTTGTTACCGCAGCCGGTAACTAGCAGAATCTGTTTTACCAGCCTGCTCTCTTATAACTGAATTAGAGCTGCATACATTTATGTTAGTTTAAAAAATATAAAACATTTATCATATTGTAGTATAAATTAACGTATTTTATAAATTTGTTATGATTAGATATCAACCTTTAAAAATGAAGAATATCATGGATGAATACTTGCAGCAAGTTAAACTCTTGGAAGAGGTTGAGAAATTATTATTTTCTACTACTACTGCAGTTGATTTATCCATCATAACACGATTGAAAAAGCGGTTTCTCCTTTCGATAAAAACATTTCAAACATTTTAAGAAACAGCAAACTTTCTGTTCAACAAACACAAAGCATTATATGCACTATTGCGAAAATAGAATGTATGAAAGTAAGTCTTGAAGCTATGACTAAAAAATAAGTGGTGGAGGAGTACAAGTAATACAAAAAAATACTATCATCAATCGTCTACGTTGAATTGATATGGACAGCGCTTTTGAAAATCGTATGAGGACTGCTGCTGTAGCAAATTTAACACACATCGATTTAAACTCTTTTCTACAGGATGCAGCAGTATTATTTTCACGAAAAATAAAAATTATATTGCGCACGAATGCCAAAGCACTCGAGATAAACACGGTTTTATCGTGTAAATTTAAAAAAACATGTGTAAATAATAATGATGAAGAAGAAGAATGTATTGAGAGTAAATATTTCAATACACAAAACCATAAAATATTATCCGCAACATCGTTAAACAAATGGTTCAACTCTAATGTTACTAAACCTCTACTCGCAGCTATTGAAGAGTTTCAGGAAAGTGACTCTGGTTGGTCTCTACATTCTATTGAAAATATTCTGATAAATATAAAAAAATTCAATCCAATACGTACTGGTAATTCTTATATACCGTTACCAACATTTATAGAGAAAAGAAAAGCATGTATGTTAAAGATTATGATGATAAATGCTTTATATGGGCAATCTTATCTGCATTATACCCCGTAGAACGTAAAAATCATCCTAACAGGTTGAGCAATTACATTCAATATGAGAATAATTTAGATATGCAAGGAATCGAGTTATCAGTATCCTTGAAGAATATTCCACGATTCGAGAGACAAAACACTGAAATCTCAGTAAATGTTTTTGGATTAGATAATACAAGTATTTCACCTCTCTATTTGACGCCAGATAGAAAGAGATGAAATTGATGAGTTTAAATCACATTATGTGTACATAAAGAATCTATCACGATTAATTAATAATGATTTGAGTAAAAAAAGAAGACAACTACACGTGTGTGACAGATGTCTGAATTTTTTCTACACCGAAGATCATTTGACAAGGCATGAAGAACATTGCAAAACATTAAATAATTGTAGAATTCGTCTTCCTAATGAAAATAATGATGTCATAGTATTTAAAAATCATCGCTATAATGAAAAGTTGCCTTTTATAATCTATGCAGACTGTGAGTGTCTGCTTAAACCAATGAAATATGATGAAAAAATTAACTCTCAATCAGTACAAAGTCATGAAATTTATAGCATAGGTTACTACCTTAAATGCAGCATTGACGACTCGTTATCGAGATCTGAATTTTATAGATGGATTAAAGCTTCAAGATGGTTTGCTGAGCAGTTAAAAAATATTGAAAAACAGACAACTGCATTACATGAAAATCCTCTACCTATGGCAGTTTTATCTCAAGCTGAAATAAAGCATTATTATAATTCAAATACTTGTCATATATGTAAAAAAACTTTAAATAATGATGTCAAGGTGCGTGATCACTGTCATCTTACTGGAAAATATCGAGGACCTGCACATGTTAGCTGTAATTTAAACTATCAAGATTCAAAAATAGCACCAGTCATGTTTCATAATTGAAGTGGTTATGATGCACATTTTATCATATCTTATGTATCAAATCATTTTCCAGGGCAAATTGATTTACTACCTTTAACAAAGGAAAAGTATATTTCATTTACAAAACATGTTGAAAATAGCAAAGTTAAATTTAGATTTTTAGATTCGTTTAGATTTATGCCTTCATCACTTGATAGGTTAGCATCATATCTGCAGGATTATAAAATTGTAAATAAAGCATTTAGTCATCTTAGCAGAGAATAAATTGATTTGTTAACGAGAAAAGGTGTTTTGTTTTATGAGTATATAAGTTCATGGCAAAAGCTAGAAGAGTGTAAGTTACCGGTAAAAGAGGACTTTTTCAGTACTCTCAATGATTTACATATATCTGACAAGGATTATGTGTATGCCCAAAATGTATGGAAGACGTTTAACGTAAAAACACTTGGTGAATATTCTGACCTCTACATGGAAACTGATGTATTGCTACTGGGTGACGTTTTCGAAAATTTTCGAGACCATAGAATGAGTGTTTACAGTCTCCATCCTGCTCACTATTACACTACGCCAGGCTTTTCCTGGGATGCAATGCTCAAACATACGGGTGTACAATTAAAACTTTTAACAGATATCGATATGGTACTTCTCATTGAGCGTGGCATCCGAGGTGGCCTAAGCCAGTGTTCAAATCGTTATGCAACAGCAAATCATAAATATATGCTCGATAAATGTGATAAAGATAAAGAAAATCAGTACTTGATTTATATAGATGCAAATAATTTATACGGACATAGCCTTTCGCAATATCTTCCATACGACGAGTTTGAATGGCTTGACGATTTTAATGATTTCGACTTATTTACCACAGCAACTGATGATCCATATGGCTACATTTTAGAAGTTGATATAGATTTTACCGTTCTGTCCTGAGCATGCAAAGCCTCCAGGATCTAAGCAAGAAAAACTTTTGGCTACTCTTCATTCGAAAAAAAATTACGTTATTCATTACATTGCTCTAAAACAAGCTCTTTCACAGGGTTTAGAACTTTTAAAAATCCATAAAGTTCTGAAATTTAAACAACCACCATGGCTTAAATCATACATTGATTTAAATAGCAGTCTAAGAGCTTCTGCAAAAATGAATTTGAAAAAAATTTTTTTCTAACTAATGAACAACGCAGTGTTTGGTAAAACTATGGAAAATGTTAGAAAACGTGTTTCAGTCAAGCTTATGAGTAAATATGGTGGACGATATGGTGTTGAGACTTAAATTTGAAGTCCATACTTTCACAGCAGTTCAATATTTAATGAGAATTTAGTTGCTATGCAAATGAATAAGATTGATGTATTGATAAATAAACCAATTTATATTGGACTTACAGTTCTAGATCTCTCGAAGACAAACATGTATGATTTTCATTATAATTATATGCAAAAATTGTACAAAGATGATTGTAAATTAGTCTACATAGATACTGATAGTCTCATCTGTACTATTAAATGTGATGATTTTTATGAAGATATGAAACGAAATGTTCACCTATATGATACGTCAGATTATCCTCAAGACAATATGTTTAATATGCCACGAGTTAATAAAATTATAGGTCATAATGAAAGATGAGTGTAATGGACAAATTCTCACAGAGTTTGTCGGATTAAGAAGCAAAATGTACAGTACGCGTGTTAATAATCAGGATTCTTTGAAAAAAATTAAGAGCATCAAGGCTTCTATTGTTAAGAAAACTATCCAATTCAACGACTATTTGGATTGTTTCAAGAATTTATGCATTCAGAGTCGAGAGCAGTACGCTATAAGATCGAAACTTCATAACGTCGAGACCATTAGACAGAGAAAGGTGGCACTTAGTCCTTACGACGATAAGAGATTCCTTCAAGAAAACAGTACAGATACATTAGCCTGGGGCCACTACAAAATAAAACAAAATGGGTAAGTTAAAATGAACTATACACACTTATTTTATGCAAAATTAAATGTAGAAAGGTTTAATTCCAGCAAAAAGTGTGTACGATTCAAGGATGAGCCAACTATTCACATAATGTATACCTGGAAATTCGCATATCAGCAAGCTCGATGTAGTCAGTGGGAGCAAGCAGCACGTGATCGAAATCGTTTCAGACGAAGAATTGTACAAACTATAACGAGTTGATGCTCATGCCCTCGTTATTTCTCTCTCTCCTCAATATAAATTTATATTATATATTTATTATCATATCTTATTTATTATTGTATAGCATTTACAGCTACAGCAGCAGGTAAGTGAGAGAGCGTCGTCTACAAAGAGCATAGAGAGCAGCGCGTACATTTATGTGTGTGTCGCGCTTCATAGCGGGCTGAAGGGCCAACTTAAGTACGTGTGTGAGAACGCGCGACAGAGCCCTGATCGGCAATTAGCAGCGGTCCGTCTTACCGATCAGACGTCTTAATTTGTAGCGCGATCCTTTGCTTTGACGATTGACAGTTTTTCTTTTGTGAATATTGCGTGCGTGCGTTTTATCGTGTCTTCCTCGTGTCGGACATTGTAGAAGATTCCTGTACGTGTATCTATTGCCCACTGCTGCGTAGCGTGCTGGTTATACCGCCGTCGGCATTGTTATATACGGAGATCTACTGTTCCGAGGAAGCCACGAGGCATACTAGCGACCGAATCTTAGCAAGTGTGATTATAAGTACTGGTTTGATATATTGCTTCTCTCTCTTTGCTATTACTGCTTCGCTCTGTCTCTCTCTCGCTTGCGCTGCAACTCTGTTAACTATCAGTCAATATATTCTGTTTTTACTCTTTATATATTGTTCACGTTATTCGCGCCTGATTCTACCTTTTCCCTTTTGCGCTTACATTTTTCTATTCGCGTTCCATCGAAGCCAAAGCTACGTAGTATCATCCACGACGCTCTCCGCGGGCCATCGTCTTCAAGGACGATCTTCACGGCATAACTGTCTACCGGGTTAGGCTTCGTAAAGCCTACAAGAAGCCCGCTTTGAGCTGCTTCAACCATTTCTCTCGATTCCCATTTACTCTTTAATTATTTAATAACGAGTGAGCATGCACACCATTATAAAACAAATAAGATTATAATGCCCGTACTTTTGAAAAAATTAAAGGAAATGTAAAATGAATACACAATAAACAACATATTTTTCATCAATTTATTTTCGTTTACATATCATTTTTATTTATCCAACTATTGTGAGTATTATCAAAACCTAACCATTTTACATAAACTCTATTGCCACTTTTTTTCAAAACCTTCTCAATCAAATAGATATCTGAATATTTGGTCTTGAGAAGTTCTTCCTCATAGAATCCTCCAGCTATCGACTTGTCTTGATAATCCTTGAGATGATATGTGCAGGGCTTTGTAGGCGAAACTCTCGTTATTGTGAAGACTTCAGTTGACCAATTAGGTGTATATCCTTTGTCGAAAATCTCCTTGTTTCTGCTCACACGTACTTTATCACCAACTTTAAATTTAGCACGTTTAAACAAACTGTTTGGTTTTTTGTTAATTTGATCAAGTATACGTTTGACTCTGTCTCTATACACTTCAGCAGGTTTCATTCCTATTGTCCGATGTCGACTATTATTATACTGTAAAGTTAAATCTGGCAAAATATCCAACCATTTATAGGTGCTACGTAGCAAATTGATGCTTTAAGATTACTGTAGGTAGAGTATAAATGAATTTTATAACTTTTCATTAGTTTGTTGAAATCTTTATTGTCGAGTGTCATGGCTGGCGAGAGCGGAGGCTCGTTCCATCGTCTAAAGTATATCGGTTACAAATGCCATCCAGAGCAAAAAGTTAAGTCTATAGTGTGTCTAATATGTGAAAGTGTATATCATACTAGCGAATTCGAAAACAACAAAGGTGTAAAATTAAGCGAAGTTCTTGGAATATGTGGGGAACACGATGATCTAGACCTAACCTCAAAAGTGAACAGTAGAACGCTGAGTAATGAAGCAAAGCTTATAATTGCCCAAGTCAAGTCTACTGAGAGAAAAGATATAAGACGCCAAATATTAAAAGAATTTGACAAACAACTCAACGAGAATGAAGATGAAATTCTAGAAAACAGCTTGCTACGTGAAAATACGATACTAAGAGAATTAAATAAAGAACTTGAAGAAAAAAATAAGCTTTTAAAGAATCTATTGGAGAAACAAAAAAACGACACACCAGCTGTTAACATTAAAACTTTTTCTGAAATTATCTCTAGTACAAAAAATTATAATAAACCAAAACGTGTACCTAAAATTATAATAAATAAAACTGCTGAAGATCAAACCATTGAAAAAGTGAATCAAATGGTGTCGCACTATTTGATCAAAGACAAAACAATTCAAACAAAAAGAGTTATCAAGAAGAAAAATAAAATAATTATAAACTGTTTAAACGAGGAAAGTGTCGGTAAAGTGCATAACGTGTTAAAGTTAAAACTAGCAGATACATGTGAAGTAAACAGAGAGCAAGTAGTGAATCCGAAAGTAAAAATAGTGGGATTAGATAATTTTGAAAATATGGATGACAGAAATATTGAAAAGGACATCAATGAGAGGAATTTCAGCAGTATTAAAAAGAAATGCGTCTTGTTGCACTCCTACATGAATAGCAAGACTCAACTGCAGACGGTGATATTAGAGATGCCTGCTGACGCATACGAACACGTCAGAGAGAATAATAACAGAATCTTCGTGGGATATCAAAATTGTAAGGTGTATGATTACTATAATGTCAGACCATATTTCAATTGTCGCAGGTTTGGCCACAATGGTACTAAATGTAAAAATAACTCTATCTGTCTAAAATGTGCCGGAGAACATAAAACAAGGGAATGTCAAGTTAATAAAATGAATTGCACAAATTGTGCTTTTAGTAATAGCAGATATAAAATAAAGTTTAACATAGAACACGCGGCGACAGATAGCATCGAATGTGAAATTCTCAAGGCCAAGATAAGGAACTATATCGACCTTACCGATTATACCGTACAACCAATATTACCAAGATATGTCGGTACAGTAGAAAAAACATCAGACAAAGGATTACTAAAGAAAGCATCTGGATTGTCTGCAGGTTCACTGAACTCCATCAACACACGTATAGCAGATAGGTTAAGAAGCAAGAAATAAGCAGAAATGGATCAAGACCTTAATTTTGATGAGGTAAGCAAGATTGAATGTGAAGTAGAGGATATCAAGAAGCTCAACAACACTATAATGAAGAAGAAGAATTTAATTTTGTCCGTAAATATAAGAAGTCAAATTTTATAAAACTAGAAACTTTTATTGAGCGTTTAGCAAAAAAGCCATGTATTATAGTATGTACGGAAACATGGAACTTGCAACATCCTCAATTCTATCAACTACAGGGTTATAAAAGTTATTATAATGAAAGTACAATCAATAAGGCTGATGGTGTCGTAATGTATATAAAAAATAACTTATATGATGATACTAGAATAGAAGTGGTTGATAGAATAGAAGTGGTTTAATATTGACATATTAGAAAAAAATGTAGTGAAAAATGAAATTAGTGAAAAAACAATTAGTCAAGAATTTATAAATAATTATCTTGAACATGAATATGTACCATACTTTAGAGGAATTACACGCCCCTCCTTAGACTTGGAGAAGGGTACATGTATTGATAATTGTTTTGCGAAAACTAGAAATATTCAAATCGAGTCAATTAAATTAAATATTCCTTTTAATGACCATTATCCATTGTTTATAAACATGGACCAGCTTAGATTGCAGAAAGTTAGTGAAAATGTTATAGCATACTTAAACTATAGTAAATTAATAAATATAGCTAAAAAGCTTGAATGGCAGTCATTGCTGGCAATACAAGACTCCAATGAAGCTTTAAACAAACTAGTAAAAATGATACAAAACTGTGTCGAGAGAGCCACGTGTGATAAAAAATTAAATAGAAAGAATAATAATTCATTGCTAAGAAAAAATTGGATAACTAGAGCAATACAAGTGTCTTGTAATACTAAAGAAAATTTGTATAAACTGTGGAAAGATAACCCAACTAATTCAGCACTGAAAAACGAATACAAAAATTACGAAAAAATTTTAAATAGAGTCATAAAAGACGCGAAATACAAATTTGAAAATAATGAAATAAAACGAAATACTGACAATCCAAGACAGCTTTGGAATATCATCAATACTAAGCTAGGCAAAAACAACCAAAAAAGCAAGGCACTTGACTATCTAGTTGTAAACAACCAAAAAATTGATGACAAACTAACTATAGCGAACACAATGAATGATTATTTTTGTAAAGTGGGCATTGATCTAAGTAACCAAATTCCAAATTTGAAAAATGATCAACTAAAACTTCCAGAAAGAAATAATAAATCTATTTTTATCTACCCATTTAATAGTTTTGAAATTCTAAAAATCATAGATTCATTGAAAAAAAAAACTGGAGGTGTTGATAATATCAATGCAAAAACGATCAAAATAATAGCAACTTTTATGCGAAACCGTTAAAACACAATTTTAATCTGTGTATCCAGCAATCCACGTGGCCTAATGCACTAAAAAATGCTGACTTAGTTCCAATACATAAAGCAGGTGATAGGTCCTGTATGGCGAATTACAGACCAATCTCGCTTATATCAAACATAGCAAAAATTTTTTAGAAAATCATGTACAATAGATTGTACATGTTTTTGACGGAGTGTGAAATTATATCTGACAAACAATATGGGTTTGTAAGGAATAGAGGAAGTATGGACGCGTTAAACTATATTTCGAACATTATTTATAAAAATTTAGGCAAAAGTAAACCTATTATCACTACCTTCCTGGACTTAGCATAAGCTTTCGACACTGTGAACCATAAAATACTAGTAGATAAATTGGAAAGATACGGAATAAGAGGCAGCGCCCTAAATTTAGTAACTAGCTATCTCTCAGGTAGAAAACAATGTGTTAAAATACAAGAGTGTAAAAGTGAATACAAAGAAATATCCATTGGTGTACCACAAGGGACCATTTTAGGACCTTTATTTTTCATTCTTTATGTGAACGATCTACTGAGAGATATGCAAAACGACACTATTATGTCTTATGCTGATGACACTGTTATAGTAGCTAGCGATAACACGTGGTCATCTGCACTGGACAAGATGAATAAGTATCTAAGTAAAGTCGCGAAGTGGCTTACTTTGAACAAATTGTCATTAAATGTTAGCAAAACAGTTTACATAGCTTATGGCAGCTACTGTGGCAGCGTTCCGGATAATTTACAAAATGAAATAGGCAATAATATAATAAAAAGAGTAGAAAGCCACAAATATCTAGGATTAATTTTCGACTTCAATATGAAATGGGATAAACATACTGATTATATTGTAAAAAAAACTAGGTATTTAATTTTCATTTTTGCTAAAATAAAAAATGGAATGGATCGTAAAACATTATTGATGGTATATTATGCATTTTTTCAGAGTTTAGTTAACTATGGTATAATTGCCTGGGGAGGAGCATACAATAACTGTTTAAGTTCAATTCAAAGAATTCAAAAGAAATGTACTAAAAATTATAAATAATAAACACTTTTCAACACTAGACCTACCTCTTACAGTCAGGCAATTATTCCAATTAGAAGCTATTTCTTTCCATTATGATACATTAAGAAAAATATATACATCAAGCACTAGCAATACTAGAAATAAGAGCCAAGTTAATTGCCAAGAATAGGTAAGACTGTAAGTAAAAAAAACAGCTATTTCGTAGCCGTTAATATATACAATAATTTGACAAATGATCTCAAAAAGTTAGTATACAGCAAATCTGCAATAAAGAAAAGACTAAAAAATTATATAAGAGAAAAATATGTATTATAAAGAAGAAACGTTGTTATCAAAATTTTATTTTAGACATTATTTAGTTTTAAAGTTAGTTGTAAGTTTTGTACCATTCCTATGTACAGGCAACTCTGTTTGCCTCTATAGGATGCCTTTTTCTGTTAGGCATATGTAATGGTAATAATAAATAAATAAATAAATAAATAAACTCTTTTCCACGATCCGTTTGCAAATTCTTAGGTACTCTTTTTTGCAATAGTATTGATTTCATAGCTTGAGTTACACATTTTCCAGTCTTTTGTTTCACTGGCACAGTCCAAGCATACTTTCAGAATACATCGATAACTGTGAGTAGGTACTTGAAACCTTTATTCTGCTTAGGATATGGAATCATTTCAAGAAGATCTGCCTGCCAAGTTTCATCTATGTCTTTGACAAGAAAAGAGCGAGGTGGATAATTTCGTCTAGCAGGTTTATGAAGTTCCTCCACTAGTCCCGCTTTCATACTGATTTATTGCAGAATTTAAAATTTTTAATTTCTCTTGTAAATGTGATAGCGTATTATTTATCCTAAAAAGCTCAGACTTAATGTTTACAACTTTATTATTTAACACATTCTCTATTGCCTGGAAATCTTGAACAATTTTTTCTGCTTTTTGTTTAATCATATTATTCACAGACTTTAAATTCATAGCATCATCTTGCTCTGTAGCGCTACCTACATTACACAGTTTTCGATTTTTTAAATCAAAATTTCCTTCAGTGGTCAGCTTGAATCCTAGTCCAGGTGGTCCTCGAGATACGTCTGCGTGAACCAATCTACGTCCAAACACGTCGATGCTCATTTTGCTACTGAATCAATAATTTTAGCTTCACGTAGCTCCTCAATGATTGATTGTATTTCATTTATGTGGTTATTATTGCCAGCAGTTATTTCGGCTAAAAGTAATCTTAAACGATCTACAAGCTCGTTTGGGTCATCCCAATAAATGTAATCTATATAATTATTTTTATGAGCAACCTTATATGACATGAGCCCCTTATACCACTTTTACTTTGTGGAATCTTGAGAATTTTACTCACGAAATCGGGATATTTCTTACTTGTATTTTCACGAACATCCCCCACAGGATCATAATAGTTTTTGTTTGCACTTGTAGCCTTTACAATCGTAGAATATTTTTTTATCATCATCAGCGATTAAAGTATCATCAGGATATTTCTTGAACAATAATTCCACTAGACCTGACGTTTTTTCGTACTCTTTCTCACCGATGATGATTTTATCTTTTTTAAAACTTATAGGAGTATTTCCAATCATTAATGAATCGTTATGCATTTTTCGCACTCCATATATTGTATTTAAGGTTTGTTCTTTCCCATTTAGCAACAATTGAACATTTTCATCGTCGTCGCCATCGTCATCGTCGTCTTCGTTGCTATCCTCTTTTTTTCTAATCCAATCCAATTCTCTCTTTTCTCTTTTTTCTTTTTTAACTACTGTCAGTGGTAAACTTCTTTCACTTACACTGATGAGCTTTTTTAAAGGTTTCACAATCGGTTTGAACGAGTCATTCAAACTTTTTTCCGCTTCTAATTTATTCAATTTTAATAAATCATACTTTCTTTTCACAGCGTTTCGAGCTTTTTCAACTTCACGTTGGGCTGCAGTTTCTTTATTAAAATCAGTAGACGTCTTGATAGTTGAATGTCTCACAACTGAATGCTAAATTACTTCAGTATTCTTTATATGGATTACAAACTGATCAAAGCCTTTTCTGTAGCGACCATCATTGTTTTGCCACAATTGGATGGACCGCAAAATACTGCTCTTATACTGCTGGGTTATTACCAGCATAAAATTATTATTTTCCGTGACTATTTTGCTGTTTTTTCTGCTGCGTCAAAAGATCAAAATTAATCACTGGCAATTTTGCTGACTGCTTCTTAAGATACATCATGCTTCTATTTCATATGACGACTGAGCCGAGCTACTATAAATGTGAGCATTTATAGTTTTTCTCAGTTAGTCTAGCATGAGCTCGCTAAGTGCTAGCATCATGCAGAAAAAAAGAGGTTCAGGTTTGGTGAATAAATTGATCAAAAAATTACCCATTGAACTTCATGTGCCTGGTTATCAGTACTGTGGTCCAGGTACTAAACTTGCTGAACGCGTAGCTCGTGGAGATCTGGGAATCAATCCTCTGGACACTGCTTGTAAGGAACACGACATTGCCTACTCCAAAAATCCTGACAACATTCAAGAGAGAAACACAGCTGATAAGATTTTAGCAGAGAAGGCGTTGAAAAGAGTAAAATCTAGAGACGCTGGTTTGAAAGAGAGAGCAACAGCTTTTGCCATAGCAAATACTATGAATTTAAAATCGAAGCTCGGTATGGGTGTTGGAGTAGGAGGTAGATCTCTCAAACCTAAGAAAAAGATTACACTAAAAAGATTGATCAAGTCAGCAGAAAAATCTATTATTCCTCGCAAAGACACTCGCTCTATGATTAAGTCAGCGCTAAAAACTGCTTGTGAGCATGTGAAAAAACTTGGTGGGAAAAGTAAAGTTAGTGTTCCACGCATATTGCCTGTTCCCAGCGAAGTAGGTGGCTTTCTTCCAGCACTCATTCCACTTTTTGCTGGTCTTAGTGCAATCGGCTCACTTGCAGGAGGAGCTGCAGGAATCGCAAAAGCAATAAATAGGGCAAACACTGCTAAGAAGCAAATGGAAGAGCAAAGAAGACACAATGAAAAAATGGAAATGCTGACACTTGGTAAGGGACTGTTTCTGAAACCTCATTATAAAGGTTTCGGTATCTTTCTCAAACAAAACAAAAAAAAACAATGTGGAAAAAAAAACTTCGATGAAATAAGATTACCAAAGCGTGCACTCACCGACTATGATCAACTCAAGTATGCAAAATTGATGAAAATAACAAATTTTCGTGGAGTTTTTATGCGAAATGCCCTACCTTCAAATGGTTGTCGAGCTAAAGAATCGGCAATCATAAATAAGGATGATGCGAGTGGATCCGGCACATACTGGGTAGCTTATCGAAAAAATGGTAATGAAGTTACATACTTTGATAGTTTTGGTGATTTACAACAACCTCAAGTTCTCATGAATTACTGGAAAGTATCTCAAGTCAAGTACAATTATCGGAGGTATCAGGAATTTTCAACTTTTATCTGTGGTCATCTCTGTCTCAAATTTCTCTGCAATCAACTTAATCGTAAGGAACAGTTCTGTCTGTATAAAAAGAAATCTACGTGATGTGAATTAGTTTACTCAAGATGGTTGTTGAGTCGATGACTCTTAGCCTTTCCGGCACCTCCTCAAACCTTGAGACACACTAATTTCCTCCCATAGAGCTGGATCCGGATAAACAGTATAGCGTTGGACTTGTTGAGTTGCTAACTTTCAATTCCATACTAAACGTCGATGTAAACTGCAATAAGTTTTACGTTGGACAAGAAATAATTGAACTTTATACAGGAAGTTATGAGATTGAGGATATAGAACGAACTTTGCAAAGCATCCTCGATACGCGAGGCATGAAAGTTAGTATCAAGCCAAATAATAATACATTGCGTATCATTATTGAGTGCAGTCATGAAATCAATTTTCATCCAAGTGACTCAATTGCTCGTCTACTGGGATTCACTCCAAAAGTCTTGAAACCCTATATAAGTCATGACTCTGATTTATCAGTAGCTATTCTCAAAGTGAACGCTCTACGAGTCGAGTGTAATATTACAGCAGGAGCATACATAAATCAACAAAAAGTTCATACAATACATGAATTTTTCTCAGCAGTTCCACCAGCTTACAAGATCGAGGTTCCTAAACAAATAATATACTTACCAATATCTGTGAAAGTGATAGATCATACAACTACGTCTAGTAGATCAAGATGGTGAATTGATCAATCTTCGAGGTGAAATTATTACAATTTTTTGGCATCTGAAAAGCACTTGAAATGGGTATTGTTTTTGCTGACAAAAGCTATAATAAGAGCTCAGTATGTAATCAGACAGCCAGTCTGCAACGAGCGATCAAACGATTAACACGTCTGAACAGTCAGTTTCTTCAAAGTCTCGATCTCACAGTAAAGCGTGGTGGAGAAAAAATAGATCAACGAGTGAGAAAAATACATAAAAAATAACTTTTACATTTATCTGCTGCTGCTGCTAAGATGGAGGAAGTTCCTAACGTACAATCTCCAGTCATCTTTGATGAATCTGTCTCATATTATGAGGTTCATGCACATCAACCCTACACCGCACTTACATTCAACAATAGTGATGAAATTCGAATAGCTATTCAGCATCAAGATTTGTGTGTGCTACCATCCAAAAGTTCTCTACACATTTGTGGAAAGATTACAAAACAGGATGGTACTGCTTTGGAGTATACTAATTTCGTGAACAATGCTATTAGTCATCTTTTTAAGGAAATTCGATATGAGATGAATGCTATAGAAAATGATCGATGCAAAAATGTTGCCGCAGCAACTTTGATGAAAGGCTACACTTCTTTCTCACCCAGTCAGCTAAAGTATCTGAAAAATTCCAGCTGGACGCCTACTACTGACATGGGAAATATATCTGATAATAATGGAAACTTTAATGTGACAGTTCCTCTATCATTGTTCTTCGGTTTTGCTGAGGATTATCGAAAAATCGTTGTGAACGTTAAGCATGAGCTGATTCCACAAGATCGAGAAATGATTTGAACGCTGTTTTACATTTTACAAAAGCTTATAATGGTAGATGGAAGACCTACATACGAAGACTTTAAAATTGAAATCACTCGTATAGAATGGCTTTTCCCTACCTCGTCCTCTCAGATCGACGAAAAATACAACTATTTAATTACATACAAAAAGATGTGTCTATTGCTATGAGTACTTCCAACAACCACACAACATGTATGGACAGTGAAAACATCGAATCAATTGGAAAAGCCACGTTTTATCATTCTAGGTTTTCAAACAGCGAGGAAGGGAGTACGAAGAGAAAATGCTAGTTATTTTGATCACTGCGATATTAGTAATGTAAAACTTTTCATCAACTCTCAGAGTTACCCATACGGTAATCTCAATCTTGATATTGCAAACAATCAGTTTGCCATACTCTATGATATGGTTACATTTTGATAGAATTGTAATAGATCCTCTTTTGAGTAAAGAAGAATTTATTCAACATGCACCAAACATAGTCATAGATTGTTCAAAACAAAACGAGTCTCTTAAACAAGCAGCTATCTATGTACGCCTTGAAATTGAATGTAAGAATAATATGCCTGCAAATACAACTGCGTATTGTCTAATTTTACATGATCGCATTGTTAAGTATAATCCTATAAGCGGAGGGGGAGGGACAGGGAGAGGGAGAGGGAGAGGGTGAGGGAGAGGGAGCGGGTGAGGGAGAGAGGGAGAGAGAGAGAGAGAGAGAGAGAGAGAGAGAGAGAGAGAGAAGAGCTTCTAGCTAGCTAGTAGCAAAGTATAGAATTAACACGTACCTTTTGTCGTGCCGAGCTGCTTTACTGCTCTACTACATGCCCGTCCTCTCGGCGGGTAATCGGAGTCATTGGATTATTAGCCGACGCGAGATATAAGTTATTTTGTTATGATATGCAATTATGCAAGGAGTCGGATGTAGGAACTTGATTGATAAGTTGTAATTTAAAGTCAATAAATCCTCGTCCATTCACTTGAAATGATAACCCCGAACTATTCTGAATGATATCGATCCGTCCGTAATGATTGTAGGTTTTTTTACTAAAAGGGCTATTAGTACCAAAAAACTAGTCATTTAATATGTACTCGATTCTGGTTGGTTCTTAGATGGCTTTATGATATGTAACTCAGTGGGGCATTCGTAAGAATTTCGTGGCTTACAGTAGAATTTACTAATAAGACACAGTTAGAGGGTTCTTTCTTCCTCCCCCCTCTCTCACTCTCACTGTATTTTACCTACAATATTTATACAAGAATTTCATCTAAGACCTTAAATATTACATCCTTGATACAATCATAACAATTATATTATTAGGCTTATTTTGCTTTCTCTTAGAGGACGCTTTGTGGTAGTAAAATCATCGACTTCGTCAATACCAAGTTAGAAATCCATTCAAAAATATCCGTATGGATGTATGTACGCGTGTTAATCTACCGTAATATTTCTAAATTTAGTCTATGACTTTCAATACAATTTGATCCTGTTGCTCTATTTTTGGATTCTGACTTCGAGAGAAGTTATTTTTAAGCCAAGGTAACTAGTTTTCGTTTTATGCCATTTTTTGAATTTCGCAAAACCTTCTTCCGTTTGGTAGCAAAGGCAAGAAAAGTGATTTTATTTAAAAAAATCATATCTTTTAATTTGAATATCAGTGTAACGTCCCATGTTCATAAAAGATAATTATATGTATGAATATACTGTATACAGAATGATGTATGACGGCGTGTATGTGTACAGGCGCAGGTATACGACGATAATCACAATGTAAGCATTTCCGCAACCGCGTTTACGACATCAAACGCGTCCCACTAATTAAACCAACTGACCCCCGAGTCAGCAATCCCAAAACCTACTTATTCTGCACCATCACCAACCTATATTGTAAGACACTTTCGGTGGCGATCGGTGATTGGTTATTACCCTAACGTTGAGATCATCCGCCAAGCCTTATAAGCCCCGCACTCAGTCCTCATATTGCCTTTAGTGTAGTCTCTTTTTACAAGAACAACGAGTGTTGTACTTGCTGGACCTGGTGTGTGAATACGAGTGCCGTTTAGTCCTTCGCGTCGTCTATTGGGTGCTTAGAAACCACTCAAACTCCGTGGAAGCTAACCGGTGGAATTCTTCATACTCTGGACGTGAGTTGGTACAGTACGAGGCTTAAGGACCGTCAACCTATCTGGCGTTAGCTTCGGCAGCTTAGTTAAGGAACTTACTCTCAACACGCCACGGAACCATCCGTGTAGGATAATACTAAACACCGCCCAGTCATCGACCGTGCAATCTACTAGTAGTGTCCGAACGGGATTGTAAGTCGAACCAATATAGAAATAAGTAAATACGTAACATTAAGAACAAACATAAAGATTAGATTAAAACATCTGTGTAACATCTGTATCAAAGCATTGGGCCTTCGTCTAAATAAAGTCATAACAAAGAAGTACCATAAAGAGACAGTTTATTAGAATCATAACCTACTTAATAGTAACAGAAGACTCTCGAGTCAAGGCTAGTTCACCTATACTCAAATAAATAATTATTTGTATATAGAATTACTGCGCGGTTCAGCATAGTAAATCAGAACCTTACATCAGCATCTTACAAAAAAGTCATGTTAATGGGTCATGCGTCAAACTATATTTCGCTAAAATTTCAAGTGATTTGACTACTTATTTATAGTAATGATTCAAACACTTAAAAAAATGAGTTTTCTATGGTCAACGGTTACGAGAGTAAAGAGGCTTTAATAAACTTGAAATTTTGGGGAAAGGTAGATTTTGTATACATCTTGTATACATCTTTGTATACAGCTTTCTGCGCAGCTTCCAAATTCTAGGACTCTTGAGATATTAAAATGTGATTTTTTTTAAAAATATTTTTGATTTCTTATATTGCTGTCTTAATGTAGTAGACTCCTTCAAAATTTGTTTTGGCTATAAACCATTAACCAAGCTGCTGTTAAAATTTGAATTGATTTAGTTAATTAATTATTTAAAACAATTACAAAATGTATGGAAATATGTAATATTAGGGACTATAAAATAGTTTCAAGAAAGACATGTGCCAATGAATTGGCAGAAGTTTTTTGTTTATCATAAAATTTACAATAGTAACACAAAAAGAAGGAAGCACTTTCTTTTTCTATATTAAAAGTAAATATTACAATTATGAATTCATAACATAAAATTGAAGTATCGTATAAACGTAAACTTATTTATAGATTTCATAAATTGTGCTTATCTTAAAACTGAATGGCACATTCCCGATACATAAACATATTATTTATATCTTACTCAGTTACACTAATAAGATTTACGTGAATAATCTAATAGCGCTAAATATTAGTGTTCAGTATTTATAACATTATTGACTATTCTAACAGCTACCCTAACCATTTAAAAACTTTGACACTAATGCTATATACTGCAGGCTCATATTAAACACATCGCTGTTAGGTTTCATCTATCCTTGCATGTTATTTGCTTCTTGGAGTAAACCGTGCCGCAGACATAGGAAGATTTTCCCCATGATGCTTGCTTCTTTCTGAAGATTGCGTGGCGTCTTCTGAAAACAAAGAAATATCGAAGATAATTATTATTAACATTATACATTTGACATTTCCATAAAATAAAAATAAGAATAGAGTAAAAGATAAATATTTATCAAATATTAATCAAGCCAAAGATATGGATAGATATACAATTGAAAATATGTGTAAATATCGACGACTCAGGGGAATAACGCCTTATATCGCGATCCGTTTTGACGACGCCAAAATACTATAATTATTAAATATCACGTTATATGTATCTTACACATACAGTCTTCACATATACACACTCACTCACTAATACGTCATCTCTGCATCGAGAAGTAGATCTTTAAATCTGGCGACATACTTATATACAAGTGTCAACAAGACCTCCACAGAAACGGACTATATTCTGATGGACTACGTAATAAATAAAAAATATTTTAAAACGCTAATGGACGTATTAGTTTTAATAACAACTTTATAAAAACGCAAGAACGTGTTTTGCAACGAAAGCCATAAATTGTGACGGACCAAGAAAGGTTAGCAATGAAGAATTTAAATAGGGATGGAGGGACGTTTGCCGAAGGATAGGGATCGTAGATCCTGCTCGCTGCAAACGGTCCCAGCTGTGTGGAGAGGGAAAAGAAATAATGAATAATAATATATGTATAGAACGTATTGAAACCTATTGAATTGCTAGGCTTCATTATTCGAACTCGCGCCGATAGAACTCCAATTCATACGTGATGGCGGACCGCCGCGGCCCAGGGCGTCAGGCATACGAAATGCCAGGGATCTGAGATCCCTTTACTCGGTGATGCCATCACGTGTTGGTGCTCATCGACGCGATAGATGATCGAGCTCGGCTAGCTCTGTTAGGATAAGGTGGTCGATTCAAGGTAGTGGGTCAATGACAATACTTGATTCGGTTGTTGTTGATTTTAATACATTTCTCTTCTCTTTCTCTAACTTTCAAACATTACATGAATAACCTCGGCATCCTACCGATTATCACCCTGCCATAAAAACCTTTTTTCTATACAAAGATAAACAAAAATTTGCCTAATGAATAAAAACAATTTGAAAATTAACTAAAATAAAATATCTCTAGCTACAAACGTGGCGAATCCCTCCTCCGCCTTTAGGCCTTCTTCTCCTGGTCTACAGACGGCTTTTAGTATGTCGTCTATAGACAGCTGTGTTCTCGAGGAGGGTGTCGGTGGTGGTGTGAGGACGCTGGTATTCCGTGCCCTCCTTTCGTCCAGCATGCGCCTTCCCTCCTCTAGCTAGTTCCTCGGAGTCCGGTAATATCAGCCCCTTTTGTATGTGTCCGAGCCTCCAATAAATCGAGTAGCCCGGTCGCAGAAAAGGTTTTGTCATGGCACTTTGTGACGTACTGTCCTAATGCACCAAAAAAAGAGAAAAAAAATTCGCAGTCAGACTTGGTTCTTGATGCAAGGGGGATAGAGAGAGAGAGAGAAAGAAAGAGAGAGAGAGCGATAGAGAGAGTGAGAGACTTGTATATCGCTTCTTACCAGTATTCTGCGCTGCCGGTTTTGAGGTGCTCCTCTGTCACCTAGGTATCCTGGTGAAAGACGGTGATAAGCTCCGTCTGGCGCCTGCTTGACACCCTTCTTGGCTCATCTGTAGGTCCTTGCATTTCGACGGCTTGTTGGATGATGAGCTCTCGGCTGCTCTTTTTTCAGTAACTCGGTTAAGGAATGTCTCTCCCTCTTCCTCTCTCTCATTCATTTTAGAATACTTTTTGTTACATTTCTATTCTCAAATTGTCTATAAATTTTGCATCTAATTTATATTTCGAAATATGGTTTTAAGTTTCTAATTATGCCTATTAACAGATATGTGTCTATTCCGACATTTTTACTCATTTCGTAAGCTCCTTTGTATATATCATAAAATTTTGTGATTTTTCCATCTTCCGCGTCGGAAACATTTAATGCTTTTACGGTGACTTTATCTCCCGTTTTTAGTACAAAGTGTTTGGCATTCGCATTTTTTTTCTCTGTGCGTAAGACAATTCTATGTGCTTGCTTGCATGCAAGCGAAATTCTTTTTTCGTGTGACATATAATTATTTTCGGGAGGTATGAACATGTATTTTTCTCACACGCCTGTGGGGTTGCGGCCAAAGTGCAACTCCGTTGGCGTGAAGTAGGTTATATCATGGTGCGTTTCATTTACTAGCGAAATCCATCGCGCTTCGCGCGCTTAGTTTTATTCGTCGTATCTTAAACCTCAAAAACATAAGGCTATATTCAAAACAACGGAGATTACAATGTATAAGTTTCGAGATTCAGAGGTCAGTTTTTTAAGAGAGGGCTCAATCTGAAAATCGTATTTCTTATATGCGTTCCTAAATTCTTAAACCAGGCTATCAAACAGAGCATTAAATGCTTCATAACACAAAGGATATCACTTTTTTAAGAGAAATTATTTACTTATTAAATAGTCTTTATAATTAATATTAAAATTAATTTAACTCTTAAATACTCTTTAATTATTTTATTTATATTTATTATAAAATCAAATTTAGAATTTAGATTCAGCGTTTTGAATCCAGCTTAGATTCTGATTCGCGTTCCTCAATTCTTAAACCAGGCGATCAAACACGACATTAACTGGCTTCACAACATTCACTCATGACTTTTTTGAGAGAGGATATATTATTTACTTATTAAATAGTCTTTATAATTAATATTAAAATTAATTTAACTCTTAAATACTCTTTAATTATTTTATTTATATTTATTATAAAATCAAATTTAGAATTTAGATTCAGCGTTTTGAATCCAGCTTAGATTCTGATTCGCGTTCCTCAATTCTTAAACCAGGCTATCAAACACGACATTAACTGGCTTCACAACATTCACTCATGACTTTTTTAAGAGAGGATAATATTCTTTCTTTTGCAAATCGCGACCAACCTTTATGTTTGTTATTTACAAACGTTCGAAAGAATCGTCCCAACTCTATGTACCCTTTTAACAATGTGCTCTCCAGTTGTCGAATGGATGAATACACTTGTTTATATTTTCATTTTTTAAGGCACTCATGTACTTATCGCTAGTAAATTGTGCCCCCTGATCACAAATGATCGCTTCTGGTTTCCCATACGGAATATAATCTTCTAATAGTTTTATAACCACTGCATTTGCTGTATCTCTTCAGAGAGGGTAAAATACCACATATTTACTGAACACATCAATTGTTGTTAATAAATATTTTACTCCCCCCGCCGAGGTTAGTAGCTCCGTAAAAATCTATCTTTCTACGTAAGCCAAATGCGTAGAAATGCTCGCTTAGCATTTTGTTAAGTTCTCGCCTATTGAGCTATCTTTTGCTTTTTATATAATACATGATGGATATCATGTACAAGTTTTTTCATTACTTTGTTGTAGTTCGCTTATATTTGTGCGCGTTTAAGAGTCCCGCCTCTGATTTATTTCTATGTATTTTTAAATGTGTGTCCTCTGGTGAGAGCATAGTAAAACTCGGATGGAATATTTTATTATTATAACGCTTAATATTATTAAAATGGCTCATCGCAGTTGTTGTGTTAGCAATAAATGTTACAAATTTCAAAGTGTCGACTTTAAATTAACGCAGCTGTAACGTCACAAATTACAATGTAAACGGGAAGTCGGTAAGGAAGCGATTCTAGTCTTCGCGGTTTCGATCAGCGAATAATCAAGTAAGCGACATCGTGAGTCTAAGACGTTAACAAGTATAGACCATATGTAATCGTGTCAAGAAGGAAAGCAAACGTGAGCGTTAGTAGAATTATGCAAATATCAAAAGAAATAGCGAGGTTACCTTGCAGAATGATGTCGTCAATGATGCGTGAAAGGCGATGGATTCCTGCAGTTGGACAAGAAACGTGGAACAGGCGCGAGTTTAAATGAGCAATCAGTATAAGTGTCTTTATTCTTACACAGAATATTCAATACAATAACAAGTCCCGATACAGAGTGATGTGTATGTGTTTACAGTAAAACTGACTGTCGGTCAAGAAGCCCGGAACCCGGTGAGAGCCATGTATTAATACCAGGAAATTCGCGTGCGCTACGAACATGAGTGTATAAATTACTCTTGTTAAGAGGGTGGGATTAATTAGGAGATTGGTTGCAAGGGCAAATGTAACTAGGCCCGTTTATGGTTTCTGGTCACCAGGTCAACGTGGGGGTTGAACGGAATGGTAGTAATTTGGTGAGGAAGGTAAGGTAGGTATCGATCGGCATTGTACCCGTAAAATTTCTTCGTTATCCTCACTGGCGTGCTGCCGTAGCAAAAGGTGTCAGCAGGTTACCTACCGGCCTCTGAAACATAACGTTTGGTTGGTGATGTGCCGTTGCTATCTACGGGCCTACTATGCTTCCCTGGCCCTTTTCTGGAGATCGGCTCGAAGATTGGAATGTTGCCGTTAATTTTTCGATTGCCAATATACTTTCTTGCTGGGACTGCTGCCCTGATGATGCCCTGCGATCGGACGATCGAACTTGCGGTGTTCTCTGATTTTCGTTTTTCTGATAAGGAACATAGCCATGGTTGGACTTGCACCTTATCAGAAATGTTGCTGAACTTTCGTTTCTTTTTTGTGTGTGTGTACGCCAAGGCAAGTTGTCACAATCGCCTCGTGCCCGTTGTTTTCTCTTCTTTTTTGTTCGTGTGTGTCTTTGGTATTGTTTGTTAATTTTTGCCTCGAACCTTATCCTTGGTTCTCCAGGACCCTCGCATTCCTTGCAGCGCATATCGTACAGCTGCTGCTGGTTTCGTTGGTTGATGCATTCGAATGTAGTTACCATAAACTGCGAAGGCCACAAACCCCTGACCCCAGTACTGCTGCATTTCTAACAGCCAACCGTGGGTTATTCCTCTGAGAGGCTTTTCCGCCTCCCAGTCAAGGTATCGCTGTACCACGTGCTGTATCGCTATGGCGTCTTGCCTTGTCGGCCACCTCTGTTGCTCCTCGCTCCGTGGTCTGGCTTTTTCTTCTTCCGCTTCTTCTTCCTCCTGCGGTTCCTCATCATACAACTGGTCCGGTTCGGGATGCTGCAACATATTGTTCTCGTACTTGAGACCTTGCCGTAGTCTCTTTCTATCCGCGACTCCCTCGCTACATCAGCGCTCTACCTGGCGGACGATATCCTGGCTGTTGGCGATCAGTATCTCCGACAAGAGTACTGTTGGGCTGGTCTGCCGCACACGCCAGGGTGTTCGCCCCTTTCGATGGCCGTTCATTGGGCAGCAGCGACGATGAGCACACTGACTAGGTCCCCGGTGTGATGGTTGGTGGCAGTAGCTTCCATCCTATCTGACTGCTGCCGTTGCTGGCTGGCGGTTGAGACGGTTCGACGGTCTGGCCGAGAATAACCCGTGGTACAGGTGTTTTTCGGAAGCCTCTCTGATTCCCTTTCGGGGGCAGGTAGTGAGGAAATGTCATTTAGGATTAGGAGTAAGGGTGCAAGTTTCGAGCGAGGGCGGGCAGGTGGGGATTTGTTAGAGAAAAATTTCAGCTTTTATTACGCCATGAGTTCTTAAAGAGTCTGAGTACTGTCTCTCCATTTTCCTTACTGACTAGAACTGACACTCGTTCCGGCGGACATTTCGGTGTGACGTATATAGGATTACCGGTAAAATCTAACGTAATGCTATTATCTAGGGGTGACATAGGTGCGTAGGTGTTTTACTTACTTTCTGGCAGTTTTCTATACTTGCACGTCCATACAATTACTGTGGCAACGGCGATTGAACAGATGATAATGACAGTTATGGCGATCGTCAGAAATATTAATAATCTGAGGTCATTCACGCGTGTGTCGTTTGAGTGCATCGAATGATTTTGATTGTAGTATCGCCCGTGTGTAGACATGTTATGTTGCGTTTTATCGCTCGCCAATAAGGAATCCATTTTATATATTGTTAGTATGCGGGTACTATAGGGAATTCGTTTATAATTGCCAATTCGGCTCCCTTATAATGTTTGTTTTTCGCTCCGATTCTACATCTAGGGGGTAATTCTATTACTCCCGGCCCGTTGAATGACACTTCCTTGGTTTCGTTATTACATCTGACTATAATCTCATGGTTGTTCGTAGACGAAATTAGCCACGTGTAGGGGTCCGTTGTATTATAAAGGTATCTGATTCTGAGCTTAATTCTATGTTAGAATCTTGTCGGACTGGTTTGCTTGGCTCGGTAAATAGTAAATATTCGCACGATTCTTCGTTCGTGAAGGTAAACTCATTATTACAAAAGTTTTTTAATTTCTTGCAATTTTTTAACGCAGTCTGTTTGACAAAGAAATGTGTGCCTTTTTTGTCGTTTACTGCTATAAAATCATGCTAAGATTTTATGAAGACAGCTACGTTGTCCTCGACCTTCGATACTTGAAACGCGGGAAATCATTTTGTACACTCTATATAAGTTGTGATCGACTAATGGTACAATTATTTCAATTATGATTTCCTCATTAAACGTAACTATATTTAGTTCTACAATTCCCCTTCGAAGCACTGCGACCTTGTCGTGTACCCGTAAGGGTCGGTAGAGGGGCGCGTCCAGGCGGTACCTGGGTCTAATCAAACCTTGACCCGGTGGAGAGAGAATGAATGGTAGAATCCTCCTAAAAAGGACTCTCCTGTGCGTGCGGATACCGCTAAGAGAAACAATCACACGGATGAAGGGACCCCACTAATAATAGGCTCTCCCGCGTAGATGGGCTCTCTCCGGGTTTTTTTGAGGGTCGAGACTTGGATACCTGCTTCCGACCTGCACGGGGGAGGTATTCAAGAATGACTACGATTCGTTTGGATGCCAAGAGCAGTATCCCAAACAAGGCGAATGCGGTAGAGCCTGTTGGGAGACACTTCAACAAATCACAACTACACGAATCTCACACACACAGGCACTGTTCACTGCTGGACACGCCGATGCTACCGGGTTGTTCGCCCGTCCTGGGGCGCTCGTGGGGAACCGGCTGCGGATGCGCCGAGGAGTTACAGCAGGGCGGTGGCCACCGAAGAAAGGCCAGGAGGTCCTGAAGACCCTGGAGAGAAACTGATAGAGACCCCCTCCAGAAACTGATCGAAACTCTGATTTATGTCCCGGGGGTGCACACCGCCGAGGGCATAGTCAAGAGACTGAGGAGGCAGAACGCCACATTGAAGACATACTCCTGGGTGGTTAGCGAAACCAAAAAGGTGACGGTGGGCCTAGAGAGCAACAGGAAGGAGAAAACTGTGCTCAGAATACTCCTGGAGGGGCGAAACTTGAGGCGTTGAAGGACCTCGACTTCCGACCTTTCTGCGGGGGCGGAAGAGTGCATGTGGTCCCCTTTAAAGAAAAAGATTCAGGAGAAATTCAGAAGGATTAAATTAAGGATCCTTGAATCCTGAATTAAGGATTCAGGACCCTAGGAATCAGCAGGGATAGAAGTGGACGCTGATTCCAGGGTCAACGAAGAGGAGGGAAAAGAAAGGGCCGACCAAGATACATAATCTCCGGAGGCATAACGGCGTGAATATCATTAAGGGGCTCTATACCAGCCACCTCGATTGATTTCACGCAGATCAATTTGCACCATAGTAAAAGCGCTTCTGCAGTTTCAGCAAGGCGCATGATTAAGATGCATACAGGAATATGCCTGATCCAAGAACTTTGAATTCATAAAGGCAGAATAGCAGGTTTAAACGGGATCGTCACCCTTATCAGTTGCGGTACGGGGACTTCGAGGACGTGCCTCATAGTTAAGGGACTCCAGGTCAAGTCCGTGCCAGGGCACTGCTCTAGGGACCTTTGCACAGGTAGGGTCTCCTATAAAAGGAAGAATGAAGAAAATAAGAAATTGACAGTTGCGTCAGCGTACTTCTTCTACGATAAGGCTGACTGTCCACCAGAGGGGGTCGTAACGCTGATGCAGATATGCAAGAACAAAGACTCCGAGCTACTCGTGGGATGCGATGACAATGCACACCATACCGTCTGGGGCAGCACAAAAAGCAACCCCAGGGGGAAAAACTTCGACATTCTAAATGCAGGGAGCAGGCTAACTTTCCAAAATGCGATAAGGGAGTAGGTCATTGACATCGTCCTAGCATCTAGAGGAATATGGTCGGAGGTAACGGATTGGAGGGTGTCGGAGGAGGTCTCTATGTCGGATCACAATTATATTATCTTCCGACTTGGAGGTTACAGCACGGTAGACGTGTTTAAAAGGAACCCGAAGAAAACTAACTGGGAGGGGTACAGGGAGGAACTTAAAGCAAGGATCGAGCTCCTTCCGGCCACCTACGGGGTGGCCGAGGATATCGACCACTGCTGCGAGATCCTACAAGATATGATCACCATTTCCTTGGAAAGCAATTGGGAACTGAGGAAGAAAAAAGATTTAAAGGGAGCTCCTTGGTGGAACCATTCACTAGAGAAGCAGAGGAGAAAGGTCAGACGGATCAGAAACCTTGAATTCGCGTACTGAGGCTGGGATGAAGTCTTTTAGTTCCCAGGGTGCACGACTTTGGAATTCGCTATCGCGCGAATTGAGAAGTCTTCCGTCGCTTAGTAGTTTTAGGGCAGCAATACGCCGTTACATGTACCGAGTTGACGATAAATAAAAGTTGCGCATTATAAAGTTATATCGACGAAATGTATATTGACTACGATATGACTATAATATGTACAAAATGTTTCTGACTTGGGCAAAATAAATTTTATTCTATTCTATTCTATTCTATACCTAACATGTTAAAAAATATTACTTACATACACGTGGCCGGCGATCGCCCCGAGATCAAAGAGCTTATATACACTGTAAGAAAAGGTTTGTCAAATTATTACTCCGAGAATAAGTAATCAAAAAGACTTACTCTCAGAGTAGATCTTTTTGAATACCTACTCTCAGAACATTAATTTCACAAAACTTTCTTTTACATTTACCAGTATAATCTTCATTTAAATAGAAAAATCTTTGTATGAAAGTTATATACGTTAATTGTTATTCAAATTTTTTTGAATAATGTTATAAAAAATTTCCCATAGCATCCTGACCTAGAAAACGATGAAGCAGAATATGTTGATGATTTGAGGCTGGTGTCGTTACTTTGTTCAACAATAATAATTGTGCAGTTAAGAGTGTGAGAGCTTGGAGAAGGGTAACGTTATCAACTCTAATTTTTTGATTTATCTACTGCTTTTATCTCTCTACCTTTGGGCCTTCAGTTATTCCAGACTTATTCACTTTCTTTAATTTTCATATCATACTGTCTTTCTTCTGATCTTCTCGTTAGTTCTTGTAGTAATCTAGCCTTTCCTATTAACTGCAATTTTTTATTTTTTGTTTGGAAAAAGAAACATTAAAGGTCAACTATACGTAGACATAATTGCTCATTTTTCAGCTGATGATTGTTTGTATTTTAAATGTGGTCCTTGATCCAATAAATATCTTTCAAATGCTTCTTTTTTGTGGGTTTGCATGGAATTGCCATTATTGCTATAAGCCAAAACAAAATTAACTCCGTGTTAATTGCATTATCTTATTTACTGTTTGTGAAAGTTGTATTTCAATATATGTTTGTTTTTTCAGACTTAGCCCGACATGATCAACACAGCCAAGCAGAACATGCAATTTATGCTGGAAGGGATCAGAAATACCCCAATGTCTTCCCATTACATTCGATTGATAGATATAGTCGGATTCAGGCAGAAACCTTATTTAAGATGTCCCAGTACGCCTTCTACCACAATGAATCGCTGTATAGCCAGCAAATGCCAGTCTTTTCCTTGGATACCAAGTAGCAGCCAGCAAATGCCCACCATGAGCCAGCCCATGCCATCTATGCCCAGTACGAGTCAGCCAATGCCCAGCACAAGCTAGCCAATATATGCCCAACGCAAGCTAGCCAATATATGCCCAACGCAAGCCAGCCCATACCATCTACACCCAGTACGAGTCAGTTAATGCTCGCCAGCACGAATCAGCCGATGCTTACCAGCACAAGCCAACCAATGCCCAGCACGAGTCAGCTGATACCCAGTCAGCGTGGGCCTACTGTTGAGCTTGACCACCACGGAAAAACCGGTGCCAATTCATTGGCACGTAGCTTCCTCCAAACAAATCTATTGTTCCTTGATAGTATGTATCGTTTAAGTATATTAATTTAATAATGCATCTCTTTTTCTCCGGATCTTCTTAATAAAATGAATTGCAATTTATATCACAAATAGACCTAATATCCTCAAAACAATGAATTTTGTTAAAACATTATGAGTTTTCGTTAGCGAGTTATAAGGTTTAACAAAAATAATAATTTTTAGTTATACAGGGTATATAGGGTGAGAGACAAAGAATTTGTATTTTAATATCTTTTCAACTAATCGTTTTCATGAACTGCGTAAAGAACATAGCCGAGATAATCAAAAGATCTATCTTTTCCCAAAATTTTAAATGCAATAAGGCATTTCTAAGCTCTTAATCGAGACTCACAAAAAACTCATTTTTATTAGTTTTCGATTTATTATTAAAAAAATAAGTAGTCAAATCACTTGAAATTTTAATGGAATATAGTTTGACACGTAACCCATCAACATATCTTTTGTCGTGAGGTTCTGATGTTTAGTTTCAGAGATATAAAATTAAAAAAAAAAATCACCTTTTTATCTGCCCAACGGAGCGGTCAATCCCGAGGACCAAACGGGAAAAAGTAGGTCATTTTATGATCTTTTAAATGCATGTTAGCTGAATTGTTTGTAGCAATAGAATAATTGTAAAAAAGAAAAATAATGTTTTTTCAAAAATCAAAAAAATGGCCATAAAAAAAAGTATTTGATAAAATTAAAAAAGAAATGTTTTTTTCCGAATTCCGAATCCAAAAATAGATATGCATGTCAAATTTGATTGATATTGACTGAGTAGTTTCAGAAATATCACGGTATACATACACACACACATACACGTCCATACGGACATTTCCTAAAAACTCGTAATTCGAACTTCTAACATCTAAAAACATGTTTCTATGAAGTTTTAGCGAAACTGAAAATTTTACTATTACAAAGCTTCCGCTAGGAGGAAGCAAAAATGTAGGACTTCCAATTTTGGCAATGTAGCAGCTGAAGCTAGAGTTTCACAGTAACTTCATTTTCATTTTATTTTCTAATTGCATAATTAAAATACTGCTTTGGTATTCACCTCTTTGCTATCCTCCTGATGCTGAGCGAAACGATTCGTCTCAGAGTTGGTGTACTCGTTTTGGTGTTTTCTATAGAATAGCGGCAACTGAAGTCGTCCTTTCGGGTGTTGATCCTCCTGAATCCTGGCGAGGATTCCTTTATATTGAAAGAGGCTCGTCTCTGCGAATCGAGCGGGCTGCTCTTGGTGCACCCTTGGATCGCGGGATCCCGTAACGTCGGCCGATTTATTGGGAAGCAACCTTTTCTCTAGGGCGCCTTTTGAGTTCTGCCTTTGTGAGTCGAGGCTCCTACCACACGCCCCACCTCGTGACCCATCCCTCTCAAGCTCTCAAGCTACGGGGACACGAGAAATGATAGGACTGAATATAAACGTACATTACTATCTCATGCATTCTTTATTTTCAGCTGAAAATTCTAGCAAATTTTCAAAGGCGAGGATAAAGGTCCTGAGATGGTTATCACACTTACTAATCGATTGATCGCTGCCATTGAAAAGCAAAATGAAACGATCATAATCGGTTTAAATGCCATAAGTGAGTCACTGCTTGAAAACGTGCCAAAAATTGTGGCGGAGGTGTTTAGAAAGGCTTTGAATGTAAACGCTGCATCGGGAAACGCTTCATCGGGAAACTGCATCGGGAAGCGCTGCATCAGAAGACTATGCATCAGAAGGTGTCAACGGAGGTGCAAGTAAAATGAACAAAGAAGAGTCTGATGAAACATACGTGGCAAGTGGCACAATCGAACATATGCATTTTGAAGAGGAGGATGATTATGATGATAAGATGCAATTTGAAACTTATTTTCATGATTCACGCTCCGATGAGGAATAACTCATTTACTCCTTTTAAAAAATAATTTATTTTTTTCTAATTTTTTCTTCTTTTATGTATTTTTCAAATTGAAACTTCCGACATCTATGCCATATGTCTCGATGAAGTGTCAAAGAAGAAGACCCTCAAGTGTGCTCAATAGAACTGCAGTGGCTGCATTAACATGTGGCTTAAAAGCCAAGTCGACATGTTTTGTCCGATCTGACGTGCACGTCGACCCCCTAGACATTATCGAAGTTAAGGACGATATCATCGATGTTGACAATATAGATGTTGAAAATAATGATTGGACGTGGGACATGATTGCATATAATAGTGATTCAGACTAAAAACTGTTTTTTACTATTTTCTAGTTCATAGTGCGCATTTATTTTTGTGATGGTTATTAGTTTATAAGAATTTACGGCGATAATTCGATTAAGTGCTCTTTTTTCATTGGCAAGTATGCTTTGTTCGAGTTGGCTTGCACTTTCAACACTGCTCGCATCCGCTCTCTACCTCAGATCTTCGACCAATTACAATTAGATGTGAAAATGTCTTCCGTAGATTTATATTTATACTACTACATTCTGAAGTATTCCTTTTGTAACCACAATGTTTGCGAAAAATATTGACTACGTTCCTTATTTTTTAAGATTATTATAAGCTGCACAATTTCGCCTTTTTGTTTAAAATGTTATGTAAAAAATAAATATATTTTTTGTATTTGTACAACTTTGTGATCTGTCATAACGTTGACACTCGCTACGATGTTCATTTAGCCAAAGTACGCATTGCAGCTCTGTATCTACCATTATTTATAATATTTTAATTGGCGCCATGATGCCTATAGTTATGAGTTGACGTTCGGCCGGTGTTCGACTAGTAAATCTAAATTAGCCGATCATGGAAAGAAAATCTATTTTACGTTTGAAGGATTTACGAGCGAAAAATTTGATACTTCGACTTTTCATAGAGATTAAATATTCTTTTTTTTAGGCCAATTTTTGCGAAAAGTTTTGACTACGTTTTTTTTAGGGTGATCATAAGCTGCATATTTCCTTATCTTGTCGTTCAAAATCATTTATAACAAAATAACTAATTTTTTTATTTGTATAACTTTACGTAGTTATAAAAGCCTTTGTGTTATCAAAAACAGCTTTTTGTAAATCAAAAGTAGCTTTTTTATAAATATAATTTTAATATGCAGTATCATTACAAGCCAACTTTTTGGTCGACGGCGTAATCGCCGCATTATTTGTCCTGCCGCAATGTTATAGAAGTCTACATATATAATTGATAATTCATTTTTTGTATTCGCTTGTATTTATTGAAATTAATATAATAAAAAGTTTATTCAACAATTCTACATTTGTTGTTATACTTACATTCTTTTTTTTTGAAGCTTTTACTAAATTTTTTTATAATTTTGACAATATCCAAATTACAATTAAAAATATACACAAAGAATGAACAATACTTGGTAAATCATCGCAACAAAATTCTTGTATCTCGAATATACAAATTTTTGTATTGTAAAGGCACATTCAGAATATTTTTTTAACAATATTAAGGTATTATTATTGTTTGAACTATTAACAATTAACAATATAATAAATTATACACTTGTATTATATAAATTATAATTGATATAATAAATACTTAAAATTTAAATTAATACTTCAATTATACATGATAATTATACAATGTTGCATTCTTATTTGTACTTAAGGTATATAAGTATTGCATACTTATATATTTAAGGTATTTGTATTTCACTTTTTAACATCTCTTTTTAATAGGGTTAGCATTATTTTCATACTTGTACTAGAGTTTGAACAGCGCGTGTTACGCGCTTAAACTTAAAAGAGTTTAGACTTCGGGTTTTAGGCACATCCGCACTACATAGGCCAATCTGTTTGTTCCATTTTTGGCAAAAGCTTATGTTTATGACACGACTTAAAATACGTCATAGACGCACGTAGACACAATTTTACGTAACTGTAAGTCGGCACGACAAAGTTTTTACAGAGATGAGTCGAGTCTAGTCTACTCATCCCTGCTATGTAACTTGACTTACGCTTCAAAACCAACTATTAAAACTAAAAACATCGGCTGCGCATGCGCCATTTAATCATTTAAGGTGACAGCAATGTATGTCATTATGTTTTCCATATCACTCTGTGTCACACAAGACACTTAGAGAATAATACCCCTGTTTCCAAGTAACCATTCATTTACTGTTTGCTTAATTGGAAATTCCTATTTTATTGATAAAACTATTAACGTCAAATAGTATAAATTAATAAAAATTAATCGCGATTAATTTCTCATGATTACAATTATTATCAATTATATTTAATATAACGCTATCATATAAAATAGAATAAAAAACTCAATAAAAGTATTTAAAATGAATTAAAATTTTTAACATTAAAATTGATTAACTCTTAATCTTCTTTTAAAACCATTAATATGAATTAAAGTTCGTTGGGATTTTCTCTACTTAAATCATTTGAATGGTTATAACATTATAAATCTTTTAAAATCAATTCATAAGAATAACATTTTGTTAATATTTACTCTATTGAATTAAATTCAAATTTCAATAATTCTATACATTTTTTAAAATCGATAAGTATCGATAGAATGGAACTAGCTAAATGTTCATTAAAATCAATAAACAACTGAAGAAATAGCTATAACATTTAATTGGTTTTTGTAAACGTAACTTAATTTTTATCTATTGAATTCTAAAGTCTATACAGATCTGTAGAGATCTATAGGTATTCAGATTTAGTCTCAAAATAAATAGAAATTTTGTCTATCTAATTTAATTCATTATTTTTAGCAGGGCTGACATGAATAATTTTATTTCTTGTACAAGAAGCATCTGGAACTGTTGATGTGCTAAAAGTCTTGGTCTTTTCTCCATTCGATCATCGTGTTTTCTAACTCCAGTAAATTCACTTGGTCTATTCACTTTATTCCTACCCCGAGAGAATTTTGTGTCTGGATGAGTAATGGTTTAGCTTCCTCTAACATCTCTGCCTTTATTAGACATTGCTTTACACTTACACTGTTTGTTTTATTTATTTAATTAATACTTATGTATTATGTATAACACTATCACTATGGTGAAATTTTCCCAAAAACTTAACCTATATAAACACACTTACCACTACGAACGCGAAGATAATTGTCAACTTAATGATGATTAATAATTGATTAACGACGATTAAAAAAACTGATGTCTGCTAATTGCCGGTAATAGCTATATTTATTTACATGGATCAGCTGTTAAGTATATATACTTAATGTTATACCTTTCCAGTATATACTCGTATATTATGGAGTACGGACTATACACGTATAAGAGTGTTGGCTCAGAGCGGAATAGTCGAGGGAACGTTGACAGTCACTGAGTCACAAGACATTTTCAAACAAATTCAAATGTTAGATTATTATTTTTTTAATGAATCAGTATCTATTATATATTTTTTAAATAAAGTATAATTTTTTATTTTATATTTTAACATATACTAAAAAGTCGTAATTTACGAAAAAGACAGATAAAAATATAAATGTTTTCTATCAAAATAGGGAATAAAAAAATCGATTTTTTTCATAATTTAAAGGTGTTGTACCCTCTTAAAACTCGAACTGTCTGCAAATCCAAGTTCGTGAGCTTATAAAGGCTCACATTAATGCAAGGTATTTACAAATATATTAAATCTTTACAAAATATTATCTAAAAATTTGATCAATACACAATTTGAATGGGTCAGATCTTGCTGGCTGATATATATCGAATCACAATCGTATTGGAAACTGCGAACGCAGAAAAAAGTATCTCTGTTTAAATTTCGACACTTGCTTTTATATAGATTTATTGAGTAGAAAATATTACTATGATCGAAATTTTGAAAAACCTATAAGCTTAAGTCGTAGGACGTAACGCCCAAGACATTGCAATTAATTAGAGTTAATTGCAATCAGTAATTATTTAAAAAATTTAAACTCTTTTATTAATTTTGCTGACTAAAACCAATTTCCTGGTGAAAAGTCGTTGAATTGTCTACGTTAACAATTTTTGTTTCATAAAAGAAGGTTTAGGATTATTAAGTTACATTACTACTGTGTCATAACAAAGAAAAAAAGAAAAAGAAAACATGTATGGGTTTCTGAAGAAACGTTACAGTACTGTATGCGTAAGTATTAGTAAAAGTCAATAATCCAGATACATTTTTTCTTTTTCTTACTTATATATTTTAACGAGCCCCCGGCATTCGAATAGCGCGGGCTGGTTGAGAATCGACGCGCGCAAACAAGTCCGTGAACGCAAGAAAGCGAGGCCCCGCGGAGAGCGGAAAGGGACGAGCGAGGTGAGAGATTGTTACCGGCACGAGCCGGCAGCGATTAGCTTACGGCACTCGGCGTGAGAATCAACACGTGGGGATATATTTCGCGCGCGCCACGGGTACACCGCAGCGAGGTAGAATCGAAGCTGAAGAGACGTTAGTCCAGGGTCCCGTGACGGGGCGCACCCTAGAACTTCCACCCAGCGTAGGCAGAGAAGGACGCTTCTCCGATCTCAAGCAACCCCGAGATCCCCGGTCGGTTTGACACGGCGACAAGGTGAGCAGGTCTATTAGTCCGAAACGTCCCCGAGGTCCTCGCGATTAGACCAGGCGCAGATACGAACTACTATCATTTGTGAGTCTTGCATGTTTCTTCGTGCTGTCCAACAAAAGGCCGACGGCGCCGACCGTCTGTCGACGCCGTGAGCTAGCTGTGCACTGCGTTGCTGCCGCGGTTGATAATATCCGATACGAGTGAAAGCAGCAGCTCTCGCGCATCTGTAGCAGGAGATTTCGTGCGGGCCATCTACGGGTACATTGAACTAGCTGCTAAAGCCGATACGTACCCGGCCACACGCGTTAATTATTATAAAGTCGTTTCGCAGCATGCAGAAATAATCACCTTTATAAATCTCGGGAGCTCAAGAAAATTCGAAAAGCGTCGAGCGGCGGACGAAAGCACGCGCCGGCGAGAGGTAAACATCAAGTCGCCGATCGCGCGAGGGAGCTTGACACAGTATAGGTGCGCGAATGTAAACAAACAGCGACGGCGCAGCAGCTTCAGACCGCGCGAGGTCCAAGCTATAGTTTCTTATTTTTATTTCGTGAGGGCGAGCGGCAAAGCGATACACACTGATACATCCTCGAGCATTGAGAGAGCCGAGCAGTGGCAAGCTCGGTGGAGTAGAGTAATAGTTGATCGGCCGTTACGAATTGAAGGCCAGTACTTTAGACAGCGGCTCGAGGAGTATCAGAGGTGAATCGAGACCCACCTCGGGAGAGAGCAAAGAGTCTAGGCACGGCAACAGTGCATCGAATTGTTGCCATTTTTGTGCGCGTCAGTAGACACTTTCAAGTAGCGCACATAGGTAGTTAAAAGCCGCGCAAGCAGCGCGCATAGTTAGGCGTAGTGGTAGAACTTTTGCGGAATGTATTATTACAGGATTTTCCGGACTGGAAGAAGACTTCGTATTTTTTATATATGTATGATTTTCTCTGTTTTTTACCTTTCCGTAGCATAGGAGCGTAAGTGACTGTGCTTGGTCACACGTTGTTTTTTTATTATTTTATTTTTTTCACTAGCATTTAAGTGCGATAGTTTTTTATTTATACATTAGAAGTACGTAGATATTATTCAAGTCAAAATTATTTAACAGTAGATTTTAACATTGGCGTTAGGGTTAAATCGTGCGGTAGTTTTATTACAATAGGCGAGCAGGACACAAGCGGTGCAGTAAGTACATAGGTAGGGTTGCGTATTGCGTAGACGCACATACACGCAACCGCGTAGACACGTATTGTCAGCGCTAACGAATAACAGCGTGCATTAGAGATAAGATTCAAGAGTGAAGAAACACAGTATGACTGAGGAGACTCAGAATAAAGTAGGTGGGTGGATGCTGGTTTTAGGACCAAAGGGAGTGTCGGAAGCGCTTCAGAGTTTGAAGCTGCGCGAAGAAGGCCCAACATTACAAAGCATAGAGCGCATCGAGAGATGGCTGTTAGGCGAATACGATCCTAGCGACTTTGCCCCACTGGAAGAGGCGAGCGAGGAGCGGGTCAGAGTGAAGCGTGAGGAACTCCGCGAGACATTTATAGGAATTGCAAGCGTCATCGAGAACCCGGAAGGGACAAAGCCACCACCGCAGGGAGCACACCCGCTAATTTTTTTACACTACTTCGAAATTCCGTTTTTGAAACATCATGACATCTGTATATAATAGAAACTCTTAATGATTCTCCTGACTGAAGCTTAAAATTCGAGCTAACAACACTCAATCCATCAATTACTTCGACTTTGGTATTTTCATAAATATTATTTTTAATGTACACAAGAACACCATCGGCCTTGTTAATTTTACTATCGTTGTAATAAACTGTATATCCATGTAATTGATAGAAATGCGGATGCTGTACGTTCCATGTCTCCGTACAGATTATCACACATGGCTTTTGGACATACTTTCCACGAATGTTTCTAGTTTCTCAAAATTTGCATTGAAACATCTTATGTTTACACACAAAATTAGATTTTTCTTCTTCACTATCTTCTTATTCAGCTCTTTGATGTTTTCAGTTTCACACTCTATTTTGCTTACTTCTTAAATGTTAATGTCCTGGTCCATGGTTATTTCTTGGTCCTTTCTTTCTTGGATATATTAATGCTGAGTATGTTGATTGATGATGTTGACATTCCAGCGGTCACATCAGCTACTTTAGCTATTGTGTCCCCTGCCATGCCGACATATCTTGGTAATATAGGCTGTATTGTGTAGTCGGTAAAGTCAATGAACTTCCGTATCTTGACTGCTAAAATTTTGGATTCGTGGCTGTCTTTTGCCATATGTTCTGTCTTATACTGTGTTTTATATTTACTCTTACTATAGACGCAGTTAGGACAATTCATTATGTTATGTTGAACTGTACATTCTCTAGTAACATGATTACCAGCACATTTGAAACATATGTGCTTGTTTCTGCACTTTAGACCATTATGTCCAAAACCATCACACTTAAAACATGGCTTGGCATTGCAGTAGTCATAGACTCTGCAGTTTTGATATCCATCAAATATTTTATTATTGTTTTCCCTTATATGGCATTTCAATTATTGCTGTTTGTAATTTTGTATTGTTGTTCTTGTATGTATGTAAGACTTCACATTTTTTCGAAAATTTACTAAAGTTTCTTTCGTTTATATCTTCTTCCAGTTTATTATCTAGTTTCTCAAAATTATTTATTCCAACTACTTTTACTTTTGGATTTTCTACTCTTTTCTTGTTTACGTCACATGCGTCAGCTAGTTTTTTCTTCAATACACTGAAAGCTTTGCTCGTGCTATCCTCATTTATACAACTGACAATTATTTCATCCTTTTTCGTATAAACTTTTTTGGTCTGAATAGTCTTGTCTTTATTTAGATAATAGGCTACACAATAATTAATTTGATCAATGGTATTATCTGATTTGTTTTTTATTATTATACTAGGTACTAATTCGGTCTGATGGTAGTTTTTGGAAAAGACGCTACATCTGGAAAAGTTTTATTTTTCACTGTCTTTGTGTCACTTTTTTATTTTTCAATTATAACTCTTAGCATCTTGTTTTTTTCTGTTAGTTCTTTGTTTAGTTCTCTTAATAATGCATTTTCTCTTTCCAAACTGTATTCATTCACATCTCCTTCTTCCTCGTCATTTATTCCTTCCAATTCTTCGAGTAATTTCTTTCTGGATTCTGACTGATGCTTTCATTTCATCTGAGCAACTATATGCCTAGCCTCGTTACTCAGCGTTTCTTTGCTTAAATTTGAGGTTAGGTGGAGGTACTCCTGTTCAGGACATATTCCGAATACACTACTAAGTTTGATTGTCCCATCTAATCTTGCAAAATCACTTGTATGATAAACATGCCGAATAAATATCATGTGATAATTAATATGGTTCCGCAAACATAAAATACATTAGTTTCAATTTATATATATATATAACACAAGAAATGTATTATTTTGTTAATCATAAAGAAATTATATTTTATTTTTTATTTACAATTATTATTGTTATAAGTTATATTGTTTATAATTATTGTTCAATAAATTAATTGTAAAAAGAATCTTATTTTTATGACAGAGAGTTTATTTCCTTCTTAATGGGCGAAAAAAACAGTGTCTTGCGAAATTTGAAAATATTTTGCTCCCTGAATATAGACATAGAAAAATGTATTCTGCTCCCTGAGTGTGAAAAATAACTTTTCTACGCGCAGTCCGTAATTGCCCGTCGATTGATTTGGGCAACGCTAGGTTTGGCGACCCGACCTGCTGCCGGCCAGCAATGTTTCCCTCCTTGCTGGGTACGCGTCGCGGAGGACGGCAGCTGCTCAAGCCTGAGTAGTACGGGCCTCGCTATGGGCCAGACAAACATTACCCCCCCCCCCCCCCCCACTGAACCAGAGTTGTGGGGGGTAAGTTCTCCCTGTCTGGCGCCATAGCGAGGTGGTGTGGCAGGGAGACCCAAGGTGGGAGGGAGATACAATGGTGGGGGAAGCCGGGGTGGTGGGGGGAAGTCGGAGTGGTGGGGGCGGGGTGGTGGAAAATTCCGAGGGAGGGAGAGAGAGAAGGAGAGAAAGAGATAATTTTTGCACCTAACGGTGCCGTGACGATATGAATCTGCACTATTGGTGTGCAGATGTGGTGGGGGAAGGGAGACGATATGGTGAAGGAATCGGCGCTGTGTAGTGGTGGGAAATACGATGTGATGATGATAACGAGAGGGTGGGAGAATGTGTATTATTGATACACATACGCTTTTACTTTGTGATTCTTTTAATTATTTTTTATTTTATTTATTTGTTTTTTTCGATGATCTGACGAAGCCATTGGCAGGGTCAGACGTGTAGTAAGGGGGTGTGCATAATACGCAGCTTTTTTTTTAAATAGGAAAGGTAAAAATAGAAAGAGAAATACAGAGTGAAACTGGAGAGAAAGGTGAGTAAAACAGGATAATAGGACAAGAAAGGGCGAGAAAGGGAGAAGGGAGAGAAGGGAGAGAAGGAGAAAGTGCAAGGAGGAGGTTAGGAAAGGTAGAAAAGGACGGAGATAGAGGAGAGAGCGGCAAAGCGGCGGGCCATGAACTATAGAGAAGAGGAGACGGCAGAGGTGACGATAGGGAATCAGGAACAGAGGAACGAAGAGGAACTGGAATTTAAGACGCCGAGCGGACTAGAACGGGAGCCGGAGAGAGAAATTCAAACGTGCAGGTGGGAAAGCACGCCGAAGACAGGGAAAGGAAGAGGGAAGGGAAGAAGAAAGGGAAGCGGAGGAAAGGGGGGAGCGCAAAGGCAGTTGGTGCTCCCAGAGAGCTTCAAAGTAGATAAAACGGAGAGGGGAAAAAGGAAAGAAAGGTCACCGGAGGAGAAAGAGGACAAGAAGAGAGAGAGGAAAGAAGACAGGAGAGAGAGAGAGACACGTTAGAGAAGAACGGATCGACGGGGAGATTCCCGCCAAAGAAGGAGGGAAAGGAAGGTGAGAACGAGGGGGAGATGTAGAAATTCCAAGGAACGCTGGAAAGGATCCTGAAGACCTTGGAGGAGGAGAAGGAGGAAAGGAGAAAGGACAGGGCAGAATGGGAAAGAAAATGGCTAGAAACGGAAGAAAGGATGAATAAGAAGCTAGAGGAGGTGAGAAGCCTAGTGCAGGAGGAGAAGAGGGAGAGGACAAGGGCGGAGGATGATATAAGGAGATAAAGAAAATGGAGGAAGAGGCAAAAACTAGGCGGAACTAGGTGGCGGAAAGGAGGGAGTCAAAGGATAGAGTAGTGAACAAAGAAGGCGAAGAGCTGCTAAATAGGCTAAAAGAGTGGGGGCTTTCAATCCTAAACGGAAGTACAGAAGGGGATGAGGAAGGGGAACTCACGTACGTGGGGGGAATGGGATGCTCGGTAATAGACTATGGGATAGTAAATGAGGAAGGCAGGAGAAAGGTAAAGTCAATGAAGGTAGAAGATAGAATGGAGTCAGACCATGGAGCATTGAAATT
Source organism: Muscidifurax raptorellus (assembly GCA_020010945.3). Lineage (NCBI taxonomy): Eukaryota > Metazoa > Arthropoda > Insecta > Hymenoptera > Pteromalidae > Muscidifurax > Muscidifurax raptorellus. The sequence continues at coordinate 326,056 of JAHUUD020000061.1, forward strand.
GGAACTAGAGACAGGGAGAAGTTCGGAAGGGTTGGAAGAGGAAATGAAAAGAACGATGTGGACAGAGAAGGCCATCAGGGAGTATAGAGGTTGGCTAGCTAAAGGGGGGGAAGCAAAGACGTGGAGGGAATTAAAGATAAAAATAAGAAACGCGATCCAAACAAAGAGGGGGAGAAGAAAAAGGAGAGATGACAGCAGATGGTGGGATGAGGATTGCAGGAAGAGGAGGGCAGAAATGAAAAGGGCAAAAAAAGGGATAAAGAGGTGGGGAAAAGACAGGTTCACGCAGGCGAAAAGAGAGTTAAGGAGCATGTATAGGAAAAAGAAGGAGGAAGGGATGAAGAAAGAGCTAAGGGAGGCAAAGGAGGACAGGTCAGGAAAAAAATTCTGGAGAATGGTGAAAAGGAGAAGGAAAGGCAAAAGGGAGCAGATAGATAAAGGGATAGAAGATAAGAGTTGGTTAGAGTTTTTTAAAGGGCAACTGGGAGAGAGAGAAACGCAGGAAAGAGGGAGAGATAAAGAGGAAGAGTCGGGGAAAGAAGAGGAAGCAGAGGAGAGAGAGATAGAAGAAGAGGAAGTAAGGGAAATAATCAAGAACCTAAAGGAAAAGAAAGCACCAGGAGAAGATGAAATCCAGAATGAGGCTTGGAAGCAGGGCGGAGGAAAGATTGTCGAGGAATTAACGGAGATACTAGGAAAGATTTGGAAAGGAGGAGGACTGCCAGAAGAGTGGAGGAGAGGGAAGGTCACGCTAATCTACAAGAAAGGAGATAAGGGGGAGTGCAAGAACTACAGAGGAATCACACTAATGAACACAGGATACAAAATATATGCGGAACTGATAAAGGGAAGATTGGAGAAGAAACTGGAAGAAGAGGAAAAGTTAAGCGACACGCAGATGGGATTTAGAAGAGGGAGAGGTACAACGGACGCTATATATGTGGTGATCAAGGCGGTGGAGCAAGAGCTAAGGAAGAAAGGAGACGCGTAAGCGAAAGGAGAAGGTATACGCGTGCTTCGCGGACATGAAAGCAGCCTTTGACAAAGTAAACAGGAAAGAAGTGTGGAAGATGATGAGGAAGCTGGGAGTGACTAGAAGGATAAGGGAAAGGGTAAAGGAAATTTATGAGAAGACGGAGTGTGAAGTAAGGATAGGGGAAAGGAATGTAGGCAGTTTTGAGACGCAGAAGGGAGTGAGACAGGGATGCCCGCTAAGTCCACTGCTGTTTAACGGGGCAATGGCAGACTTGGAAGGAGAGATGGGAAAGGTGCAAGAAGGAGGAATAATATTAGGAAGAAGGAAAATATGGTCAATCTCATATGCAGATGATGTAGTAATGCTAGCAACAAACGCGGGCGGGTTGAAACAAATGTTAAGAAGATCCAAAGGATACATCAAAAGAAAGGGATTGGAGCTAAACACAGAGAAAACGAAGATCATGGATTTTTAGAAACGGAGGAAGAAGGAGGAGGAAAGAGAAATTTGAATGGGATGGAAAGGAGATAGAGGTGGTGAAAACATTTGAATACTTGGGATACACGATGAAAGAAAACGGGAAAGAGGAAGAACAGGTGAAGAAGGTGAAAGGAAGGGCAAATGCGCTGATAAGTACTCTGTGGGGCCTAGGAGAGGCAACGTTCAAGGACAGCTGGAAGATGAGGATGAAGCTGTTCGACGCTCTAGTGCAGAGTGTAATAGAATATGGGACGGAGATATGGGGTTGGAAAGGGTAGGAGGATTTAGAGAAGATACAGAGAAGGTACATCAAATGGGTGCTGCACTTAGATAGGACCACGACGGCACATGTGATTCACTGGGAGACGAAAAGGTTTAAATTAGAGACAAGGACAAGGAAAAGGGCGGTTAGGTTTGAAAGGAAACTGAGGAGAGCAAAAGAAAATACTTTGCTAGGAGAATGCTGGAGGCTGCTGAAGAGAGAGGGAGAAAGGGGAGAATGGAAGGGAAGAGGGAAGGACGTGAGAAGAATGGAACTGGAGAAGTGCGGGATATCGGTGGAGGATTATACGAGATGAATGGAGGAGGAAGAGGGAGTGGAGGAAGAAATAGAAAGGACAAACAAGGACACACAATGGCAGAAGTGGAGTGAGGAAATAAAGGAGTCCAGATATGCGGGTGAGATAAGGGAGGTAATGATGGAGCAGGGAGAAATACCAGAGTACCTGATGGAAGTGGGAGAACACAGAAGAGGGGCGCTCAGCGTTACGGCAAGGTTTAGACTAGGGTGTGAGACAAGAGGGAACAAATACTGGAAGACGGAAGAAGAAAGGCTATGCAGGCTATGTTGGGAGTGAGGAGGAGACGCTTAAACATGTGTTCGAAGAATGTGTGGAGACAAAGATAGAGGGGAAAAAGTGGCAGGAAGCAGTCGGAGGGAGAAGAACGCAAGTGGGGAAACTTTATAGCACTATATGGAAAAGGAAAAATAAAGAAAGGCCGCAAGAATAAAGAAGGGGAAGGCAAGGAAGGAAGGAAAAGAAAGGACGAAACAGAAAGGAGATTTGAAAAGCGCGCGCAAAGCATGCGGGGAATTCTAGGGAAATTTCCTAGGAGGAATCAGACGGAGGGAACAGGGAGAAGAAAGAGGAACGAGAGGAACAGAAAGGAGAGCACATGGTGAGGAGAGTAGAGAGGTTATAGCAGGGAGAGATGTCGAAGCATGAGAGAAGAGTGGAGAGAGAGATGCGGGATATGAAAGAGGAGATGAAGGAGTGGAGGGTGAAGCTGCAATTGAAGAGAGGGAGAAGAGAAGCGGCGGAGAGAAAGATGATGGACATAGAAGGTGATGTAGAAATTTTGAAAGGAAAATGGAGTAAGGAAAGGAGAGAGAGCTAGAAGATGCAGAGAACAGTCAAAGAACTAAAGGGACTGGTAGAAAAATTGGAAGGAAAAGTAAGGAGAGAGGAGAGAAAAGGGATTGAAAGGGAAAGGACCAAAGTGAAAAGTAAGGTTAGGATAGTGAACACCAAGAAGAGAAAGAGGACGGAGGGAGGGAGGAGCAAAGTAGGAGAGAGAGGTGTGATTATCCATAAAGGGACAAACTGGAATGAGAAGGAGGTGCTGCAGGACTGGCTGGACGAGATCCTGGAGGGAACGAGTTGGGAGCTGGAGGAGACCGCAAACCAGGACACAAAAAAAAATCATCTTTGCGGCAGAAGAGGAAATGGAGGAGATATGGAAGAGGAGAGAGGAAATTAATGAAGGGGGGAAGGTGAGAATAGAGCAGTGGATGAGTTGGGAGGAGAGAAGGGCAAAGAAAGAAGCCATGGGGATAAGAGAGAGAAGAAGAGAGGAAGCGAAAAAGAACGGGGAGCTGCTAAGGAACGGGGACTTCAAGGTGAGAGTGGACGGAATCCTGTACGAGTGGAAGGAGGAGGAGGGAAGGATTAGAAGGGTAAGAGAGGAAAAAAGGAGTGAAGAAGAGGTGAGAGAGGAAAGGAGGAAGAAGGAAGAGTAGTAGGAAAGATAAAATAAAAAAGAGAAGAAAAGAAAAAAAAAGAAAAAAAAAGAGAGGCGTATTAATGCACACACATGTATATATATGTAAAGACAGCATTGTAAAATACTCATGTATAAATACAATAAAGATTATTTATTTATTTTTTTCTATTAATAATAAGTGGATGCGGATAGGAGGTTAATAATGAATAAATAATTCAAGATAAGTATATATTTTTACATTAATAAAATATTTTAATGTATTATAATTAAAATTACGAAGCATTAACATATTTATTTAATTCGTGTACAATTGCATCAAGATGGTTTGATATTAGTTGGTAAAATACATCGACAACATCTTCACGTATAAAAACCAATTGATTATGTAACGTGGCGGTTACTTCTCTGGAATCGATGTCCAGGAAGTAACTCCCGAGCACCAACGTTAAACAAAGAACTACCAATCCGACCGAATTTATTTAATTAAGGCGACAGGCCGAAAGGTAGTCTGGTCTCCCAACACTCTCAACGCGCCGCGGCTGAGACAATTTCTCCCAGAGGAGATTCCGTCGTCGACACTAACTAGGGAGTACTCGGGCGCACTCCACTTCGCGTATTTAAGGTGAGGATACAAGATTTGAGAAGCAACGCATTCAGTTATATATCGTACAAAAATAAAATAATATTTATTATCGTTTTGGCCACAAAAAAAATACAATAATTACTGCTTTACGGCGAATACTCTCACACATCCACGATAACAGGCCGCGCGTGCGGACGCAGTCGCTGGCTCCAGCTGCTGCTTGCAGCGAGGTTTCCCCCTCTCCGCGCTGCCGACTCTCTCGCTGCTGCCTGCTCTGGCTATTGACGGGCGGCGATAGTTCTGGCCGCGACTCTGTCCTCCTCTCGTTACTTCTACAAACAACAAAAAGGAATTATTTTACCGTTGTTGTTGCGACACAAGAACGAGAACGAGGGCGAGGAGTCAGTGCGTGGCTTAACGAGCGAACCTCGTCACAATAATTATTCATGGCTTTTGTATGTGTTACTACATTTTTTGCACGTTATCCACCCAAGTCTTGCCATACACATCAATAAGTTTTCTTTTTAATAGAGCGTAAATGCACCGACTTTTACAAGGGGTACGGCATCGAGAGGAATACTTATAATAAGTTCCAAAATCTCGCTTGCAACACAATTGACACTACCTGCTATACACCTTAAAATTTCTACACGCGTGTCGATACACTTGACAATATATTCAGCCAAATTGAGAAACGACATTTCTTTTATACAAACAGTTAAGCGATAACGTTTCATTACACAGTCGGGCAATCTGGAAGGTATTCGATTTCCCTTGATAATAACTGCTCTATCCGTACCTGTTGGGTTATAGCCGCATTTTAACTTCCAACCTGTACTGTCAATTTTTTTTCCTACCAATTTTTTGCTATCGGCACTGTTGATAACGCTACACAAATATTTTCTGATCATTTCAAAATGTGCTTTAAATTTAAAGTCTTGCCACTCGTCGTAGGTGAAGAGGACGCCATTGAAGTGCTCACCCAGTAGCCACACCACAGGCTTGTAGTACTCATCTCGAAAATTGTCGTATTCGAGACCAACAATTATCTCCGTTCGATATGAGTGGTCGAAACTGTATATTGCGCTGACTAGTTGAACAGGTCGCATCCAATTATCGGTAGCACGTGCCATAATTTTCTATAATAGTGTGTACAGGCTTCTTTCTTTCTTTCTTTCTGTAGAAATGACAACAACAGACCGTTCCTCTCTCTCGCGACGCAAACCTCTTATACCATTTTCTAAGCGAAAGAGGGGGTAGAGATGGTGGCATTAAGGTAGTGGAATATGAGATAGAGGTGGTGGTGGTGAGGATAGTAAGGAAGAGAAAACACACACGCGCGAGAATTAGAATTTCATGGTTACAGCAATGATATCTTGGAACTGCAATTCTGCAAACATCTGACAATCGCGACTCAATGCGTTCCCGATTTAGTGTGATTATCCGTATTGACAAAATGCTGCTGGCTTTGTCCAGAGCATTAGGTATACGAGATTAGCTTTTTAACTACCAAAATCTACAATGATCTGACGCGGAGCGTCAATTTCTAAAATATTATCGTGCACAGCATAGATAATACAGTTGACTGTTTCTGTGAGATCATGACTAAAACGCACTTCTAATCTAACACTTCCATGCTTTACCGAATTCCAATGGCTACACTCATTTGCCGATAAATCGGGTTTCAAATCAAATGCGAAAAGACAATAACCGTGAGAATAGTCTTCGCGTGTTATTTGATTATCCTCGTTGAGAAAGTATATACACTCTTAGAAAACCCTTAGCGACATTTTTCGAAGTTTTATCCTTAATTGCTTCTAACCAGGCAAATTTACTCACAACATCGATGACAGTTAGAACATAAGAATAGCCATCGTCGTAAGTCTTCAGAGATTTTAAATCCATTAGATCGGCTTCCCACACATCGTCCAAGTTGGGTACATTATAAGTACGTCTCGAAAATCGACGTCTTATTGACCCGTGTAAATTATAAGCATCTTTGAGTCTCAAGCCATTTTACAATAGTTTCGCGATGCATTTCAAAAGGTAGCAAATTGATCAATTCATCCAGAGCACTATTTTTTACACTCACATCATGATTACCACTACTACTAGTTTCAATACATTCTATTCGTTCTTTTTCCTCTTCTTTCGTTTCGTCGGTGAATTTGGTCTTTTGTCTGGAGTGAACCGACCGCTCATCCGTTGCCATCTTACTAATTCGGAACTTCCTGCACTAACACTTTTCTTTTTCTGCTTCTTTGTACTCAACGATACCGCGGATTTATCACTCCGTAATTTTCGCGTCGACACTACTGCTGCTGCTAATGTATCGCTTTCGTCTCCTTCGCTGGTAAAAGTGTTACTGTTACCTTGTTGTGAATTGCGAGCCCGACTGGCGCTAGGTAGATTTTGAGGTGGTGTAAGAAACCCTGCACTAATGCCACCTAACGTAGATTTTCGAGTTGGTACACTGCAGATAATTTATGTGCTGTCGGTGAAACTGCTAATGCACCCTTAATACGTGATAATGATGATGACGAAGGTGGTGTTGCAGATATCATATTCTGCCAAACGCGTGGATTTCCTACATATCCTTGCGGTAAGAATGCTTCACGAAGAGCAACGGCAAATGCGCATGACCAGGTGGAGGTGGTAAATTCCTTTTTCATAGTATCATTTACCAGACCAATTATGTTAGCATCTCGTATACGTACACCACCTATTACCAGGACCCCGTTAGCATCCCAATTCACGTTACTACTAACTCGTAATTTACGCAACACCTGTCCAGCGTTTCGTCGAAGTTTTGCAGGTACAGTCTCTATGATACTAGCATCGATTCGATCTTCTTCTTCTACCTGCTGTATATCATCGTCATTATCTACACTGTAATCATTATAGTCATCGTCGCGTTTTCGTACCTTGGAATTGCTCTCGGTTTCCTTCAAATGAAGGTAATGTTGTAACACTGAACAATATTGCGCCCATTTTTCACGTTCAGTTTTGCGATTCATCGAATTTAATATATCACTCATTTCAGCATCCAATCTGCTCATCACATTACCCGGTGTCTGGACAGACTTAAACACCGAAGTAGCGATACTCTCCTTGTCGGTGGGGCTTGCTAGAACGTTCTGGATCCGCTGAACATTCTCGTGCGGCACAAGTACTATCTTTCTTGCGTGCTCCATGACTCTCTACTAACTAATGATACTGGCCGAAAGAGTGCCAATAATAGGGGCTAATAAAGCCGGTAAGAAACCGCCACATTATACGATCATTTTCTTTTCTCTCGGCAGACTCACACAAGTTTGAGGTAGTTTTCTCAAAATCTTTGCATGCTTACGTAAGCGTGACGTTTGAGATTTCTCCAATGGTACGTTACCGATTAAAACATTCAGGAAACATTCACAAATATGACGCACCAGTTTCGAATCAGCGGTTTGTAAGAGTGCCTCTCGTTGTTTATCGTTTAGATGAAAAAGCACTTTTAAGATGACAGCATCCTTGTATGCAAAAGGATATCTTTTTTTTACTAGAAGATACCATTATTATCATAGAGAGGCAATTGGGACCAAATTTGAAGAATTACCACCCTTTAGTTTTTTAATTCCGACACGCAGACGTAGTTTAATTAGTCGTCAGGGAAGATACACGTAGGGAATCTACAGTTATCCGGTGTATTCTGCTTCAAGTACAGTAGCTGGTATCCCTACGATCTCGAGGTCGCGTCCCAGTACTCGGCAATTTTTTTGTTGGCAGGAATCTACCAGCAGCAATCTCATTCAGTCCTTCCAAAATTATTATTATTATTATTCTCTCTCTCTCTCTCTCTCACTCTCTCTCGATAATACTGACCTCAAAAGCGCATACGCGCGGAGATAAATACATATTCTCCCCATCCTTTTGAGCCTCCCCAACATCGCTCAGATCATCATGAGCGGACAATCAACACAGCGATGCCGTCGTAGTATGTATCAGCATCATGCTATCATCCCCACTCCGATTATTATTAGTCTATCTTGTAAGCATAGGGAAAACTTTTGTGCAAGTCAACAAATCTGCGTTTAGCATAGACAGGTTTGCATGTTTTTGTCTCATTCTGCGTTATTACGTCATCAAATGCCGTTCTACGTATAACAGTATTTGACAAAACTATTTCCGTATTTGGCCTGGTTACTATTTCGCGGATCGAGTCGAAATTAACTGCTTGACTATTATTATAATTGAGGCGAATACCTTTCACTTTGCACACACAGTCCTCTTCACCATTCGGTTTTCGACACTTGTACGCTTAAAATTTTGGCCCACCTGACAAAAAACTTGTAATATATGCTCCGGGACCCTTTTCAGCCAGCTCATCCGTTAGACTGCCTAATAATGCACCAATCGTAGATATTCAAACAGTTTGAGACGTGCTTGAATAGTAGTAAAGGCTGCAAGAACCACATTTGTCATCGACGATATTACTCCACCGCTCAATGCCTCTTTTCTATAGCACCAGTTGACATAGAGCGTGTCATCGTTAACAGGTAAAATACCGTTATCCGTCACCTCGGGACTAGTGAGTAAATTTATTAGTATCTCTGGACATTTTACCACCATTATCTTTGTCAACTTTTCACGCTATCCAAACTTGTCTCACAATGAATTAAGACAGAGTTTAGCCACCGATCGTAGTCCCGCATTTAAGTTTATATCATCCTTGTTTACTCGTATACCCTTTTCATGCTCCAGCTCGTTCACGTAACGCTCCTTATCTTCATCTGTGACACAGTCTAGTGGGTAACCTGATGCGGCGACTTTTTGAGCAAAAAATTCATTAATATATTCGGCGAAAATCCCTCCTTTTTGCGACTGTTGATCATATTCGGTTAACTCATACTACCAAATTTCGTGCACCTTTTTCACAATGTAACCTGTTTCCACAGCTGTTTTCACCTCCTCCGACACCCACGTTCCTCACAACACACGTTCTTTCTGATCCTCGCGAGTACAGTCTTCTTGTATCAGTTGCTCGCAACATGTCCGGCATAGCGGAAAAAATCAGTTTACCATACATTCTCACAGGAAGTCTAAGATGATACAAGTTTCGCAGAGATAACACATCGCATGCTATCAATCCATTTACTTGCGATACATCGTACTGTTTATCATTATCGTCACCTCCCACTGATGTTTCTGATACTAGCTGTGCACACTCGTCTGGATCTGTGTAAATTTTTGGATGACCTGTTGATATTTGCCACGTTAGAGATGAATGGGTAAAGCGAACAGACATCGATATATCTGATCTTCTCCGAGGGTCGCCAATCATACACTTTCACGGTGTTGCCTCTACGCCCGCCAAAGAACACATCTCTTAGATCCAGTAGATTTCGTTCAATATTAGACACAGGGAAATTTCAGCCTTAAATTGACATTCTCATTTCTCAATCAGATTATAATTGGCTCATTTTATTTTATGACTAATCGCCAAGGTCTTTTCATAACGGGTATCCATAGATTCGTCACCACTACCGCTGCTTATCAAGTTGACATCTCTGTTGATTCGGTAGCATCGAGGGCAACCATGCCAGAAACAGCCGTAGAACTGAAGTACAATACCACGATGTTCTTCGCCGTCTTGTAGTGCACTGTAACCGTCAACCACAATGTCTTAAGGTAGTCTTTTTTCCCGACCGTTTCACGCATGCTCTATGTCTCGGTCGAGAACCCGCTGTGCCATCCAGGTGAGCCAGTGTATCACAATCTCCGACTGATTTTCTATTAATCTATAGCCACGCGACGATATAATAACAATTTGATTCTTTTATAGAAAATTTTTCCGAAAAATACGCATACATGTGGAGGTTATGGTTGTACATTCGGCAAAAGGATCCATGTCAAATTTCAAAAAACTCTCACGAAAATCTAAACACGCTAGTCTTAATATAGTCACATCTTGTTTGCAATATTTTACAATTTCTCTTTGAAAATTAAACGTGTAACCTTTCTGCACTTGGTCTGCGTACCACTTTAAAATTTTTTTTCTATCCTAACTGTTCATGGTGTCTGGTGCGTAGTTGTGTTAAGAGGTGGTAGAGGACCTTCATAATTTTGATTCTCCTCGGTGTTGAACAGATGAGGAAAAACACCTTTCTCCATTTCGGGTAGGCTTTGTGTAAGCTACTTAAAGCCATGTGGAAATAATTCAGACTATCGATAAATTTCGTCTTCTGAATCTCCATAAGAATTATTTTTGAACCATTCATCACTACCGATGGTGTCATTCGTGATTCACCAAATACTACCACAATATACTTAAATATAAATTGAGCATGAAAGCCTTGGGAATTATGCGCTATGCATATCACTTGTTGGAATCCTTGCGTTGGTGCTAATGCAAGATCGACGAGCTGTTTGATGGGCTCGCGATTGAACACATATTCGCGAATACCGCACTTTTCACACCTCACTGTGATATCTTCATTTCCTGCACAATATGAACATGTTTGTTGCACAACGCATAAATGAGGAACATGCACTTTTTTCTCCTCATCTCCCGACACTGATAGAGTCTGACAAGTTTCAAAATCGTAAAATAAAAATAAGATCGGCTTTGATTGACATGATGTTGTCTTCTTGATCGGTTGCATGTAACAAAGATGTCGGACAGGTTGTCGTGGTTTACACGTTGCACAGTAGATACACCACATTCATGTTGCTCCTTCTGATTTACACCAATTAATTTGAAACATCTTTGACACAATTTTATCTTATTACAGATACTACTATCCCTGTTATACGATCCTTTGTTTCTATGATTTTCCAAACAAATTCTCCCAAAAAATAGTCTACCACAAGTAGTACATTTTTCTAACGACTCCGCTAGACTACAAACCGGTGACGACCTGCATTTGTAGCATGTGTTGGTATACCTGTGATTCTCCACTCGCCAATAACTTTTATTGTAAGGTATGCAGTAACCAGCACTGCCACTTGCACCAATCAGGTTTAATATCGGCTGATAATGTCGCCTCTGATCATAATACATTATCCATAGCACATGTGTCACAGTACCATCGTATAATGGTGGGCTGCCACGAGCGAAACTTTAACCTCACAACTACTCATCAATTTGTGTTGACACCGAATTGACGGTAAGTAAACTGCGTTATTTAAGTAAAATAATTGTACGAGAATGGAGAATAGACAATAATATTGTAAATATTGAAAAGTAAGTATTTCCAGAAATTCTAGACTTAGCGTTAAAGAGTATCGACCTAACATCCACTATTCACAACGGTTTTCGAACCTATGGATTGTATCCGTTTAATCCTCAAGCAGTAGATTATAATGTTTTGAACAAAAAAAGTAAAAAGAAATCTGATTTTAATTCACCTGAAACACAGAGTCAAGATGAAAAGTCAACTGATGATCTGACAATATTTTTACATTTATTTGAAAATAAAATGCTTTCTCCTGATGTCTTAGAAGAATTCCAACAAAATGAATTTGAATAATTTTGGACTGGTGACGTCGAGTACCAAGCACTTTTCGAAGTTTGGTGAAAAATAAAAAACTTCTACAGTAATAATTCCTTTTTTATTTTTATGGATATTGTATAAATCTTTCTTATAATATAATTTTAATGCAATTAATTATACATATATACAGATACTGAAGGAAGGGATGTAAAAGATAGTGAAGAGGCAACCGATTCTGTAAATTTAGATTCTAGTAATAAGGACATAAGCAACGATGAAAGCATTGTAAATATAAGTACTGCGCCCAGCAAAAATGGTCCTAGGATCACAAATATTGAAAAAGTAAACATTGATACCTCAAGATATATCAAGAGTAAGACAAACAAAGAAGAAAATCCTATTGATATAGCCATTGTCGATGAACAATGTAATGCTGATGGCAGTTATAACTTTATTGAAGAGGACTTTATAGATTCTGATCGTACGCTGGGCGATTTTGAGTTTTACGATGAATCTGGTGTACGCAGAATAGTATCCATTGTGGCAGTAATACCTGACTCAGTAGAAACTACAGAAAGTTCTTTGGCTACAGAAGAAAATCTTTCAGGCATGTTTGATCTTAGAAATTAATAATGTATTTTAGATTTAAAAAATTTTATTTACAATAATATTATTTATTGCAGATGAACGTAATTCTACATTATCTAATATTGTGAATGGTACAATGGTTGTCTCTTCACTTGAAAATATTGTTAGTAATACTGATAAGGTTGCAGTTAATAATATTGACAACGGTAAAGGCGTATCACAGGATTACATAGTTCATAATACTGACAACGGTATTGACGTATCACACGATTGTAGAGTTTATAATGTTCTGGATCAATCGCAGAATAGTATTAAAATAATATACAATAATACACAAGATTGTATAATTAATAATACTATCAAGGAAATAGATGTCTCTACGGTTAAGAATTCTGTGAGTAATACTGATAAGATTGCAGTTAATAGTACTGACAATAGTAAAGACGTATTACAGGATTACATAGTTAATAATAGTGACAACGGTATAGATGTATCACACGATTGTACTGTTAATAATACTAACCATGGTATGGATATATCACAGGATTATTTAGTTAGTAATACTGACATTGGTTAGGATTTATCTACGATTGAAAATACTGATAATAACATTGACAAGATTGCATCGAATAATACTGAAAGTAGTGTGGATGTATCACAGGATTGTGTTGCTAATAATACTGAGAGTGGTATAGACCTATTTACAGTTAAAAATACTTTTAATAAGACTGATAATGATATGGACAAATTTCTTAAAGATTCAAATACTTGTGATTCTGGTATATTTGAGGATGAAATTTTGGATTTTTCGATAAACATCTCTGAAGTCAATGACTCTAACGTATCTATTCATAATAATAATAATATTGGCACAAAAATGTTGGAGAATCGAAATGAAAATATTGCCTCGCAGACAGATAATGCAGTTGATATACAATCACACTTTACAAGTTACAAGCTTACAAATGATACGCGTAGTACTAACAAAAACTTTCAAATGTCTAAAGAAATGAAAGCTTTTCCTATTCCATTTTTCACAAAAAAGAAAAAAAAGAATGTTAACGAGGAAAATATTCCAACAGTTTCCACTGTTGAGAGTTTGCTCGAAATTTTGAACAAAAAAGAAGAGGAAAAAAAATTAAAGGAACAGCGAATTTTAAAAAAAAAGTTACAAAGGGAAAAGATGAAAGAATTAAGAGAAAAAGAGCAAAGTATTCAAAAGGAATTCGAAGAAAAAAAGAAGCAATTAATGAATGAAAAAAAGTCTTTAAACTTAGAATTAAAGGAAGTAAAATCAAAAATCAATTTAGAAAAAAATGCAGAAAATATTAAACTATGGCAAGAACAACAGAAAAATTTAGCTTCAAGATTAGAAGAAATCGAAAAATTAATCAATGACCATGAAATTGAATCTTTACATAAGAAAATGAAACTAAAACAAGAAAAAATATAAGTACAAGTTATTTTTTACACATATTTATGATTATTTCATAAACATAATTATAATGAAAGTCAATTAATTTAAGAAAAATATTATTATATCAGTATTATTAAATATACTCTGAATTATTTATTAAAAAGATTAATAAAGTTCATGTTCAAAAAGTATATTTTTATTTATTTATTTCAATATTGCCTTTTACGGAATTTTTATTGTCGATATGGGTACGATATTTTTATGTCCCGCTACTATTGCCATGTTGAAGGGATTGTCCAACTACTCCGGCCATAAGATAATTTAGAAAAATAATCATTTATTAAGTTAGCAAGGGTCTAGAAATACAATTTTTTTTCATTTCATAGAAAATTGTCTGTACTACACGATAGGTCTAAAGTTTTTTTTACATAGTGCCTCAGTCTTTTAGGATTTGAGACTATATCAACGACTTATACTCAAACTGTCCCAGTACTGATGCTTTTACCATATACAACATGGAGATGTACCAGCAGCGAGAACTACAACAAGGAAGAGCGATATAAACAAAGTACCTATCACTCAGATTCTCTCGATTGGTACATCGCCCCGCCCTCCGGACTGAACCGTTTATCATAAATCAAAGGCTCATACCGTTTATCATAAGGCAAAGACATGCGTCACATCTATGCCGAGCTTCCCCTACCCCTTAAAATCACTGAGTCATTTTCCGAGGATATCCAACGTGGTTCAGAGCTATCAGGTCTCTGCTTCACGCACAGACACCCTCTCCCCTTAAAAAGCCGATCAGCGCTCACTTTCTCTCAGTGCGGGTGACCTATGATCTTTAACATACCTCAAATGCATCCTATCTTCCCCCACCATGCTTTGAGTACAGACACGAATGCGATTTCGCGATTTATTAGCGGATTCACCTGGTCCGTTTCATTGGTGCCCGGACAGGGACTCGAAACGTGGAAGGGACTCATTCTCGATCAAATAAATTCAGTTATACACCAAGAAATAAAAAGCAAACTACACCAAGAAATAAAAAACTAGAATTACCTAAAAGCAATCCAAAAACAATCTACATCAAGCCAACCAGCGAAATTGAAGTTATCAAAATAATAGACTACATGAAACTTAAAAAAGGTGGTATTGATAAGATAAGTGCAAAAGCACTGAAAACTATAGCTACTATTATTGCAGATCCCCTTGCCCACGTAATCAATCAATGTATCCAAATGACAATCTGGCCTGATATATTGAAGGCAGCTGAAATGATACTATGGATCTGATTAACTATGGAATAGTTGCGTGGGGTGGTGCGTATCAAAATAACTTACAACTATTACAGGCGGCCCAAAAAAGAATCATAAGAATTATAAACAAAAATACCTTTCAAAGTATCAACCCACTTAACCTTCAACAATTATTCGCCTACGAAAGCCTACAGTACCACTACAATAGCCTCAAAGATCAGTATACAAAATCATCAAGCATAACAAGGAAAAAGCTAATAATTCTACCGAAGTATGATAAAACTATTAGTACAAAAACCAGCTACATTAAAGCCATCAACATCTATAATAATCTACCAAATAATCTCAAAATCCTAGATTTACGGAAAAAATCAAACATCAAGAAAATACAAGATTGGTTGAGAAATAATGAGTGAGATAAGTACTCCCACTTCAATTGACTGCAAGCAACTTAAATCATGGTTCGTAGAGATGTCCAATCAGGAGCATGGAGAGCAATAGAGAGTAATATTTTCATTAATACAGGATTTAATGCAGCGCAGAAATGATATGAAAAGTAATAGACAAAAAATTGAAATAAATTTTGTTTACTTAGATATTAGAACTTACTTTTGCGCTAAGGGCAGATGTAATTCTCACAAAATACGTAAACATCGACGCATCTCCAACTACAACTATAAAAAAATGATTTTAACATATCAGAATATCAGAGATAGTTTAGACAACATAACGAATGAAATAATAAATACATTGTCAAAACTATAAAATATAAAGCAAATATAAAATGTATTAATTTCGTAAAGGAAACTGCAAATGAATGGGATGATAACAAAAACGTAAACACTGAAAAATACAAACCAATAAAAACGGTCTTCTCTAAGAGAGATGAAATGGCTGAAGAAAATAGCAACAAAGCAAGGAGTAGAGAAGCGATGGCCGCACCGGGCCTAAAAAGCACAGAATCAGCCAGTCTCAGAATGACGTATGGCGACATCAACTATCTAGGATGCAACAAAGCTTTTTTCTATTTTGATAGAGGAATACGAGAAAAAAAGCTTTTTCAGAACTCAGTGTCCTCACTTAAAATACAATCACCCTACAGACATAGTAATCATAGATGATATTGTTTTTACGTCAGACTGTAAATGTGACTCATCTAATCAGCACAAAGAAATGTTTACACACTATAGTTACCTGTGCTGTCGGACTCACATGCCCGGTTAGGCTTACCTCTACAGAGAAAATGTCATATATAAGAGAAAAAAAGGCAACAACGGACAGATTTATGACAGGAAGACAAATGTTAGTTCGGAACTGGTGAAATTGTGAAAGCTATGAAAAGTGACATGATGCAAAGTAGAATTTCAATCTTCGAATATTTTTACTGTTAAACAGCATCAAATTATAACATAAAAATATAGAATCTTAGAAGCGTGCAATATAATCTTATTTATGTGATATTTAATGTCGTCGTAGCATTACTGGTTTAAAAGACAAAAATATAGAATCATTTACGAACACTTTAGAAAATACGAACTAATAACTTATTTTTTATATACAACTGTTAAATTGATTATATGTCATTGTTAATTTTTTAAGTAAATACTAATATTATATATTTGTTATACTGTTACCCAATACTGTTATCAGAGTTGGGGCAAATAAAGTACAGGGACTCCTGTAACCCAACCTAGGTTAAGTGTGAATGAAAAGGATGGTATGATCTGCGTCTGGAAGTCCGATAAGGATTTATGTTCTTCCTACGTATGAATGGAGGCTGGACTGTATGTAGCATGACTTGAGGTTATTGCTGTAAAGCAATGACAAACCAGTATTTATATGTATTCTCGTTATCTTTGTTATCTGGACCTGCGAACAGGAAATCCTGTTTTCCTCTGCAGGATTTGGGGCGTTATAGTGTGTTATTGTGTGAATAATAACAACTCTGTATCGGATGCATATGTTTGTAACTCTGGAATTAAATAAATAAAAAAAAATTAAAAAAATAAATATATATATTGTAACATGGCAGTCCGATGCCAGATACAAGCGGCCGTGCAGCGCGAGGCAACGCCTCGGCACGAGTCGGCGAGTGCGCGTTCGGTCGTCTTCGTGGCGACATCGACTAGGCTCGAGCACGCGGAAGCGAGAGTAGAGAAGGTGAGCGACCCAACCTAAAGTCGACCGCGAGCGGGATCGACGCGAGCGCTGCTCTATACCTCGTCCCTTTTTGCGTCGGACCACCAGCCGTGTAAGGAGTTCTTATTTTGTTCACCGGCTCAGCCGCTACCTTTTTTGCACTATTGACTGCCGAAGGATTTGGGCGACTTTTTGTAAAGAAGTACTACTCGTCAGACTACTGTGTTACTGTGAGTACGGTGTAACTTTCTTGCGAATGATAGTGTACCGATTGCGGAGTTGCGCGAACTCGTGGGTATGTAAGCCAACATGTGGCTAATATGGCGGCGGATTGCGGCGGAGCATGAGTGCGGCATTAACATGCTTCGCCGAGTTAACGCGAAGACTCGTTCGGCGGGTTAAGTAAACACAACGCCGCTACCGAATTACCGCATACCATGATTTACCGTAGACGCACTGACGAATACTCTTGACGACTATTTCTACCGACAAG
The DNA here is from genome assembly GCA_020010945.3 of Muscidifurax raptorellus. Lineage (NCBI taxonomy): Eukaryota > Metazoa > Arthropoda > Insecta > Hymenoptera > Pteromalidae > Muscidifurax > Muscidifurax raptorellus. The sequence goes on from JAHUUD020000061.1 coordinate 343,467, forward strand.
CTATGGCTATCGCTGTCGCTTACACGAGACTTAATGTCATTACACCGACGCTACCGTTTTCACGTTGTGACTTTATAGTCGACTGGACTTTGCACACAGATTATCGTTTTAAGCTATCGCTCTCGTTCTCATGATAATGACAAATAAGACTTACACTACCAAGCTAACGCTCCCGCTCTCGTACACAACGCGAGCATGACCTACACGACAGACACACGGTCACGACTCGCTCTCGAAAAGAACATAAATAATATTACGAATATTATTCGGCACGACCAAGACGCACGTTGACTAACAGCTTTCGATTTAGTTAGGTGAACTCGACCACGCGGAATTACAACTATCGCTAGTTCTATTACTCGCGTTACGTTATATTAGAATGAGACTTAATAATTAGATTAGATTAAGACTCGATGTAATGTAAGTATGATATTAGGGACAGCGGTCCAGTTAAGATAGAAGTCGGGTGATGGAGTGTGTGAGTGATTGAATCAAAGCTCGGGCGAGGTCACCGGCGCGACAACGGCGCCTGAGGATATGCGTACGTCGGGAGAGAATGGCTATCGTCGGGGCGGGGAACCATGGCCTCGTGAGGGCAGACTGCGACGGACGCTATGATCGTCGGTACCGGTAGACGATCGGAAGGGCGAGGCAGCTGTTCCCGTCCGCGTTGGGTAAATTGTCCGGCGGCGTGTTGACGAAGTAGGAGGCTAGGAGGTTATAGCGGCGGGCACAAGCGGTTTCGGCGTCGAATTCGTTGAGAAGGATCTAGAGATGACCGGATACGCGCTCAGGGCGTGCGTCGGCATTCTCTCGTTTGAACCTCGGCGCGGTGACATGCGAGTCACGGTGTGAATGTGACTCAGATCGACAGAGAAGTCGTAGTTGGAAGAATTGTGCGAAGGGAGATCGCAATAGATGTAAGATAGTGAATAATAACGATTGTGAAATGAAATAAAAAGAAAGTCAGCGCGAACACTCAATGGATTTCATTCGTATTAGTACCCACGACCTTTGTGATTGTCTCATATGTATGTATATTCATTCGAATACTGGCTAGCCGGGCAAGTCGACGAACTGGCGTTTTCGACACAGGGCGGCGTCTCAAGATAAGGGGATCGGTGGATCCCTGGTACTGCGGTGCCTGGCGGCCAAGGCCGAGGCGTCCCGTCGCCTCGTATGCATTGGAACAAGCGTGCGGAGACGGAGTAGTACAACGGTAACACCGGCGAGTGTAACCCAGCATTACAATATATATTTTTTTTCCCAATTTTTAATTTTTTAATGATATCGGAAAAGATTACCAACATTTACGAGGTTCTCCTGGCTTATAACAATAGGCAAGAAAATAATAAATAACAAATCAATTCTCATCCAGAAATTACATAGAGCCTCAAATGATAGGTTAGAAAGCCTTAAGAACTCCGTGAAGAAGTTAAAAAGTCTTAAAGATGATGCAGACCTGACCCGTGAGATCGTTACAGATTTTTTAAGAGTGACCCAAACCCGTTTGAGGAGGGTAGAGAATCAAGTTCAAGCTCTAGAGGAGCACATAATCGATATCACGAAGAGTATGCAAAATCTAAAAATTTATAGGCATTAATTTCAGTCACGTCGCCCCCCCTTCTAAAAATCCAATATTAACTATATTCAATCAATCATTAAAATAAATTCAAAAGTCAATTCTAATATTTTACATTATTAATTTTCAAAAATTTCAGATAAAGCCACCAAAAAACGTTCAGAAATCCTCCTGGAGGAAATTGAAAGTGATGAAAACATTGTAATGGATACAAATTTAGAATGCCAAAAAGCCGTAGTATTTGAATTGATAACATTAGATAAAAAACAGAATCCACTTGAGGGTTGTATAGAAAAATTGGAAAGCGACGAAGAGGAAGATGTTGCCTCTTAAAGTATAAAATGAAGGAAGAATAAAAATGAAGGTCGTAAATGATACGAATGCCCGTATCTAAGCGCTCGCTTTATCTATGGAAAAAATAAAAGAACGCCTTGACTTACTTGAGACAGAAAACGGAAATCAGAATTTACACTCAGATCTCGACAAAATTAAGGAAAAAATAGAGACAAACCTATCAATCATACAACTCCGGGATGAGATTACAGTAATATACGAATCAAACTCTAAAGAGTCTAGTGGACTCGAAAAGATGATTCGAACGTGTTGTCATAACAGAGAGTCAACAACTGGCAGGTCTCGGCTAATAAAAATCGATATACCAAAATTTAAAGGCTTAGCTAGTAAACAACCAATGAAATTATTACGGGAATTTGAAAACTATTTTTCTTTTGTAAAACTGGATGATCATGAATTTAAATGCATTATATCGCAAGCACTCGAAGAAGATACTCATAATTGGTGGTACCTTTTGTAAGGCGAGGTCAGAAATTGCAGTAAATTTTATGAATAGTTTAAAGAAAGATTCTGGAATAAAAATATTCAAAGAGCTAACGCCAGAAAAGTAGAGTTCGGTCAATGTATCTCCGGGCAGGGAAGCAGAGTAAATTACGCTACATATATGTTTGGATTAGACCGCGAGTTAAACATGGCGATTGACAAGCACGAGCTCGTAAAGAAAATCGTGGAACATTTTGAAAGAGAAATTAGACGCACCGTCACTGACCACAAAATCAAAACAATTAATGACTTTCTAGAAACGCTTGTCGATTTTGACAGTGACAACACGTCCGAAAGAAACGCTAACACAGACAAAACTCAGAGACCAAATCACGGAACTAAACAAAATCCTACCCGCCCTCCTACTGAGTACACCAAAAAATCCAATAAACTCGAAAAGAACGCGCCATGGCAAAAATCAAAGACATGGGCGAACCAAAGAGTCCAAACCATACAAATAGATAATAAGAAAAATGACAACAAAAACACTGGGAAAAATAACAGTCTAAAGGGGCAAAACAAGCGATACCTTTAATTTTTATTATTTCGACTGTAATGAAAAAGGGTAATACAAGTTGAGAAATGGGAAGTAGTTATGCCTGCTATGGATGCACGTCCCACTCAACGGAAGAAAGACACAACTACTAAGATCGCGTCCATTATGGAAAATCCGCGTGATGAATTATTACACGATATCAATCCAAATGATCGCGGAATTAAAATTTCTCATTAACCGGAAATAAGAATCTCACTAGCAAATATCACTGCAGATGCACTCGTGGGCACGGGTAGTCAAGTTACAGTTATATCAGAAGAATTTAATTATCAAAATTATAATACGTTGAAACATTGTCCTACGTTACCAATAAGCGGAAAAATTATCAGATGTTCTATCGGTAGCAACTCTGCTCGGATAAAAAGACGAGTTCGTCTCAATACTAAGTTCGAAAATCTATCTGAAAAAATAATTTTCATAGTGTCACTTTTCATAGTGTGGCAATAGTAATACCCAATTTTATTAGATCATGCATTGTCGGTTTTGATACTATAAAATCGTTAAAAATGCTAATTAATACGGTTAAGTTAGAAATCTTGTTTGCCGTAAATAACGCCGACGGTGTAATAGCATACTTGGACAGAAAAATGCCGCGGTATGAATTCACGTCACTGGCAATTATAGACTCGGCTAGGTTCACCGAAGAAGGGAATCTCTCAGATCTAAACGGTGTTTACGAAGACTATAAAGAAAATTACGAAAATCCATACGAGCTCATTCTTGAGAAGGTCGATGGAAAATTAGAAACTTGTGACACTTTCGACGAGACACAAAAACAAAAACTAAGAATCTTATACGTATATATAAAAAAGCGAAAGATAGATCTAACACCATAATACGGTTAAACGTTTAAAAACTTTTGTAAACGAAGTCCACACCGATTATTAACATATAGGGAGGCGAAAAGTAAATAAAATGTTATCAGAACATTTTTTCACACTAGGCTTACGCAGAAAGATTGCTGAAATTTTAAAAACTTGCGACAATTGTCAAAAAACCCAATATCCAACTCGAAAATACAGAGAACTTTCACAACCTATCTTAACGCAAAAGCCTGGAGAATTATTATTTATAGATTTCTACGGGTCATTACCAACCTCAGCGGGGAGACGTAAATTATATTTTAACCACAATCGATGCATTTAGTAAATACGTAGTATTTTAGCCCCTCTGTAGAGCCACAGTGCAGTTATTAAGAAATCAATGGAAGACTATATACTAACTTATGGCAAGCCAAAGGCAATTATAAGTGATCGTGGAAGCCAATTCTAAAGCCAAAGCAATATAGTTGAACGAATATATAGAGAATTAGGCCGATTTTTTCGTACATTTATAAACAAAAAGCTCAAAGGTTAGTCTCAATTTGTAAAAATAATCTAAATTATAATAAACGAAACTCACCACGAATCAACTAATTTCACGCCGACAGAACTACATCTCGAAGAAAACCGGCGCGTAATTGGAAAAAATATCCCACCAGAAAATTCGGAAATAACTCAAGAAAAGCAAATCTCATTAGCATACGAACGATTATGTAAAATCGCGAGAGAACGAGCGGCTAAGAAGAATGATTATTCGGAACACTATGTATTTAAAATTGACGATAAAGTACTATAAAAGTATTAAATGTATCAGACGCGGAAACAGGAAAAATCGCGAAATTTTTTGATATATATGAAGGTCCATACGAAATTCGAAAAAATGTCGGGATAGATACTTATTTATAAATTAATGTAACAAACGGAAAAGAAAGAGTCAAGTTCCATATAAATAATTTAAAGCCTTACTTCCAAGAAGTAGGAATTTTATTAGTAAAATATAGAAGCAATTAAGGAAAAGAAATGAAGAATAAATGTGTGAATATTCTAGTTATAAGTCGAGTTTCTGATAGATAATAATTTACATTATTCCAAAACTATTCGCAAAGTTCTCGGAAGCTAAAATTACTGCTTCTGCAAAAATTTGACCGGTTGTATATCGGACAATTCTGCTTAGTGTGAGCATCTTGCAAGATATCCACAGCAAAATGAACGTCCAGGCCTTGCAAGTTGTCCTGGATACCAACTAGGTACCAGGAGCATCGGTGCCTGTTGATTTATTAAAGATAGCACAAAATACCATCCAGAAGTAGCGCAATAAAACTGGCAAAGGACAGGTGCTCTCCAATGAAAAATTGCGCCTAGTACTAGATGGAGAGTGTTACTTTGATAGACTTTATGTTCTCTACTTTTCAGACTGGGCTTCTGGTGCCCAATGGAATCGAATGTTACAGTTACTTAAAGTCTTTATAAAATCCAGTGAAGTAGCAGGTCTAGAATTGGCTGTATTTTTTAATGGTTCTCTTGAATCTCCGAAACAGGCGGAAGATACACCTCCACCAAAGATTTGGTGGATTCCACCAACATGCTTAAGGACAATTTTACAAATTTTAAGAGTTAGCGAAGAGACCGTGACGTTTCTTTTTATGATTATCATTTCTATTTTTTCACACATTTCTTTTTGTTTCTTTTTATGATTATCATTTCTATTTTTTCACACATTTCTTTTTGTTTCTTTTTCTTTATTACAAGGGGGCTATAAAATTTTATTTTGGGTGCACTGAAACAACAGCACGGCAGGAGAGAATACGCTCGCATCAAGAAAACATGTGTATACAATTATGCAAGTAATATATACAACACGGAGATATACCAGCAGCGGTAACTACATCAAGGAAAAGCAACATAAACAAAGCGCCTGTACACAGAGTAGATGGGCCAGCGAGTAGTATATAAGACCAGCGCATGCCGCACTATGGGCTATTTCGACTTTTCGTGAATCAAAATCAAATAACTTCGTATCCAGTCAGTTGATCAACATGAAAATTTTTATAAATGATGTTTGGACTATTAGAAATTGCAGAAAAATAAGCAGAAAGGTTGATGTTGACTGTATAGTGTAGGAAAAATCGGTAAAGTTGACGATTTTCGCAAAAAAAATACAAGTCATTATAGATCAATGAAATTTTTTTGATAGGATATCTATGCGTGCACATATATTTACGATCAGTAATGAAAAAAACTTAAAATGATAGAGTTCTATAGCTGTACAGAATGAGAACAAATTCTACGGAGTCATGGAAGTCCAAATTTTGGCGATTCTACACGCTATTCACATTTTATGAATGAAAAAAAATCATAAAAATTTTTAACGGAAAGATTTGAATTCAGCGTGAAAAAATACATAGAAAATAGTATTTACAGGCATTAAAAAAAAGTTCATTGATCTATAGTGACTTTTGTATTTTTTTTGCGAAAATCGTCAACTTTACCGATTTTTCCTACACCATACAGACAATATCAACCTTTCTGCTTATTTTTCTGCAATTTCTAATAGTCCAAACATCATTTATAAAAATTTTCATGTTGATCGACTGACTGGATACGGAGTTATTTGATTTTGATTCACGAAAAGTCGAAATAGCCCATAGTGCGATGCAGCATTCACTCAGATTCCCTCAATTGCTACACCGTTCCGCTCTCTGGACTGAACGGTTTAGCATAATTTAGGGGCTCTCTCATACATGCGTCACATGTATGCCGAGGTTCCCCTACTCCTTTGTATATGTATATGAAAAGATAGTTTTTTATTCAAATAAATACATTATTTATCTGATATCTATATTATTGTTGTTATATTAAAATCACTGAGTCATTTTCTGAGGGTATCCTACGTGGTTTAGAGCTATCAGGTCTCTGCTCCACGCACAGCATCCTCTCCCCTTAAAAAACCGATCAGCGCTCACCTTCCCTCAGTGCGGGTGACCTATGATCTTTAACATACCTCAAGTACATCCTATCTTCCCCCACCACGCTTTGAGTCGAGACGAACGCGATTTTCCGATTTATTAGCGGATTCACCTGGTCCGTTTCACTGATAAAGATGTTGTGTTCGGCACCAGTGTTACAATATCCACAATTTGACAAACCCTTTATAATAAAAAGTAATGCAAGTCAATATGCCTGGGGTGTGCAATTTCTCAAGGTGAAAGATGTGAGGACACACCGATAGCTTATGCGTCTAGGGTGTTGCAATCAGCTGAAAGGAGATATGCGACGTATGAGACAGAAGCTTTGGGTATTATGTATGCAGTAAAAACTTTCAAGAGTTATATCTATAGCAATAAGTTTGTAATTGTCACACCACAAACTATTGGTACGGCTAAAATTTGCAGATAATCATGAAAGAGTACAAAGATGGAGATTAAAATTGTTAGATTATGAGTATAATATTATATATAATGCTGGGAAACAAAATATGAATGCAGATGTTTTGTCACGAAATCCAGTGATAGATGTTGGTATATGTATTATAACTAGAGCACAGAAAACGCGAGAAGAAAATAATAACCGCCAGGAACTAACCAATGAAGATTAAATTAAAATTATAAATGAACACAAAAATATTAATAAGAGAAAGTTAAAAATAAAAAGCTTAAGCGAGATAAGTGTAAAAATTCAAAGAATAAAATTGTAAGAGATGCCGTAATTAAAGAAAGCAAACAAAAAAATATAGTATACTCTAAAATGCAATAGAATTCCGTAAAGATCATATTATTCATTTAATTAACAATAATGGCGAATCACTAGATGAGAATACAAATAAATTATTAGAAAATAAAAATATTTATTGGAATAAAAATCTAAAAAGCGATGATTGAGATTGAGATCATAGATGTAGGATATTTTTTATATTATGTTTAAATACAGCTGAATCGGTAATAACAGTTAAAACGAATCTGATTAATTTATTTAAATTATTAAAGATAATATTTTAGAAAAACTATTATACAGTATGTACTATATTAAAAGTGTCACGTGTGACGGGTACCACGCATATAGCGTCGCTAATTATAATGCAATCCAGCATGCGTCACCAAATCCGCGCGTGGCAACAGCACGGACTCGCCCCGAAGCCAGATTCTCCGGACATAGCGCATCATCCCTCTCACGATTTCAGACGATCGTATGGGGAGAAAATCAAACCACCTAGAGGACTATAAAAGGGGATGCGCGGAGGCATACGCTCTCTTACCCCGGCGGCTCTTATTCGACGACGTAACTACCGCGCGGCTCAACCGAAAGTTTGACTCAGAGACGACATAGACCCGAATCGGATTAGTAGAGCCACGTATTCTCTGAGTCACCTAAACACGCGTTTCTCTCTTTAGTATAATTCATACACTGTTGACGACGATTAATAAATAAGTGCATTCACCGATAATCAATTGCATTTATTCCATCGCCCCGATATTTTGCAGCTATCGTGAGTTTAACACCTCACGAAGAACAAAACGTCGACCCTCACACGTAACAAAAGTTATAAAAATAACAAATATTAATTAGGATGAAGTTGAAGAAATTTTAAAAGATATATTTAAGGAGACTAATACAAAGGTAAGGTTAGTTAAATAATCTAGTTTATGTAGGAATGGATAAAGGAGTTCAATTATTCGAAATGTTACATGCGACTAAAATAGGAGGATACTCCAGTATTAATAGAACATATAATAGAATTAAGGATAAATATTATTGGGAAAATTTAAAAGTAGATATTCAAAAAAGAATACAACATAATTAACCAAATTTATAATAATTATGTCTCTGCCTAATCAAACGGCGGAATCAATAGTAGATGCTTTAATAAAGAGATTTATATGTATTTTTGGGTTTTTACAAGTAAATTAATAAAGCAAGTAGCACGAAGATTTAAATTTACAAATGGCTCGTTAACAAGGACAAATCATCCGCTTTGTAAATATCTATCTCGCTAATCTCGCTTCGCTCGGGCGATAAACCTCTCACTCGTGTAGAATCAATTTTCGCATATGTATCGAACAATATTTTTTGATACAGGGAGCGTAAGGGCGATTTTAAAAAGTTGCAAAGTACGTAAAATCGCACTTTACGCACACTGTATCAAAAAATAATGTTCGCACCGCGGGCGTACAACTTTACTCTTGGGCGATTTGCGTAGCCCTCGGGCACGCAAATCGCCCGCGAGCATGAAATTGAATTTTACGCCCTTGGTACGAAAACTACTATTTCTTCCAAGAAACTTGAGTGGGACGAATTATGGAATTCGCTGAATTTCATTATAATACTGGCATTCATACTAGCCATAAATTTACACCGCATGACTTCTTGGTTATCCATCTAGATTTCCATCTAGCGAACCATTAACAAAAACTGAACTAAAAGCCTACTTTTATTAGTTATTTATAAAATTTAGTAGCGAAGTTACCAGAAATTATTTAAAAGTGATTCAGAATTCCCTATCCCTCGTATGCCTTTTACCCGATGAATTTGCCTACAACATTATGCAAAAACCTGGAAATATTGACACATTAGCAAGCGAGGCCGTACTCACAATTAAGTGCACGCCAGTAAAAGTAAAAATTTATCATACTGAATATTGTTGTACATGACTACCAATTTCATCAGGAAATAAAACAATGTTTCTCACACCAAAAATACATATTATACCAGCACACGAAAAAAGTTGTCTATTCAAGAAACTAGACCGATCTATCCTTATGTATTTTGACCCTCTGAACCCGAATCCGAAGCCAGTTTAGCCCGTACACCCCCAAAATTTCATTAAAATCGTAAAATAACGTGAAAATCGCGGAAAATTATGAAAATTTACATAAAAAAACATGGTATGGGTTGTAAACTATTTTGTGAGTGATATATGTATGATTTATATGAATTTGAAACTTAGAAAAAATATCAATATCATGTATATCGTACGCTCACAAAAGCCTTTACAGCTCAAAGCATATTTTTTTATGTGAATTTTCATAATTTTCCGCGATTTTCATGGATAGATAGGTTTGGTTTCTTGAACCGACCACTTTTTTTTAATGCCGGTGTTATCAGAATTAGAAAAAGGCATTTTCCATACCTGTTCAATACACCTAAACCTAAAACTAAAACTACGTAAGACCGTTGCCGTCTTTAGAAATTTACGCACTTGACACAATGTATATGACCAGAGAACCAAATTCTTAGAATAGTATAAAGAATAATCGTTAAACAATTACATTTTTAACTTTTAAAATGAAATCGTGAAATCTTATAAGCAGGATGTTACAATATTTGGCTTAACTTGAGTGGCTTTTCGTACAAAATTTTTAAAATGCAGTTTCGAGTCTTCTATTGAGTGTACAACAATTACATCATTGTGTATCCGTGTCTTGCGAACAAAATTTTTGCAAAGAAAACAAATTATATTAATTCTTCCTCGCTTTTACGAATCGACAAATAAACAATCAAAAAAAGCTATATCTTAATATAAACTAGATGGAAAAACGTGTTTTTCATTGTTTCGTAACTCACTGGTCATGGACGATGGGAAAAGATTACCCGAACCTCGTAAAACATAAGACAATGATCATCATAAAGATGTAATGCTTCAGTTTTATGGATGCTTTGTGCACGGATGCCCAGGTTATTCAAAATAAGATGCAGCGGATACGAGTTAATTGGAAAATGGGAATGTAACTTTAATAAAGAACTTAATGAAAACGATTACTTGCAATCACAACACTTGTAGCATCCACTACTACCTGTGAAAATGTACAACAAATTTTTATTTCCTTTATGTCGAATATATTGCGAGGAAATGGTGTAAAGTGACTGCTTAAAGCAGCTGTTAATTTAGTTTATGTGATTAACGATGTGTATGAGAACTGTCAATATTAAATAACACAATGCGATCAGAATACACACAAAGGAATTGTACTGAATACACACAAACAAATTGTATTTAAATTCATTGTGGGAAAGTTTAGTAAGCGCAAAAATATGACAAAGACAGAAATAGTGAAAACAGAAAGATTGACAGAATTACTTACAGGTTCAGAAGTGACTGTCAACCGTATTTTACCTGTCAATGCCGAAACCCTCGATGTTAATTGATTTTATACAACTGAGACTTTCTCACTAGCATCTCCGAAGATGAATGCTGTGGTAGCTGCCTTTACTACAGCACAGACACGTCTAAAATTTTTTGAGTATTTACGTCTCCGTTATTGGGTATTGGGTCTCCGTACTCTCTGCAACGACAAAGACTCAGTTTTCTACATCAGTCGAATTGACGTAGAGTACGATTTATCAATAAGTGTTATAATAGGTACTCTCACCGATGTGCTGGCTGATAAATGAGCTGGTACATTTTTCATTACGTTTTTATGGGGATGACCAAAAATTTATGCATATAAGTGTCAAAAATCTGATGGTATTCTGGATTATTACTATATTTTTTCAAAAAGTCACTATACGCTGTATTATCACTTTTTCTTTGTTCACATTAAATTTGTATATAATAACACTTTTGTCTTTTTATATGTACACTTTGTTCTGTAATTCTTACAGTTATACAAGCTGTATTATATAAGGTTGTAAGGAAAAGGTAATTTATATATATATATATTAATATAAATAAGAAGTTTTACATATACAGGTATATTAATTATTTTTATTTATCAACGGTATCAACACCATCCTTAGTTATCCAGCTTATATATTCTCTCAATACCCATGCACGCAATGTGAGTCGTGAAAAGGTCTGGTTCCCTTCTCCCATTCAAGACCATGGTATTTACGCTGCAGCCAGCTCTTTACCCTAGCTTCTTGTGGTGACAATTGTTCCTATGCACAAGGTGGTTGAAAGACATACACTCTTGGTATTAACACGTCTCCGCGTCCACTGCAGCAAGTTTTTTGATAATGGTCATTTCCATAATTGTAGATGTATAAATACATAAAAAAAACATTATTTTTTAAAGAATTTTCACAAAATTCATTATAAAAAGTAATAAAATTATTTCTTACACTGGTTGACAACAAGCTATCATTACACAATATACACAAAAAACACAAAAACTCAGATCTGACAGCATGGATGATTTGCAGTCGATTTTATTGGCAGAGATCCAGGTCAACCTCATCAGTTTGCGAATCTTGTGTGCGCGCATCCGAGGCCACCCGCTACCTCCTACTCACGCGTGTATCCGAGGTCATCCCCTACCTCCTACTCCTGCGCTCAGCCAAGGCCGTCCGCTGCCTTCTACTCGTACGCTTCCTCCTACTCTCGCCCTGACTCAAGGCTGCTCTCGCGAAATCCGAGAGCGCAAGGAAGGTCGCATCTCTCTTTCTTTCTCGCACTCACTCTCTCTCTCTTTCTCTCACGCGCATTCTATCTTTCACTTGCAAGTATTACAAGCGTATTCACTTACAAGCGTGCGAGTAGGAGGCAGCGGGCGGCCTTGGCTGAGCGCGAGAGTAGGAGGTAGTGGATGACCTTGGATACACGCAAGAGTAGGAGCTAGAGAGTGGCCTCGGATGCGCGCGCACAAGATTCGCAAACTGGTGTTTATAATGCAGTGTCCTATTTTCAAATACAGATTTAAAAAATTTGTTTATATGTTATATACATATTATCGTGTATACATTATATATACATACATATTGAATTACGAATTGGAAAAAATGGATAGTTAAAATATGCATATTCAATTAATTGTAATATTTAAATAAGTTTGACAGATTTATTTTATTCAAAAAAGTATAGATTAAAATATTACTAATTAAATAAATTCATACAAGTTTTTTCACATCTCCACTAATAGGATTATATTATGGGTATGGGTTCTTTAGTTTCAAATTTAATACGAACATCTACGGTAGCTTGTTTCAACGACTCATTTTATTTCGAACAATCGATGACAATAAATGGTGTGTATTTAATAAAATCACTTTTACTAGCTAGTAAATCAGATTGTAAATCTTTATTTTAATAGTAAGCGTTTTGAAATTGAACAAACATTTCATAAAGTAAAGTATACTAATTCTGCTCAATGGCAAGATTTAAATTTCCGTATGGGTAATACTGTGAGTTAAGAAAAAGTTTTACATTTGTAATATTTACAATGATCAAACTGGCTAGCATTCCTTGTAGCCACACCTTTTCTGTTTGTTTGAAATGCTATAATAACAAATCTTGGCTTCTCCAATTGATTCGATGTTTTTACTGTCCAGATATGTCTTGATGTTGATGGAAGCATTGGATATTCGTATAATTCCCATGAACGAAAACTCATAGCAATAGGAATATCTTTTTTAATATGACTGAACAATTGTATTTTACGTCTGTCTGAAATGACAACGTAAGGCATCATCCATTCAATTCGAGTAAGTTAAAACTTATACTCTTCAGCCGATGCACCTGTTGCAGGAGCTGTTTGTATTGTAGCATTTGCATCATTTCTTAATATCGTAAGTATAAGTTCATGCTTAACGTTTACAACAATTTTATTATAATCTTCAGCAAATTCTAAAATCATTGAAAGCGGAATCGATACGTCGAACTGTCCATTATGATCAATTATTGTAGCAGTTTCTTTGACATCAAGCCACCCAGCATTCTCTAATAATTTACTTTGATTTAAACTATACAATACATAACATTTCATGACTCTTGGCATACCTACATTTTTACATTTATCGATTTCAATAGCGTTAATTTCATAACGAATTTTATCAAATAAATGACATATAGCATTATTTACAACCTTCGTTGCTGTTAGATTTGCATCATTTGATTTATCTTTCCACAAATATGAAGTGAACTTTTTGAAGGTAAAAGACATAAATCTTGATGCTGAATTGAGATACGTATCTCATCACTATTATTAAAATTTTGTGAAGTGTACGGTTGATGAGCATGAATTTCATAGTGAGCGATGGACTCGTCAAAGACGATCGATGTTTGCACACTAAGAATTGCTTCCATTTTTCTTTCTTTCACTTAAATGACAACAACAAATTAATATACAGATTATTTTATCTTTTTTACAGTTCTTCTTCTTTTTTGACGTCTGTGATTACACAGAGTCCGAGACTCTTCAGATACTGAGCGTTCTGAGGTGTTAGACCTTTGATCACTTGTCGATGAATAACTTTCTGATGCGATGGTAAATTATTTATATAGCCTGATCCCACGTTTGCGTTATACATAATACCTATTACGTGACCATCTTGATGTGTAGTCTGACAGTAACTACTTCTTCTCGAAGATTTACAAACTCACCGTTCTGATCAACAATACGTAACTGTAAATAGTCAATAACTTTCACAGACACTGGTAAGTAAATTATTTGTTTTGGTACTTCAATAATTTTATATCCCGGCGGTACAACAGGAAAAAATTCATGAATTGTATGCACTTTGTTTTGATTGATGTACGCTTCTGATGTTATATTACATTCTACACGTAGAGCATTTTATTTGAGAATAGATACTGGTAAGTCAGAGACGTGACTTTTATAAGGTTGCAGAACACGCTGTGTAAAACCGAGTAATCTTCCAATGGAATCTAGTTGTTTAAACTCAATCTTATGACTATACTGTATTTTACTACGTAATGTATTTGTTTGAGAAAAGACCAAAATGGGATGAGAGCTTCTGAGGTGGTGTGAGATAAATTGAATTGCACTTTAGTTTGGGTTTGACACTATATACATTGTTTATTTATACTGCTTACATTGTTGACTGAGAATTACAATAGTTCAAGACTAACCTTAATTATATGCTGTGTACACCTTGAGTTTGACCGTTGTGTGTGTGTGAATTGCAGGTGAGGATTTCCTATTAACTGAGAAATGCACCTTAATGTAGATGAGTTCCTTACGTGAGTTAATTGAACATCACGTTATTCACCACGTGGGCAGTAGGTAGCTTTGAGGTTACCTTGAATCCGCAGTACGAATATTATTGATTCGTGTGACGTTGAGGTTTACCAATTTCTGCACTATGTAGTAGAAGTTGAGTTTTCCCTTGTGAGGTACACCGAGAGCAGTTGAACGGATAATTTGCTTAACCTTCCGTTAAGCACGCTGAGAAAGCAAAAGAGTAGACGAGTTCAAAACGAACAGAGAGCGAGAGAGCCACATTGTTGACCGGGAAACAAAATGGCCGCAGCACGCGCCTCCTATGCTAGTCGTGAGAGTGAGCGAGACCGCGATAGAGAGAGAGAGAGACCACATGTGCCGTCTCTGGCGCTCTCGTCGGCCTCTGTGTGGCGCGAGTATACCTAGCCCTCCTGACCGCCGCGCCGCTGAGTATTACCGTGTTGTGCAGGCGGCGGGAGATTTAAATTTACTCCACAATTCCCAAACATTCCGCCCGCCATCAACCGCCAGGTTGATTATGATCTCCTGTGGGAATGGGTAGCACTGCCAGTTTTGAGATAGGCCGAATTAACTGACTGGTTGCTGTCTTGATGGTGACGACTCTTGTCAGATTGTCCTTGCCTGGGTGGAGTGACAGGACTCTGGCGAGTGGCCACTGGCTAGGAGGAAGTCTTTCGTCGGTGAGAAGAACCATAGTACCAACCTTGATTTGATGAGAAGGGTGATACCATTTTGAGATTGACTGGAGTCGTTGCAGATAGGTATGAGACCATTGTTTCCAGAATTGTTGAATCCGTTGTTGAATGAATTGCCATCTAGAAAGTCTTGATTCTGACAAATTGAGTAATGATGGTGATGGTATCGAGTTGAGTGGTGTTGCTATGAGAAAGTGCCCAGGAGTGAGTATTTCCAAATCATCTGGATCTTCACTGAGAGGCTCGAGAGGTCTTGAGTTTAAAATCGCTTCAATTTGCGTGAGCAACGTTAAGAATTCTTCCAAAGTGAGTAGTGTATCCTTGATAGTTCTTCGAAGGTGAAATTTTATTGATTTTACCACTGCTTCCCATTTGCCTCCCATGTGAGGAGCCGCTGGTGGATTGAAATACCATTGAGTACCACGGTTGAGTAATGCTGTAACGACTTGTGAATTTTCCCGTTGTGCTTGTTTAAACCAAGTCCGAAGTTCCTTGTCTGCACCAATGAAGTTGGTTCCACGATCTGAGTAGAGTGCTGATGGATTGCCTCTGCGAGATGCAAATCGTTGATAAGCTGCGAGAAAACCTTCAGTTGAGTAGTCACTTGTAACAACCCACCCATAGGCTCTCTCGCGACAAGCCCCAAACACCGCGCCGCTAGTACCGTGCACCGACGCTAGGTGGCCACGCTCCTCCGGCGCGCTGCCCGCTAACAAAGCAGCACCGCGCGGGGCATATAAAGAGGCCGGCCGGGACGGCCAAGACACCTCCCCCAACGGTCCTCACCGACCAAAGAAAGCCGAGCTTAGGCAAGTGCAAGTATTAGTCGAGCGAGGAATAAACCGTTCTTTTTGTTTAAATAATTACCAGCGTAATTATTTCGCCCTTCCCTCACCTTTCACCTCCTCTAATCCCACGCCCATGAGAGAGAGTGGGAGAGAGGCTGACCGGGCCGAGTTGGAGCTGCTCCACGGTTACTTGGCCACAGCCAACCGGCGCATCACCCTCCTGGAACGACTACAGCATAGAGCCAATCCAGCCGACGCCGCCACCCAGACTGAGTGCCCTCACCAGGACAACGGCACCCAGACCGACGACCAGCAGGCCTCACCGCTCGCTCTCACCAACACTGCGGACTCACCTTCACCGGATGACGGAGCGCTCTGTGCAGAGTGGCCAGAGCACCTCAAGCTGATCGACCTCCCGAGCCGCCAGCCCTGGCCGGACCTCCGAGAACTCCTGAAGTCGTCTACTCCCCGGCTCGAGATCATCTCGCGGAAGATCGGGGCCAAGAGAGCGGCGAAGCCAACTCCTCCGCTCAAACGAAAGTCCACCGCTCCTCCGCCACGAGGCAAGCCCAAGTTGATTCGCATCGCTCCCGTGGTACCTCCCCTCCTCCTGGCGGTACGGAAGACGGCTCCGAAGCCAGCGGCTGACGAGCAAGTCGACCTGACGCTCGACGACTAAGACGCTTCGCGTCCTCTAGTCATTTTTGTGTGGTCGGTTCCTTCATTGGGGCTGGCCCGCAACAAAAGAAAGATAAGTTTCCCCTTTTCCCCATTAGCTGTGGTGAGTTCTCACCGGGTTGGGCGGCCCTCCTTCGTCCAGGCTCTCTCACAGAGCCGACCTAGAGAGGTCCGAGCAGTGTCCGCTCTCTAGGCAACTGGAAGCACCGTCGAGGGATTCAGTCCAGCAGCGACTGCACCGAGGGCGCCTCAGCGGGCGCTCACTGCCCATGCAGAAACGAGCACAGCAGCAGCCGACAAAGGACTCATCCAGGGCGCCTCAACGGGCGCTCCCTGATCAGCGAACCGGCACAAGGGGATCACTTCGCTTCTCCTACCCCTTTCCCTGCCCAGGAGCAGGAAGGATTAAGCAGGTCCAACCGGCCTCAGCAGGCTTCCCCGCGCCATCGAGCGCCCTCTCTTCCTCCCATCAGGCCCGCTTATATCACACTGACGAGCTTCAGATGGACAGCTGAGCTTGTGAAGCACACAAAAATACATATCCAACCCTTATATGTTTTGGATCCACGACCCTTCCATGATTTGATATGAATAGGTCCGGCATAGTCGATCCCAGTATGAGTGAAGGGTGGTGATGTAACAACTCTTGACGTCGGTAATTGTCCCATGAGCTGCTGAGCCCTGCGAGCCCGAAACCGAGAGCAAATCACGCACTGCAGTATTTGTGATTTGACAGGTGCTCTGCCACCGAGTATACAAAATTCCTGCCGAATGTGTGCGAGCGTTACCTGAGTCCCACCGTGAAGAGTTTGAAGGTGAGAGTGACGAATGATGAGTGAAGTCAGTGGGCTGCTACGTGGAATGATTGCTGGATGTCGATGAGTTTGGCTAAGTTGTGAGTTTTGTAACCGACCTCCTACACGAGCTATACCTTGAGTATCCACGTAGGCAACGAGCCGATTGAATACGTGATTGGTTGGTATTCTTGAGTTATGCAGCAGCTTTAATTGATCAGCAAAATACACCTTTTGAGTGGATATTATCCAATATTCCTTTGCTTGATTCAGAATATCCGTCGTGAGTGTGGGAGTGACATGAGAATTACCTCGAATCCTTGATTTGAATTTGTTACATGCTATCATGCACCAACCTGTTATTCTGAGAAGTCGAGTGAGTGATGAGCATCTCCATATAAGGTCCCAATCATACCTTGGAGTTTGAATGGCTGCCTTGAGTGTCACCTTTGGTCGCCCTTCTGGAATGTCCCTTACATCAATCGAGGTTGCTTGAGACGGCCAATGATCACTGTCCTTAGATAACCAGGACGGGCCAGTCCACCACAGGTGATGAGATGACAGTTGTGATGTGTGTAAGCCTCGAGATGCACAGTCAGCTGGATTATCTGTGCCTGGGACGTGTTTCCAAGTTGCTGCTGGTAGAATAAGTGCGACCCGGTTTCCTACGAAGTCCTTCTATCTAGAAGGGTGTGAGTGTATCCATGCAAGAGCAACCTTTGCGTCCGTCCATAAATAAATGGAAGAGATGTTTAGTTTGGAGTTATCTACAAGGTGTCTTGCTAATTTTGTGAGTAAGACTGCTGCTCCTAACTCCAACCTAGGAATGGAGTGTCTCTTGAGTGGAGCTACCTTTGTTTTTGACAAAATGAATGTTACCGTTGATGCGGTTGTCAATTCCGATATCTTAAAATATAGAACCGCGGCCATTGCCAGTTGTGATGTATCAGAAAATCCATGAAGTTCCACTTGTGATTTTGACAACGTATCCAACCACCTAGGGATGGAAATATCTCCAAGTTGGGTGAGTTCATTTCTGATGAGCAGCCATTTTTCCGCCGTTGAGTTTGGGACTGGATCATCCCATGATATCTTGAGTAGCCAGAGTTCTTGTAGAAGGATTTTTGCCTTAATGACAACCGAAGCGACGATGCCCAAGGGATCGAATAATTGAGAAATCTCTGATAAGATAGTCCTTTTTGGTGATTTTCTTCTGAGTAGGCAGCAGTGTTACCTTGAATGTGAATTGGTCCATACTGGGAAGCCACGTTAATCCGAGTATTTTGGTTGCACAATCATCCAACGACACAGCTGTTGTAGCTGTGGGCTCCGTCTTCAATTCTTGAAGAAGTATGGCTGAGTTTGAATTCCATTTGGCTAGAGGAAAGCCGTCCGCCTTGCAAATTCCGGTTAATTGAGAGATCAACTTGAGCATATCTATTGAGTCCGCTCCACCAAATATGTCATCGACATATCGTCCATATAGGATTGAGTCAGTGGCCAACGGGAAGCGATTTCCTTCATCTTGCACGAGTTGTAAGAGTGTTCTTATGGCCAGAAATGGAGCAGATCTGGTACCGTAGGTTACAGTCGAGAGCTGATAATGACCGATATTGTTTTCTTCGTCAACCCATAGAATGCGTTGTAAATTTCTATCTTGAGGATGGACCATGATCTGCCGATACATCTTCGTAATGTCAGTTGAGAATATAAATTGATGTCGCCGTATGTAGATGAGAACGTCCACAATATTGAGTGAGAGATTTTCTCCACAATACATGATATCGTTAAGTGAGTTGCCATTGGTGGTGTTGGCAGAGCCGTTGAATACAACTCACAGCTTGGTCGTGAGACTGTCGTCTTTAATGACACTGTGATGAGGAAGATAATATGCTGGTGTTTGATTGATGTTGTTTTCAGCAATCCGTTCCATGTGACCAAGTGAGAGATATTCTTTCATAAATGAATTATACTGAGCACGATAAGACGAATCCCGTGAAAGCTTGTTGAGTGTACGCCTGAAGCATGCAAGTGCGTTGTTGTGAGAATTACCCAATACCGTTGGAGACATCTTCAAGGGTAGTCGAACTTGATATCGACCAGAAGCATCTCGTGTATGAGTCTTGACAAAATGTTCTTCACAGCGTGCATCTTCTTCACTGAGTTTTATCGATGTGTCACTTGCAGTTGCTCCATCGTACAAAGCTTGAGCATCACTTGGTTATATGCCTTGTACATTTGTAAAGAAACATCCTGCGTGAAGTAGGGATGTGTCAGCAGTGACACGAATCCTGCGTTTTCCAATACCGCATGCTCAGACTTGAAGGTGTTAAATAAGTCCTGAGCCTCCCTTTTCCATTGCTCTATCACTAAGAGTTGAGCTTCACCGTCGAACGTGGAGATGACCTCGATGAGATTGAGGATTGCCTTTAATCTGCTGTCCTGCGAGTTGAACTTGCAGAACAATGACGCTGGTACAGCATTCGGTGATTTTGACCGGGTAGATCTAGCGTTGCCGTCCATGAGGTTAATTCCTAGTTGATTCGCCACCTGTACTCCGGTTGGGACCGACACGGTGTTGGATGGTCCAGTACTCCCGTTGTCGATGGAGCTGCGACGAGATGAAGATGCTGAGCCAGCGTCAGGCAGGTTGAGTAAGTCGTCAATCGTCCCCGTGTCGATGCCTTCGGCACTGATTTGAAGCTTTGCCCTGGGCTCTCCAACGTTCCTTGAATCCATCCTGTTGAGTCACACTCGAAATTACCATAATATTCAACCGCTCTCGGTACACACACCTCAGAAATATCTGGCTCGAAGGACCAAAAAATGTGTTTGAGGAAAGACCAAAATGGGATGAGAGCTTCTGAGGTGGTGTGAGATAAATTGAATTGCACTTTAATTTGGGTTTGACACTATATACATTGTTTATTTATACTGCTTACATTGTTGACTGAGAATTACAATAGTTCAAGACTAACCTTAATTATATGCTGTGTACACCTTGAGTTTGACCGTTGTGTGTGTGTGAATTGCAGGTGAGGATTTCCTATTAACTGAGAAATGCACCTTAATGTAGATGAGTTCCTTACGTGAGTTAATTGAACATCACGTTATTCACCACGTGGGCAGTAGGTAGCTTTGAGGTTACCTTGAATCCGCAGTACGAATATTATTGATTCGTGTGACGTTGAGGTTTACCAATTTCTGCACTATGTAGTAGAAGTTGAGTTTTCCCTTGTGAGGTACACCGAGAGCAGTTGAACGGATAATTTGCTTAACCTTCCGTTAAGCACGCTGAGAAAGCAAAAGAGTAGACGAGTTCAAAACGAACAGAGAGCGAGAGAGCCACATTGTTGACCGGGAAACAAAATGGCCGCAGCACGCGCCTCCTATGCTAGTCGTGAGAGTGAGCGAGACCGCGATAGAGAGAGAGAGAGACCACATGTGCCGTCTCTGGCGCTCTCGTCGGCCTCTGTGTGGCGCGAGTATACCTAGCCCTCCTGACCGCCGCGCCGCTGAGTATTACCGTGTTGTGCAGGCGGCGGGAGATTTAAATTTACTCCACAATTCCCAAACAGTATTATTTTTTGGTTTTATACCAAGCTCTAGAACTTGAGATTCAAGTTTCTTCTGCATAAAATGTTCAATATCTGATATTTCATAGCTACCAGTTGGAAGCTCAAAGAGAAAAATAACTTTATTGTCAACATAGAATTTATTTTGTTCAAGGTTAACATGTGGTATAGAGTTGAATGTTAGTAATACAACAAGTACATAAGCAAGAACATAACTTTTATCTCGATCGAGCTCTATTGGTGGAAAATAATATGTTTCAAGTACTGATGAAGTACTTGATAAACTGAGAGTCATAGATTCGATCATCTTGAACGTTTAAACACAACTAATAATCTATTGCTTTATAACATCTTATATAGGTGCTAATTTTCAGGATAATCTAATAAATCATTTAAAAACTTGAGACAAAGATGTCCATAAATAAAAGTAGTATACTCTTGATAACGTTTATGTTTATCACTCAGTGTGTTAGAAATCGTGTGACGGGAAATAAAATCAAAGACAAGTCTGTTTCAAGAAAAATATGGGTATATTTAATACGCAGTTACAATTCTCTATGTATTTGAACCTACTCTATCGTGGCCTGAATCTCGACTGCCGCCACCGCGGACGGGCCCGCCGCCGCCGCTCGCCGGGAAAATCCCTACTCTCACTCAATTACCAAACCCTGACAGATATCAACAAGCATCGTATTCGTGTAGATTTTCCAAGACATCGCATAGACGCCCCATTCTCATTGAAATGAGAGCTTCCACACCATATCGCCCTTCCCGCTTTGTCATAAGTTTCACATCAACATGTTTATGTACATTTTCCATAGTCTTACCATAGACAGCATTATTCATTAGCTTAAAGAGATATTTTTCAAACTCATTTTTTGCTTTAGCCCTCATTAAACTATTTAAATCGATGTAGGTCTTCAGCCATTGAAATTGTTTGAATTTGAATACTCAATGCATTTTAACAAGCTCTGGTCCATTTGACATTGCCTGATTTAGAGCACGATAATGTATAATATAGTTCTTTTTATCCATTAAAGTAGCTAAGAGGTTCTCTTGCTTGGATCCTGCTGCTAAAATATATCCTTCCGGTGCATTATCATCGATGCTTTGAAAATTTATATTTTCAAAATCATTGACCCATTCAAATGCATCCTATGATAATGACTGTGTCATAGCATAACCATATAAATTATTTGCGTCTAAATATATAAGATATACATTATCTTCATCACATTAATGATGATCTTTCATATATTTATGATTAGCTTTAGCGTATCTATGAGAACATTGGCTTAAACCTGTAATCAGTCTCAATGCTACACCAGTGGTTTTCAGCATTGCATGCCATGTATAGCCAGGCGTTGTATAATAATGAGTTGGATCCAGCCAGTATACTGACAAGCAATGGTCACGAAAATTTTCAAAAACGTCAGCTAATAATAATATATCAGTTTTCATATACACATCTGCATATTCTCCAAGAGTTGTTATCTGAAACTCATTCCACACTTTTTGCGCATGTGTATAATCATCCTCCGACACTGATGAATCTATAAGTGAACTAAAAAATTTTTCCATTTCAGGCAGCTCAGTTTAATCAAGTTTTTCCATACAATCTACGTATTTGCAAGAAAAAACACCATTTTTGTTAAAAGTTTAATTTTCTCTGCCTCCAAATCAGAGAAAACTGATTTGAGAATTTGCAACTCGTTGAGAAAAGATGCTAGTTTATCGAGAGATGAGCCCATAAAGCGAAATGAGTTAATAAAATGTGACTTTATCACACTATTTTCAATATGCTTAGTAAAAGAAATATATTTCTCCTTTGTTAAGGAAAGAAGATCAACTTTGCCAGGAAAATAATTAAATATATCTTTAATTATAAAGTGAGCGTCGTATCCACTTAAATTATAAAAAGCTACTGGAATTATTCTTGAATCTTGATAATTCAAATTACATTCAGCATGAGCAGATCCTCGATATGTTAAGGTCAAGTGACAGTGATCGCGAGCTTTGATTCTATCATCCATCGATTTTTCACAAATATGGCAGGTATCGGACTCGTTGAAAGATATATGTTGCTCTAAACTAAGATTTTCCATGGGTATAGGATTTCCATAAATGTTATCTATTTTTCAGCTATCAATTTCAATTCCTTAGCAAACCAAAGTGCAGGATTATCTCCTCGATAACTGTTAAATCGAGATAAAGAATTGTCATAAGTACAGTTCAAAAAATAGCCAATGTTAAACATATCATGTGTCTGATATGCTGTAGAATTTTTTGACTCAACTTCTCCTTCGTCTTCCAACCCATTTATTGGTATTAATAAAACGTAATACTAATCATTACAATCCATTACACTGTCATCGTAACTGTCGTACGTGTCTTTTCCTGCTTTAATTAAGAGGAGATTAATATGTTTTACTTTCTTTACAGACGTACAGGTGAACTGGTGTAACCTATCGATCTTCCAAACCAAAAACATTATCTGAAATCTCGTTATTTTGCTTTTCAACTTGTTTGAGAGATACGGGAAATTCAATTCCTTTCATATTTAATTCTCCTTTAAATCTACTATAACTAATGACTCTGTCCGGATGACTATGATGTGAAACTGGATGAAGTGCTGACAAAATTGCCCACTTGAAACATTGATTGTCTTTATTCTTTACATTTATACAAGCTTTTTTTCTTGAATAAATTTCGGTAATGGTATATATGAACTACCTCCTCGCATTGGGTTCAACTTATTTATATTTAGTTGTATATTTATTATTGAATCAAGTGTCCAGCCTGAATCCTTATCTTGAAATTCTTCAATCGCATGCAAAAGAAGTGTTTTAACTTTCTCAATAAACCACTGTTTTAAACTAGTTGATGAGAAAATTTCTGAATTAGTTTTGTTAAAATGTCTTACATCAATGACATAACCTTCAGCACTTAATTTTTTAAACTTACTCGATAAAACTATTTATTTTTAAAGCTTTTTCACACTTTTTTAAAATATTCTTCACACGTCTTGCAAACAGCTGAGATTAATTATCTAAAAATGAACTAATATCAATATGATCGATATAAGCAATAATACTTGTACGCATACAATTTGTAAAAACACTATCTAAATAAATCCATTTTTTTTTTGATAAATTTAAGCCAATCATAACAATCAATGTGGCTTACTGTAAATAAACTATCGTTAAATGTTATTAAATCGGTTTATGTTACGTATGGCAGCTACTGTTATAGCGTTCCTGACTCGCTAAATATCGAGATAGGGAATAATACACTAAAGAGAGTAGAAAATTATAAGTATCTAGGCCTAATCTTTGATTATAACTTGAAATGGGATAAGCATGTCAACTACATAATTAAGAAAACGTAATATTTAATTTTTATTTTTGCAAAAATTAGGTATAGAATGGACCACAAGACTCTAAATATGATATATTATGCTTTTTTCCAAAGTCTAATTAATTATGGTATAATTGCTTGGGGTGGAGCGTACAATAATTGTCTGTACTTAATACAGGGTATACAAAGAAAATTATTAAAGATTATAAATAAAAATCAATTTCACCAACAATCCCCTCCACTTACCGTAAAGCAATTATTCCATTTAGAGACCATAACCTATCATTATGCTACGTTAAGAGATAAATATATGAATAGCACAAGCAATACTAGAAACAAAAGTATCCAGCTTCCAATTATTGAGAAAACCATAAGTAAAAAAACCAGCTATTTTGTAGCTATAAATATTTTTAATACTTTAACAGATGATCTGAAAATTCTAGTGATTAGCAAAGTCTCGATCAAGGAGAGACTGAAAAGATTTATAAGAGAAAATTATATTATATAGTTAAAGAGAATTTTTATATTATACCGTTACTTAACTTTTGCGGGAATTTTAAAACAGATTCCAATAAGATGACTCAATATCTTGTTAGATCTCATTTTAGTTTTTAGGTTTAGACTTTAAGTTTCTATATATGTACCATCCCTATGTACAGACAATAAAGTTTGTCTCTTGAGGATGCCTCTTTTATAAGGCATATGTTATATGGTCAATAAATAAAAAGTAACAATACGTTAACTTGAACTTTGGGTGAGTGATCCACCTCTTTTGACTAGAGTGCCAAGTTTAACAAAAATACACTCCACTCTCGCTGCAATATGTAAAATACTCTGCTTTTTCTGCACTGTTAGACTTCTATTGTTTAGAACTTGGTATAAAGTCTTTCAAGCAAGTGTATGTTTTTTCCACCGTTTAATCGTATCACTTGGATTATAAGACTTTAGAAGATTAGTTGCTTCGTCCAAAAACTTTAAACATGTAACACACTCTTCAACAAGTGTTGCCATAGTTCACTTTTTTTTATTTAGAAGAAAAAAAATGACTCTCCAGAGCTGTAGCTCTTCTTATATTCCTACAGTTCAGGGTCAAAATTTAATGGTGGGGGATTAATTCAAAGTTATTATAGAATTTAGTGGGAGATTTTTTCAAGGTTATTTTTAAGGAGTTAATA
Source organism: Muscidifurax raptorellus (assembly GCA_020010945.3). Lineage (NCBI taxonomy): Eukaryota > Metazoa > Arthropoda > Insecta > Hymenoptera > Pteromalidae > Muscidifurax > Muscidifurax raptorellus. The sequence continues at coordinate 369,238 of JAHUUD020000061.1, forward strand.
GGGGGAGGATTAATATATAGAAGTAATTTTCTTTTTAATCGTATTTATTGTCAATATGAGCTTTGTGATGGATATTCAAGGTTTCTACACTACGCGAAATGAGTTGATCATTAAAGAGGTATCGGTCATTCCTCTGAAGAAAAATACTTCCCCAATATCATACCTTATTCAACCATCTCCACCTAACAAAATGCTGAAAATCCGTAAAAGTAGCAGCCATAGCATACCATGGGATTCAAGCGATATACCTTTAGAAAAGTTATATAATTTTTTAACAAAAAAACTGCTTAGAAAAAATAAATTGTAAGCATACTCATTATTTAAAAAAGGAATTCAACTCTAAATAAATATATATCTTTATTCAGCATAATTATTAATGTGAAAGAAGAAGGAGAAAGAATCAAAATACCACGAATTAAAGTTTTCAAACCCTGCACATACCAACATAAATTACGTACGAAATTACTTTGTGCAGTTGAAATAGTGTAAACAGTACAAAAATGGCTACTACAGAGAGAACAAAGAATTATAGAAGATGAAGAGGATGACGGTAATATTGGACATAAAAATTATATATATTATTAATAAATTTTTATAAATGCTTTTTTATAAAATAACAAAAATTTAAATATAAAAAAATCAGTTTGTGCCATAATATTAATAAATTTTTATTACTGCTTTTGTTTATACCATTTATAGACATGTTTTAATGTGATAAATAAACATATAATGTATAAGATAGTGACAACGCCTACACGACTGCTACCCCTCGAACACACCTTGTAACGTGGTTTCTAGGCGAATAAATAACTATGGCCATCGTACAAATGCAAAGTACTCCTGCACTTTGCTTCTGCGAGATGCTGACCTCGCTCGTGTGATCGCTTACTTGCGACGATGTTCCGGTGCTCAGTATGCACTACATCCCTATGTAGTGCCCGCGGAGGCGGCGGTATTCGGGGGTTTGAGCAGGAAAAGGAATCGGGACGCTAATCGAATAAGTACACGGCCGATTCAGATATAGAATAGTGTTTATTCAATAAAAAGCGTATACGCGTGTTCCACGATTTCGCGTCGCGAAAAGGCCGTAGAATAAAGCCCGGATCTGCAACTGGGATCAAATGCCTCGCTAATCGATTGCGCGTAATTAATTATTATGTTCCTATTTTTACGATGCGATGATCCTTGTACTTTGCACGGGTCAGGGAGTTCCATTCTCGATTTCGCCGTTGATGCTGGGCTGTTGCTGCAGTTGCTCTGCTCCCGTTGCTGCTCTCTGCTGCTGAGGTTGCTGTGCCTCTTTGCTGCTGACGTTGCTATTGCTGCTCTGCTGCTGTGGTGTCTGTTGCTGCTCTGCTACTATGGTTGGTGTTGCTATTGTTGCTGCTGACGCTGCTCACTCCTTTGGAACACTCGTGAAAAGTCTACTACTCTCTCTCGCGAACCAAAGTTAACTGACTCGAATTTTTCCTCTAATTGCGAGTCCCCTCTATAGGCCTTCCCGCGTTTTGGCTTCCCGCGCTGGTGTGCGCGTCTCACCGCCCGTCATAACCTATAGCCTAAAACATTAAAGATATAGAACTTGGGAACGTGAGTTCAAATCCTTATTAAATCAAATTGTTTTTTTTCTTTTTTAATTAAATTTTATTTAATATTCTCAAAACAATTGATAAAAAATACTAATTTAACTTAAATATTTTATATTAAAAAAGTTTAATCATAACATACGAAAAAATTTAATATATATAATAAAATGAATATTTAAACTCTAATCAATGTATTTACTGTTTTAAGTAGGACTTTAAGGAATAGGTATAATAATTTATAACAAATTTTATTAGAAGTATAAAATATTTACAGCTATATATAACTTAAATTACTAGTACTTATTTAATAATATAATCTTAAATTTAGTATACAAAAAATATAAAACTATAAAAAACATAAATATATTATAACAAACGAAAGGATTTTTCTAAAATGTAATGAACTCTATAATATTATGTTCTGTTTCTTCTTTAGAAGAACATATATGTTTTCGTAGAGGTGATGATAATGACGTGGTGGATGAGGTTGACGTTGAGGATGATTGGGATGATGAGGAAGAGGATGATGGGGAAAATGATGACGAGGAAGAGGATGATGAGGAAGAGGAAGAAGATGATGATGACGATGAGTATTCAAAAGATGATCTATAGCTTTTTTTGGGGTTAGGGATAGGGTTAGGATTTTCCGGGATTTTAACCTTTATAATTCATAGGAGAAGGTGTTGATGTGAATGAGGTAGTAGATGTAGGAGAATAATAAGTTTTTTGACGGTAATAATTTTTGGTTTACTTAAAATCAACTTATTAAAAGCAGCAGGAACATAAGGCTATTACTATCGGTACAGTTGATGTTAATAAATTAAAAAGTATAGACAAATTTTCTTTTCCATTTATATACATTTGTGAGTAAGGTTCTACGTTGGAAATGATGGAGAATATTGCTATTAATATCGATATATCACAGTCACACATAAATTTGTAAATACCTGACATTGTTCCGACTGAGTCTCCTAATGAGACTCATGCTGCTGCTGCTGCATTTGGAGCGGCCCCTGCTGCTGCTGTAGCTGCTGTTCCAGCACTGGCTCCTGCTGCTCCTTCTGTGTCGAATCAAAATAATGTAAGTCAAATTGAAAACAACAAATAAATACATTAATTATAAATTAAATATTGTATACAAAATAATTAGAAAAACAATACAAATAAACTTACGTTATAAAAAAGACTCTCGTCATCTATGTCCATACGTTGACTGAGATTTACGTAAGCAGGTGAATGAGATGCATTGCAGTGCAGCGAGTCCTACTACTGTAGCAGTGTCTACTGAATGACATGTTGCTGCTATAACTGCTGAAAAATAATTTTTTTTATTAATTAAAATCATATTTATTATACATATGCACACATACATATATTCATACACACACACATATACACACACACACATTTCACGAGGGGGAGCTGTACCCCATATGGCGCGTCCTCGGGTGGCGGATAGAGGAACGCTCGCTGTAAGCGCATAGTACTACGTACGTAGTGCTGCAAACAGAGGGTTGGAGAGAAATAAAATATCTCCCGCGGATCAAACAGCTTATTGAAGATCTGTCACTACCGAAAACAAAGTTTGATATTCGGGTTATGTCTGAGCAGGCGCTCGCCGATTGCCGCAGTCCGACTCGACTTCCACTGCTGAAGGGAAAGGGTACGAGATAAACTGGGTTTTGACACTCCTAGGCTGCCGGAAAGTACAGGGGCCCGCGGATATTTCGCCGACACGTCCTAGCTGCCCTATCATCCGGCGAAAATCCCAATGATCGCAGTAGTGCTGGGTGGCGCACGTAACGTGCCCTATTGTTATCTGAGGGGGGGCGGGGGGGCGCTCGTGACCCTTTTCCGGGGGCTTTTTGAGGAAGACTCACACTGGGGCATGAGGCCAAAATTCACGCCCGTAAACCATAACTTCGTGGAGAGAGCTCGGTGGAAGGTAGGTGACTAAAGATGGAAGAGGACGATAATAATAAAAATGCTTAGTACAACAAACGAAGAAAAATTGGGGACTTCGGATACTCCAAAAAGTGTCTTAGAAACTGGGTTCCCTACCCAGAGATCGGACGAAAACAGCAGTCTGAGTAGAAAAACGAATGCCATGGAGTGTAGTCCAATAAAGACTATTTCTGAAATGGCAATACAGACGGAACAAGAGCAGGCAGTAACTCAAACTGGGACTACAACCTTGAAAGAAGAAATGACCAGCTAGAGCGTCTAGGAGAAAAGATCCAGGAACTCCGAGAGTTTGTAAAGGACAAACATAATGTCCATAAAATTATCAAGGACATGGCACAAATCATTAGTGTCATGTATAAAAGTTTGTGCAGCGTGGAAGATTAGCTGGTACAGTGCCAACGTCCAGAACGATAGGCAAGGAAACTCAGAAAACACCAAGTCTGAGACCTAAGAAGGCGGGTAAACCAAGGGAAGACTTAACTACTCCACAGGATAGGAGCAACAAAGAGGAGAAAGAGAATAAATGACCTAAAGAGGCAACTTGGCAAGAGGTCGTTACAAGAAAGGCGAAACAGCAAAGATAAAACAAAGCCGGCAAGACCATCCAGACCGGACGCTCTGATCATTAAGGCACCGGAAGGAAGGAGCTACGTGGACATTTTGTCAACATTGAGAACTGCTCCTTCACTGAATCCGACAGGACATAGCGTAAATAAAATACGCAAAACGGTGGCGGGAGATCTCCTCATAGAGATCAAACGCACAAAAGAAGTTAAAACCGCAAGGTTTTAGAGGTAGCTGAAATTGCTAGTGAAGCTATCGTTAAAATACAGAAGTGGCTAAATAATGTGCTTATATAGCTTGCAGGCCTTAAAACGGAGGCAATCCTAATATCTGGCAGAAAGAAGACGGAGACGATTACCTTAACAATAGGCGGTCATGAAATTACTTCTGAACCGACTATTAAATATTTATTTATAACGTTAGACGCAAAGTTGAATTTTAAACAGCGCTTGGAAGCGGCAGGAGAGAAAGCCGCAAAAACTACCGCAGTGCTGGCGCGGCTGATGCCAAATGAGGGTGATCCCACACAGAATCACAGAACGCTACTGGCAAGCGTTAGTGCATCAATCATGTTGTACGAAGCCCCGATATGGGCAGACGCTATGCTGGTGAAGGCATATGGACGAAAGCTCTCCTCAGTGCACAGGCGAAATGCACTTAGGGTCCCGTCTGCTTATCGTTAGATATCGGTCGAGGCGGTCTGCGTTATTGCAGATCTCCCGCCAATAGACCTATTAGCGAGGGAGAGAAAATCAATCAACGAAGTAAAAAGACGAGGCAGCGGCATAACCAAGATAGAAATTTGGGATGCCGCTAGGAAAGTAACAATGACAGATTGGCAAAAGCGATGGGACTCTAGTAGTAAGGGACGGTGGGCACATCGCTTCATACCAAGTGTAGAAGACTGGACAAAAAGAAGACATGAGGAGGTAAACTTCTACCTAACACAGTTTCTGAGTCGATATGGATGCTAACGGGCGTATCTGCACCGATTAAATTGGAGGATTGCCCGGATTGCCCGACGTGCTTGAATACAATCGAGAACGCCGAGTATGTATTCAGTGAATGCCCACGCTATGAACAAGAACGAGAATAACTCGAGTGCTACCTGCAGACCAGAGTAACGCCTGAGTCTATTATGGTAGATATTTTGACTTCGAAGGAGCGCAATAAACAATTTTGCTGCAGACATCTTTAAGAAGGTCCGAAAGAATGAAGAAATAAGAAGAAGAAGACGTGAGATGCTGCAAGAAATAGACGACCGGACGATGCAGTAAGAAGTAGACGGCAGACGACAAAGAAGATTTATGACGAACGGCTGTTCAATATCGTCCATAATGGATTTTCCCTTAACCTCTCACTCCATAATGAAAAAAAAAATACACATACACGTGCACGCACCACGAAGGCTGTACCTCCATGTGGCGCGTCCTCGGGTGGCGGATAGAGGAGTGCTCTCTGTAGGCACATAGTGCTGCCTGCAGAGGGTAAGAGAAAAATAGAATATCTCCCGGGGACCAAAAACCAAACGAAGATCAGTGTAACTCACCACAAGAAGCGAGGGTGGATCTTCAGTGCGACTGACTTTTGACTGTTGAGGGTGGAGGATTTGAGATAAATTAGGTTCTGACACTCCCAGGCTGCCGGTAAGTACAGGAGCCTGGGGCGGTTTTGCCGACGTACTCTAGGTGCTCCATCAACCAGCGAAAATCCTGATGGCTATGGCGGTACCGGTCAGGACCCCGTCATGGTCAGAAGCCCTTATCCGGCCCTGTGACGCTGCTATGGCAAGAAGAGTGCCTATTCAAAGACGTCCACCAGTATACTGGTGGGATACAGATGCGTATAGCGCTCATAGCGAGTGTCACCGGACTACGAGACAGGAGCAGCGGGCAAGAACGAAACACTATAAAACTGGTAGAGGCCAGGAATTAGTAAATGCCTACCAGCAGACAATGAAAGACGCTAAGCGAAATCTTAAGAAGACAATCCATACCAATAAGCGACGGTGCCTGAAGAAATTACAGGACGAGGTTAATAAAGACCCCTGGACTATATAAAATAGTAATGAAGAAAAGTAGTCAAGTAATCAAGGGAAGCTACGCACCCCCTCCCAAGTTCCCGGAATTATTAGATCGAGTAGTGACTGCACTGTTCCCCATGCAATGGGACGAGCCGTGTGTTATAGAACCAGATGCAAACGAAGAAGATATCCCTCCAGTCACGATGGAGGAGCCGCTAACAGCCTGCAAGAGGCTTGGAAACAACAAGGCTCCAGGCCTGGATGGCATACCCAATATAGCACTGAAACATGCTATATTCGCCCAACCAGAGATTTTCATAGACTTGTACAACACATGTCTAGAAGAGGGGATATTTGCCACCGACTGGAAGAAACAATGCCTCGTGTTACTATAAAGGGGAAATAAGCCACCTGAGCACGCTTCATCATACAGATCGCTCTGCATGCTGGACACCACAGGCAAGATGCTGGAACGCATAATTTGCGTCAGAATGGATCAGGCAATAGAAGGAAAAGGGGGTATATTATGGAATACGGAGTATGCGCGTATAAGAATATTTGATCGGAGCGAAACAGTGGAAGGAACCTTGACATTTACTGAGTCGCAATACTGTTTCAAACAAATTCAAATGTTAGATTATTTGTTTTATCAATGAATCCGTATATATTATAAATTTTTTGAGATAAACAATAACTTTTTATTCTATATTTCAACATATATTTCATCCATTTTTTCAATGTATATTTACTGGAAGTTTGCAGAAAAAGTTTTAATTGATTTTTAAATGAATAAGTAGAATTTCCTAAAAAGTCGTAATTTACGAAAAAAACAGATAAAAAGTATTTTCGGCATTTTGTGTATAACTTTATACCAAATTTTTTAACGCTATAAGAAAAACGAGAGTTGTTTTTATTGCGTACCCAGTTAATGGTGAAACTTTGGATAATATTATAAAAAGACAGCTCCAAAGGAATTATAATAATTTTTAAATAACATAGCTTTTAATGGTCATAAAGAACTGAATACTTTTAACTTTGAACAGTTCAATAGAAATTTTGTATGTTTATATGTTGGCGGTATGCAGATACCTTATATGCTGGTGCGTTCCATGTTGTATTTTCGGGTACAAGTATATTTTTTCTTAACGAAGGTAACCAAATCACGCAAGAATCATACCCTCATATTTACTGATCATAAAAATAGATGCATCTCATCAACCAATTTTATCGACTTTAGTGGTTGAGGTTTTCGTTTACAGATGCCGTTTTCTTCTAGTAAATATATTAAGGGAGCAGAACACTATTAAAATTTCAAAAAATCTATTTTTGTTATTATACTTTTGGATAGAAAATTTTCTGCAGAATATGATCCTTAAGGGGACAAAACAGTCCTATGGGCTGAAAAATAAAAATACATAAAATTAATATATAAATTTAAGTTTTTTTAAAATTTTTTTTATACTAAGACTAGGTCACATTACCTACAATTTGAGCGCTAATAGGCCTCATGTACTGCTATCTGGTAGCGGTGACAGTACTGACACCAATGAAAGAATTTTGTCACTGTCCGTAAGATTCCAAGTGAACCGATTGATGAAATGGGCGCCAAATTTTTTTAGAAGTTCTACACATCTGTCATTCTTATATGAATGAGATGATTTTAATTTGAATGCGTAGAAGTTTTGAGACTAATTTTTTTGTAAAACCACTTCTATACATTCAAATCAAAATCACCTCATTCATATGAGAATGACATGTGTGCAGAACGTGTAAAAAAAATTTCAGAAAGTGGTGAGACCAGCGTGTCTATGACCAAGAGCACGAAGTCCAATCTTCTTACATGAATTGTTTTTGCGTGTCGTTAAATAAATTCAACTAGACGCCGTGTTGTTAGTACTGATGTTGTTTATTGAATGTAACAGATTATAAATGAGGATGAATAAGAGCTAGTGAACAACTATTTTAACTTTGTTAATACAGAGATGTCGGTGACGCGAATAAAAATTACGTGAGACTAACAGACCCGAACCGCGCCAGTACAATTATCGGCTCGGTACTCGTTCGGATCTTTCTCGCTTGGTTGCACGAGTAGTTCTGATTTCTGCTGTGTCTCTCAGGAATCAAGTTAACTTGGGAGAACAGCACCTCCCTCTGGTGGAGGGTATTTTCTCTCCTTCTACCAAAAAATTGGCGTGGCCAATTTTTGTAAGGAGATATTCTATTGGTTGAAATCCCCTCCCGTCCGTCAAGGCGGAGCCTCCAGCGAGGGTCAGGTTTATGGCCCTAGCGGCGGACAAGCCCAAATGGGTCTGGCGCTGAGCACGAGAGCTCTACCGGGGACGGGATTATCGACCCTCGATCGGCACCTAATGTTTTTTACCTGCGCGAGGTTACAACCGGAGGATAATGATTCTTTATTGTGCCGAGACGGGTTCCGGGTTTCCCCATTCTTTTACAGTTATTGGTCTGAGACGACGGCGGGGTTTTCCAATTCTTTTATATTTATTGGCCCGCGCCGACGGCGGGTTTTTCCAATCCCTGAGAGCTAAATTTGGACACGCTCGTCCTAATGAATGCAGCGTAAAAATATATGAGTTTAAACATTCCGCCCGCCTTGAAAGAATATCTTTCAACCCGGGTAATCATCCATCTAGCATATAACTACATCTATAACTAAATACATGAGATTTCAGATGTTTCATAGCCTAATACAAATGATTGACGCATGGTAAAACGCTGTTACAATTATTAGCATCCTAAAATTACAGAGTATTCTTATCATAAAAGTATTTAACTTAGTTCTACACTTAAATTCACTAGTTTACTAAATTTAGACTGAATCGCTAGAGTCTTCTTTTGATGCAGGACCTCCTTGTTCTTCGTATTCTTGAAGTGGCAATTTGCAAATTTTCGATATGGGCCGCTTCAATATACCTTTCGCAGTTTGTACTGACACTACCCTGACGTGCCCATCCTTGCCTGGGTGCGTATCTATAATACGCCCAAGTGGCCACTGCATTGGAGACGTGTTATCCTCTCTGATGATCACCATGGTGCCCTTTGCGATGTTTGGAAGCTTATTGTGAGTCCATTTAACCCTTTTCTGAAGCTGAGGCAGGTACTCTTGCTGCCACCTCTTCCAAAAATGTTGAACCATTAGCTGTAAATGCTGATAGCGATTAAGTCTATTCGGATTGATGTCAGTGAGATCCGCTTGAGGCAAAGCCTTTAAGGTGTCTCCAATTAGGAAATGAGCAGGAGTGAGAGGGGTAAGATCATTGGGATCGTTGGATAGTGGTGATAAAGGTCTGGAATTCAAACATGCTTCGATCTGTGTTAGTACCGTATACAATTCCTCGTAAGTAAGTCGCGTTTCCCCTATAACCCTTTTAAGGTGGTATTTTGCCGATTTCACTGCACTTTCCCACAACCCGCCGAAATGAGGGGCGCGAGGAGGAATAAAGTGCCAGTTAATCTGTTCATGCGAGGCAAAATTAGTTATTGATTCGCGAAAACTCTCATCGTTCAAAAATTTTGATAATTCATTAAGATCATTATTTGCTCCTACAAAATTTGTGCCGTTGTCGGAAAAAATGTTAATGCATAGTCCACGACGCGATATGAATCTTTTTAAACAATTTAGGAACGCCTCTGTAGACAAATCCGTTGCCAACTCTAGGTGGACCGCTTTGGTCACAAAGCACACAAAAATGCAAATATAGGTTTTTATTGACACTCGTGAGCGAGTTTTTTCTTTTATCAAAAAGGGCCCAGCATAGTCGACGCCGCAGTTCAGGAACGGCCGAGCGGGTGTTATTCTAGAGGCGGGCAGGTTACCCATTATGCAATTCAAATCTATAGGCTTAGCCCTGAAACAAGCCACGCATTCCCGTATAACTTTTTTAACAACACTTTTTCCGTTTAATATCCAGTAATGATTGCGCGTGGAAGCAAGTACCGATTGGCAACCCGCGTGCATAAGCTTAACGTGTTCATGCTTGATTATTAGGTATGTGAATCTATGATTAGACGCGAGGACGATTTGATGCCTATTATCATAAGGTAAGTCGGCATTTGTCAGTCGGCCACCCACTCTTAGCAGCCCTTCGCCGTCTAAGAATGGCGTCAATTGTAGCAGCTTGCTATTTTTTGGCAGAGGCTTGCCTTCTTTGAGACAAGACAATTCTGCTCTGAAACATTCTAACTGCGCGCATTTTGCTAACTTTCGGGCCGCAATTTGAAGCTCCGCGCCTGATAAAGGTACTAACGGTGCCTCGACAATGCCAATTGCACCGGCCCTGCGTTTTTGCACTCTGTTCGAGATATCCTTTATATATCGAAGAATATGAGCCATTGTTCGAATTAACCGTACAAGAGAAGAGAATCTGTCGAAGCTTATTAATTTTGCCGTTTGCGCTGTTTTAGCTGCCGCTATTTTCTCGGCTCGCTCTTCATTTATGCGCGATAAAAAAGTCAGGACTGTTTGCTTTTGTTCCGGTAAAGTATCAGTAAATATTTCTTTAGCCCTCGGCCAGCTAGATTGATCGTTGACAAGCCAATAAGGCCCGTGCCACCACAGGATGGAATCACGGAGCTCCTGCGCGTTTATGCCGCGCGAGATTAAGTCTGCTGGATTTTGGCCCGATATAACGTGACCCCAATTCTCGTTGGTCAATTCTTGTATTTCCGCGACTCGATTAGCGACAAATGTCTTCCAATTGCTAGACGGTGCTTTGATCCATGACAGCGCGACCATTGAGTCTGACCAGAAGTACCACTGATCAATGCTTGCGCTGCACGCCACTGACACCTTATGCGCTAGCTGAGCTAATAGCACGGCACCGAGTAATTCTAGTCTTGGTATTGAAGTCGCCTTGAGCGGGGCTACTCGCGATTTTGCGCACAGTAGGTGAGAAGTACGCTCACCTTTGTTGTTAGTCGAACAGACGTAAATGCATGCCCCGTATGCTGCCTCGGATGCGTCGCAAAATCCATGAAATTCAACCGATTTCGCGTTTCTGACTGACACATGTCTATTTATTTTAATTTGATTTATGTCCCCCAATTGAGCATAAATTCTTTTCCAGGCGTCATGTACGTCTTGAGGCAGTGACTCGTCCCAGTCAAGTTTGAGCGTCCAAAGTCTCTGCATAATTATTTTTGCTTGGATGACGGCCGGCCCGACTAGTCCCAACGGATCGAAAATTTGAGCAATCATGGACAGTATTGTTCGTTTCGTAATTCTGCGCGTGTCCGTGAATCTAACTCGATATTTGAGCGTGTCACTTGAAGGGTCCCACAGCAGCCCTAAGGTTTTAGGATCTTTATCCGCTTGTATAGATATAGATGAGCTCGTCAAGTTCTGCTGTCCTTCAAGTATACGCGTGTCGTTAGAAGCCCATTTACGAAGATTCATGCAAGCCGACTGTAAAATCTCATCAAGCTCGCGCTTCAAACGTATACCTTCAGCAATAGAGTTGACGCCCGTTAGCAAGTCGTCTACGTAAAAATCCTTCTCTATTACTTTGCTAGCTAAAGGATATTTATCGCGATTTTCAATTCCAAGTTGCACAAGACAGCGAGTTGCCAAGAATGCTCCGGACGCGGTTCCGTAGGTAACTGTGTTGAGTTCGTACTCTTTAATTGGAGAGTTAACGTCGGTGCGCCACAAAATTTTTTGCATTTTTCGTTGCTCTTTTTTAACAAGAATCTGTCTATAATCGTATGACGATCGCGAAAAGTTCGTCTTGTACGGTCGGTCCAGCGTATTGTACGTCATTTAGTGATGGCCCTTTTGTGCCGTCTGGTCTTTCAGTATTTTTTGAGCCGTGAAAAACGACGCGTTTTTTAGTAGTGGTGCTCTCTTCTTTTGACACCAAGAGGTAAGGTAGGTAACAACATGGCTCGTTATCGTCCGTATCTTTTGCCGATACTTCGCTCATGTGTCCTAGCGACTCATAATCTTCCATGAAGTCAGTGTAGTCTTTTTTAAGTTCTGGCCTTCTGGCCCAAGTCCTTTCCGTAGAGAGAAATTGTTTTAGCGCTAAGTTTTTAGAGCTGCCTATCTCACTCACATTATCCTTGAAGGGTATGCTCACTACAAAGCGTCCTTTTTCGTCACGTTTCGTAGTTTTAATAAAATGTCTTTCGCAAAAGTCATTTGAGTTATCCTTTGTGTCTAAAAAACAATGCTCTATTTCCCAGAATTTTTTCAGCTGTTCGTTCAGCTGATCATTTTTGACCAAGTTGCATACGACTTTGTAGTTGCTCAAATGGGGCAGCTGAACCGTTCCTGCGACTACCCACCCTAGCAGCGTTTTTTTGAAAAATGGCTGATCCTTTTCTAGCCTTATCATGCCGTTGCATTCCAATTCGTAATATAACCCGGCGCCAATTAAGAGATCTACCGGTCGCGAGCGATCGAAGTGCGGATCGGCTAACTCAATGCCACTCGGAATTTTTATCTTAGATGATGTTATTTCTCGCGAGGGTAGATTGTCACTTATCTTGTCCATCACCAGACAAGATATGGTGGCGGAAAACCCATTGACGCGTGATTTGATTTTTAGAGGTGCATAGTTTCCGATTGCACGGCCAACGCCTTCTATTCCTGTGACTTCGATTGACGTTTTTTGTAGAGGCAAACCTAACCGGGCACGAAGATCGGCTGTGATTATATGAGCTTGTGAACCCGGGTCAAGCAGCGCGCGGCATTCCCGCAATCGCCCTTGCTTGTCGCATACTTTTACGACGGCAGTCGCGAGTAATACATAATCAGATGCTCTAGGCACGCTCACCTGAGCACTCATTATCTTTTGCGGAGATCCGGAGGTTTCGACCTCAGGTTGATTTGTCGGCATTGAAGCTGCGCTCGATGCACTCGGTTTTGCAGTCGTGTTTCCTTGCGTGGGGGCCTGATCTATGTGAAGCAAATTATTGTGCTTTTTTCCACATCTCTTGCAAGGCCCAAAATTACATTGCCTGTTCCTATGCGAGTCCGACAAACAGTTAAAACATAGGTTTAAGGCCTGCGCCTTTCGTACGCGCTCTATTGGCGAGAGTCGTTTAAAAACGTCACATGCATAAATAGCATGCGTGCCATTGCAAAGAGTGCATATTTTTGTGGTTACCGCGTAAGATTTAACGTGGCTATTATTTCTTTGATTTGATTTAGTATATTTATTTTCATTAATCGGTTTATCAGTTTGAACCTTTTGTAAGTACTTACAGTGCATTTCTAGAAAGTCGGTCATGGTCTTTAACCTGATTTTCGATTCTTTCTGCGACATTCGGGATTTTTCCCATTCACGTTTTACTGCGTTGTTTAGTTTTGAGCTTAGGATATAGACGAGGAGAGTGTCCCATTGCTCAGTTGGCTCGTCTAATGCCTTCAAAGCCATTAAGTGGCTATTCGCGCTATCCAGCAGATTGCGTAGTTCAATGTATGATTCCTTTGTGAGAATCGGAAGTTCAAAAATTCCGTGCACGTGGTGGTGGATGAGCGAGCTCGTATCCTCGTATCGTGCACAGAGAGCTTTCCACGCCAAATCATAATTGGCTTCTGAGATACCTAACTTATCAATGGCATGCACCGCCTCGCCCTTGAGTACTGAGTTTAAATAATGAAACTTTTGAATTTTGTTCAATCTACCGTTCTGATGTATCAAGGATTTGAACGTATCGCGGAATTTAATCCAATCTCCGTACGCACCATCGAATTTAGGCAAATCTATTTTCGGCAGATTTATGCCGATTTTATCAACGCTTTGGCGCTCTATTTGCGACGATACCGAACCGAAACTAGACGCGCGGCTTCTGCCTGTCTCTTGAAATCGGCTGAGGATTCTTTTTGCTTTCGCGGTCGCGGCGTAATAGTCCCTTTCGAACTGAACCCGTTCCTGGTTTTCCGCGGTACTCAACTCTGCATCATCGGCCACTAAAATATCTATACGGTCTTGAGTCTCCTCATATTTATTTAACAAGGACTCAAACCTAGATAGTCTGTCTCGCAATTCAAATTCGTCTACATCGGCTCCTGAATCATTTAGGTAATTAGAAAACCGTGTTATGGCTCCTTTTTGAGCAGCGCGGGTTCTTTTTAAACCTTCCATTTCGCTAACCCAACGAACTAGTACAGATCGAAGCTATCTTTGATTTTAGGATGTAGGAATAATTGGAGACTCACCAGTTCTTCTTTTAAACTCCAGATCACCGCCCGCCTTGACCAGATACTGTTGCCGTGGCAGTGAAGCCCAAGTGCTCCTTTTTAGATTCGCTTCGTTATTGTCGACGAATCGTAATTAGAGTTTACACGCCGTCTCCGTGTAAATGGTTTTTTAAGTTGCTAGGATTTTTTCTTTCAAATCCAAAATATTCTTCTTCTTATTTTCACGACACTTTTGTTCACAAATTAAGAGTCCGCTAAATTTAGTTTCACTTGTGTTTGTCGATCCACTTTCACGTATTCATCCGGCTCGAAGGACCATGTTTTTGCGTGTCGTTAAATAAATTCAACTAGACGCCGTGTTGTTAGTACTGATGTTGTTTATTGAATGTAACAGATTATAAATGAGGATGAATAAGAGCTAGTGAACAACTATTTTAACTTTGTTAATACAGAGATGTCGGTGACGCGAATAAAAATTTCGTGAGACTAACAGACCCGAACCGCGCCAGTACAATTATCGGCTCGGTACTCGTTCGGATCTTTCTCGCTTGGTTGCACGAGTAGTTCTGATTTCTGCTGTGTCTCTCAGGAATCAAGTTAACTTGGGAGAACAGCACCTCCCTCTGGTGGAGGGTATTTTCTCTCCTTCTACCAAAAAATTGGCGTGGCCAATTTTTGTAAGGAGATATTCTATTGGTTGAAATCCCCTCCCGTCGGTCAAGGCGGAGCCTCCAGCGAGGGTCAGGTTTATGGCCCTAGCGGCGGACAAGCCCAAATGGGTCTGGCGCTGAGCACGAGAGCTCTACCGGGGACGGGATTATCGACCCTCGATCGGCACCTAATGTTTTTTACCTGCGCGAGGTTACAACCGGAGGATAATGATTCTTTATTGTGCCGAGACGGGTTCCGGGTTTCCCCATTCTTTTACAGTTATTGGTCTGAGACGACGGCGGGGTTTTCCAATTCTTTTATATTTATTGGCCCGCGCCGACGGCGGGTTTTTCCAATCCCTGAGAGCTAAATTTGGACACGCTCGTCCTAATGAATGCAGCGTAAAAATATATGAGTTTAAACATGAATTAATTGATTAATTGACACTAATTCACCACACTTATTAATTGAGTTGCAGTTCACTATGGCATTGTTTACAACACAAAATATTTTGCAGCTCAGGGCACAGAATATTGATATAAATAAATCTGTTCCTGACCTGACAAGTGGTTTCTAGTGTTAAAGTTTTAGTAAGTTTTCTTGAGAAGATAGAAGCAAATGATTTTTGTTGTGGTTCATCCTCAGTTAACTTCCTAAAAATCATCTTGGTCGTTTCCTTGTCCTGCCAAACAAGTACTTGGCATCCGGATGAGTCTCAATCGGACGAGTCAAATCTTCCCTTTGCATCATTTTTCGAAGCCATTGCCAATTATAGAATAATCTCACACTAACAATTTACACTTTTTTACAAATTTCACTGCTCTGTTTTTTTACTACCCTTTTTTCACTACACTTCTTCCGCTACACCTTTTTCACTACACTATTTCACTACACTTTTTTCACTGCACTTTTTCTACTACACTTTAATTTTATATTTTTAAATATTTAAATAAAACGCTACAATAACTGAGACAAATGATCACAAATATATTGTAGATATATTTCAAAATACTTGTAGATATAGCGCCTATGCAGGATGGGTTAAGTAACATACGCACAGATAAACTGAGTTTCCAACAGTGTAGCCAAAAGGGACAGAATAGAAGGAGGGAAAAATAAAAATTTAAAATCCAAGAAAAATAAATATCGTCGAAAAAATATTTAAAATATTGGACAATTATTTATGGGTGCATATAAGAAAAGTTACTGTAAAAAATTAATTTTTATGCATCAATTAACATTGTTATAAACAATCAAAGTTTTACGTATATTTCGCAATAAAAGCTGTGAAAATCTTTAATTTGAGCAATGGAGGTATTTACAATCTCTTACATAATGAATAATATAATTCGTAGCAATGATTTGAACAAGATGGAAGTATAAAATATGTTTTAAAACAATAAAAATTGCAAGAAGGTGGATTAAGGCGCTTTTCCACTATCGGCCGAAAGTATGTCATTTCACAGGGAACAGAAATGAAGGGTAATCACGCAAGTTATGTATGTACCTATAGCTTTTTAGGGTCGCTGAACACAAATAGGATTTCAGATTTGCAAAACAATTTGTTTAAACATATTTGTTTATGCAAATTATTTCAAAAACGAATAGCACCTTGAAAGTAATGATCGCTCGGGGGTTTTTGGGGTCGCTGAACACAAATATGATTTCGGTTTCGTAAAATAATATATTGTAATAATATGTAAAGTATTGCATAAGCGACTTGACAAAAAAAATGTCTATCATAAGTATTTTTGAGGCCGCTGATGATAAATCGAAAAGCACAATAGCTACATTTTAATATCTTATGTAAATATATTTTTTTTATGTTAATTAATACAAGAACAAGTGCCAACGTAAGCTGTTCAAGTCTACAATAAGCGCCAATAATATGTTGTAAAAAGTATTCTTTGGACGTCGGGAGAAGGTAAGTCAAACCCAAATTAGCATTAAACAACCCTGCAATCCTACGTTCTAAAACAATACAAAATTGAATGTATGTTATATACAATTTATACAGGTATTACTACTACTCCACAAAGTTTATTGTCATCATTATGATTTCTTTTAAATAATTAATCTTAAAATGTTACATGTAAATATACATAAGGCTAACTCATACGTATATAAAATATGGTCGGTATGGTTTACGTATAAATGCGGAAACGCGCATCTGAGCTCTTTTCATTTAGAAATAATTATTTCATTTGCTCCTCCGCTGAAAAAAATTATTATGTATTTTTAATGCATTTACAATAAAATATTTAGAAGACAGTCTATCAGTTGATGAAAATTAAAGATTTAAAACTGTATCGTTAAGTTACTTGCAATGACATTATATTAATACTATATCATTATACTCTGAACAAAATATCACTTTTTCTTACTGGTTATTACAAAAATATTCATAATTAGAACTAACCATGCACGGCTATTACATTACTTAAAAATATTTACCTTTGAACTGTATCAATGTCTTTCTTTCTTGTCTTTTATTAACAATGTCTTCTATTTGAAGAAACCATTCTTGCAGAGATTGTAATGATGCATAATCCAATATTGTCGTCTGTATTGCAATTAAAGAATGTATATATGCCTTTTTTTTGTTATTAGTAGAATTATACTTTACTTACAGAAATAAATTTTTCTAGATAATGTAGTACATAAATCCCACAATCAAAAGCATTATGCTGCTGAGGAACTTTAGTGTAAATACATTTTAGATCAAAATCATTGAGTTTGATTGAACTATTGATTGTCATTTTGTATTCCCAATATAAGTAGTAGGGGCTGGGCTGATACTGCGCCAGGCGTGTTCGCGCCACCAAATACCGACCGAAGGTAACTAGTATTAGCAGATTCCTGTTTAACCGACCCGGTCCCACATACCCCCGGCCCCATGCACCATGCATTACCGACATAGAATTATTGAGGCCCATGCAGCCTCCTACATTACCGACAGAGGATTATTCTTCGAACATCTTATATAGATTGACATATTGGGACCGTCACGCAGCCTCCGACATTACCGACAGAGGATTATTCTTCGAACATTTTTTTATCGATTGATATATTCGGACCTGACCTCTAGCGGCTGAAATTCCGCAGATTCGCGATTGGCTATGGCTGACCAACAGAATACCGCATATTACTATATATAGGTTACATCTCTGTGGGTGAGATCCCAATTCCAACAGGATGATGAAGGAATAGATGGAAGGAATAAAGGTTAGGATTAATGATTAAAAAATAACATATGATTTCTTTTTCTTTACTCAAAAAGATACGTACATAAAACATTATTTGCAAAGATATGATGAAATATTTCAGAACTTCTTATAACCTTGATGTTCTAAGGCTTTTCCACTGTTCACTTTTATTAGTAGAAGCAGAAGAAGGTTCTCCACGATACGTATTACATTGTTTATCATCTTGCACTCTTCTAGCGCTTTTGTCCTCCTTGAGAGGAGTGTACGAAGCGCTATATCGATTCATTTTTGAGATCTATGTTGACTGATGGTTTATAACAGTACTGACTAATTAATTGTTCACGCAAGCTTTATATAGTTTTAGACGAGTTTCTTAATATCACCGCTTATAGGATTATACTTAACAATGCGATCATGTAAAATTAGACAATACGCAGTTGTATTTGCAGGCATATTATTCTTACATTCAAATTCAAGGCGTACATCGACAGCTGCTTGTTTAAGAGACTCGTTTTGTTTTGAACAATCTATAACTATGAGTGGTGTATGTTGAATAAATTCTTCTTTACTCAAAAGAGGATCTATTACAATTCTATCAGAATAATATACATTTTGGAAATTTGCATACATAGAGTCATATCACTGATTGTTTGCAATATCAATATTGAGATTACCGTATGGGTAACTCTGAGAGTTGAGGAAAAGTTTTACATTACTAATATTAGTACTGATTGTTTGCAATATCAATATTGAGATTACCGTATGGGTAACTCTGAGAGTTGAGGAAAAGTTTTACATTACTAATATTAGTAATGTAAAACTTTTCCTCAACTCTCAGAGTTACCCATACGGTAATCTCAATATTGATATTGCAAACAATCAGTGATATGACTCTATGTATGCAAATTTCCAAAATGTATATTATTCTGATAGAATTGTAATAGATCCTCTTTTGAGGAAAGAAGAATTTATTCAACATGTACCACTCATAGTCATAGATTTTTCAAAACAAAACGAGTCTCTTAAACAAGCAGCTGTCGATGTACGCCTTGAATTTGAATGTAAGAATAATATGCCTGCAAATACAACTGCGTATTGTCTAATTTTACATGATCGCATTGTTAAGTACAATCCTATATTAGTAATGTAAAACTTTTCCTCAACTCTCAGAGTTACCCATACTGTAATCTCAATATTGATATTGCAAACAATCAGTGATATGACTCTATGATATGTATGCAGTGATCAAAATAACTAGCATTTTTTCTTCGTACTCCTTTCCTCGCTGTTTGAAAACCTAGAATGATAAAACGTGGCTTTTCCAGTTGATTCGATGTTTTCACTGTCCATACATGTTGTGTGGTTGTTGGAAGTACTGGATACTCATACAATTCCCATGAACGAAAACTCATAGCAATAGACACATCTTTTGTATGTAACTAAATAGTTGTATTTTTCGTCGATCTGATAGCGAGATAGGGCATAAGCCATTCTATACGAGTGATTTCAATTTTAAAGTCTTCGTATGTAGGTCTTCCATCTACCATTATAGGCTCTTGTAAAACAGCGTTCAAATCATTTCTCGATCTTGTGGGAATCAGTGCATGCTTAACGTTTACAACGATTTTTCGATAATCCTCAGCAAAACCGAAGATCAATGATAGAGGAACTGTCACATCAAAGTTTCCATTATCATCAGATATATTTCCCACGTCAGTAGTAGGCGTCCAGCTGGAATTTTCCAGATACTTTAGCTGACTGGGTGAGAAAGAAGTGTGGCCTTTCATCAAAGTTGTTGCAGCAACATTTTTGCATCGATCAATTTCTATAGCATTCATCTCATATCGAATTTCCTCAAAGAGATGACTAATAGCATTGTTCACGAAATTAGTATGCTCTAAAGCAGTACCATCGGTCTTCGTAATCTTTCCACAAATGTGTAGAGAACTTTTGGATGGTAGCACACACAAATCTTGATGTTGAATAGCTATTCAAATTTCATCACTATTGTTAAATGTAAGTGTGGTGTAGGGTTGATGTGCATGAACCTCATAATGTGAGACAGATTCATCAAAGATGACTGGAGATTGTACGTTAAGAACTGCCTCCATCTTGGGAGCAGCAGCAGATAAATGTACAAGCTATTTTTTCTGTATTTTTCTCACTCGTTGACCTATTTTTTCTACTTACCCTTTGGTGAACACGATCTTGTCGTTTCACCCGACGAAGCTCAACCAAATTCAATTTTTGTCTTTGATGATATTGCTTGTGAAAAGCAGGATAATGTCAAAGCTTTTTACTGCATGGGTAGGCATAAAAGTGTAGATTGCTTTTATTTGTGTCAATCGTATGCACAAGTACCGAAACACTTAGTGCGTGACAACGTCAATTTATTGGTAATTTTTTGACAAGATGATATGAACTTAAAACATGTTTACAATGATTATGTAAATACAGATATGACGTATCAACGTTTCAAAGATATTTGTTCAATATGCTGGAATGATGGCAATCATAGTTTTCTCATCATAGACAAAGATCGTCATATCAATGATGGTCGCTACAGAAAAGGCTTTGATCAGTTTGTAATAAATATACAGAATACTGTAGCAATTTAGCATTTAGTTGTGAGACTTTCAGCTATCAAGATGTCTACTGATTTTAATAAAGAAACTGCAGTCCTACGTGAAGTTGAGAAAGCTCGAAACGCTGTGAAAAGAAAGTATGATTTATTAAAATTGAATAAATTAGAAGCGGAAAAAAGTTTGAATGACTCGTTCAAACCGATTGTAAAACCTTTAGAAAAGCTCATCAGTGTAAGTGAAAAAAGTTTACCACTGACAGTAGTTAAAAAAGAAAAAAGAAAAAAGAGAAAATTGGATTAGATTAGAAAAAAAGAGGACGGCAACGAAGACGACGATGACGATGGCGACGATGATGATGATGATGAAGACGATATCAGAGAATCAGCTTTTGAATCAGCTGTAGGTGATTCAGATATTTCAGATCAAGAAGATACCATTACTAAAGATGATACTGATGATTTGGAAAAAAGTGATAGTGTTGATGAAAATGTTCAATTGTTGCTAAATGGGACAGTACAAACCTTAGATACAATATATGGAGTGCGAAAAATGCGTAACGATTCACTAATGATTGAAAATACTCCTATAAGTTTTAATAAAGATAAAATCATCATCGGTTAGAAAGAGTACGAAAAAACGTCAGGTCTAGTGGAATTATTGTTCAAGAAATATCCTGATGATACTTTAATCACTGATGATGGTAAAAGAATATGCTACGATTGTAAAGGCTACAAATGCACACAAAAAATACTATGATCCTGTGGGAGATGTTCGTGAAAATACAAGTAAGAAATGTGCCGATTTTGTGAGTAAAATTCTCAAGATTCCACAAAGTAAAAGTGGTAAGGGGCTCATGTCATATAAGATTGCTCATAAAAATACTTATATAGATTATATTTATTGGGATGACCCAAACGAACTTGTAGATCGTTTAGGATTACTTTTAGCCGAAACAACTGCTGGCAATAATAACCACATAAACGAAATACAATCAATCATTGAGGAGCTACGTGAAGCTAAAATTATTGATTCAGTAGCAAAATGAGCATCGACGTGTTTGGACGTAGATTGGTCCAGGCAGACGTATCTCGAGGACCACCTGGACTAGGATTCAAGCTGACCACTGAAGGAAATTTTGATTTAAAAAATCGAAAACTGTGTAATGTAGGTAGCGCTACAGAGCAAGATGATGCTATGAATTTAAAGTCTGTGAAAAATATGATTAAACAAAAAGCAGAAAAAATAAAAATCTTGAATTCTGCAATAAATCAGTATGAAAGCGGGACTATGGGAGGAACTTCATAAGCCTGCTAGACGAAATTATCCACGTCGCCCTTTTCTTGTCAAAGACGTAGATGAAACTTGGCAGGCAGATCTTGTTGAAATGATTCCATATGCTAAGCAGAATAAAGGTTTCAAGTACTCCTCACAGTTATCGATGTATTCTCGAAGTATGCTTGGACTGTGCCAGTGAAACAAAAAACTGAAAAATGTGTAACTCAAGCTATGAAATCAATACTATTGCAAAAAAGAGTACCTAAGAATTTGCAAACGGATCGTGGAAAAGAGTTTTACAATAAAGATTTCAACAAACTCATGAAAAGTTATAAAATTCATTTATACTCTACCTACAGTAATCTTAAAGCATCAATTTGCGCACGTTTCAATCACACTCTAAAAAGCAAGATGTGGAAGTTATTTAGTCTACGTGGCACTTATAAATGGTTGGATATTTTGCCAGATTTAACTTTACAGTATAATAATAGTCGACATCGGACAATAGGAATGAAACCTGCTGAAGTGAATAGGTACAGAGTCAAACGTATACTTGATCGAATTAACAAAAAACCAAACAGTGTGTTTAAACGTGCTAAATTTAAAGTTGGTGATAAAGTACGTGTGAGCAGAAACAAGGAGATTTTCGACAAAGGATATACACCTAATTGGTCAACTGAAGTCTTCACAATAACGAGAGTATCGCCTACAAAGCCCTGCATATATCATCTCAAGGATTATCAAGACAAGCCGATAGCTGGAGCATTCTATGAGGAAGAATTTCTCAAGACCAAATATTCAGATATCTATTTGATTGAGAAGGTTTTAAAAAAGCAACTAAATTCTCATTAAATATTGAACTGCTGCGAAAGTATGGACTTGAAATTTAAGTCTCAACACCATATCGTTCACCATATTTGCTTATAAGCTTCACTGAAACACGCTTTCTAACATTTTCCATAGTTTTACCAAACACTGCGTTGTTCATTAGTTTGAAAAAAATTTTTTCAAATTCATTTTTTGCCGAAGCTCTTAGACTGCTATTTAAATCAATGTATGATATAAGCCATGGTGGTTGTTTAAATTTCAGAACTTTATGGATTTTTAAAAGTTCTAAACCCTGTGAAAGAGCTTGTTTTAGAGCAATGTAATGAATAACGTAATTTTTTTTCAGATGAAGAGTAGCCAAAAGTTTTTCTTGCTTAGATCCTGGAGGCTTTGCATGCACAGGACAGAACGGTAAAATCTATATCAACTTCTAAAATGTAGCCATATGGATCATCAGGTGCTGTGGTAAATAAGTCGAAATCATTAAAATCGTCAAGCCATTCAAACTCGTCGTATGGAAGATATTGCGAAAGGCTATGTCCGTATAAATTATTTGCATCTATATAAATCAAGTACTGATTTTCTTTATCTTTATCATATTTATCGAGCATATATTTATGATTTGCTGTTGCATAACGATTTGAACACTGGCTTAGGCCATCTCGGATGCCACGCTCAATGAAAAGTACCATATCGATATCTGTTAAAAGTTTTAATTGTACACCCGTATGTTTGAGCATTGCATCCCAGGAAAAGCCTGGCGTAGTGTAATAGTGAGCAGGATGGAGACTGTGAACACTCATTCTCTGGTCTCGAAAATTTTCGGAAGCGTCACCCAGTAGCAATACATCAGTTTCCATGTAGAGGTCAGAATATTCACCAAGTGTTTTTACGTTAAACGTCTTCCATACATTTTGGGCATCCACATAATCCTTGTCAGATATATGTGAATCATTGAGAGTACTGAAAAAGTCCTCTTTTACCGGTAACTTACACTCTTCTAGCTTTTGCCTTGAACTTATATACTCATAAAACAAAACACCTTTTCTCGTTAACAAATCAATTTATTCTCTGCTAAGATGACTAAATTCTTTATTTACAATTTTATAATCCTGCAGATATGATGCTAACCTATCAAGTGATGAAGGCATAAATCTAAACGAATCTAAAAATCTAAATTTAACTTTGCTATTTTCAACATGTTTTGTAAATGAAATATACTTTTCCTTTGTTAAAGGTAGTAAATTAATTTGCCCTGGAAAATGATTTGATACATAAGATATGATAAAATGTGCATCATAACCACTGAAACACGACTGGTACTATTTTTGAATCTTGATAGTTTAAATTTCAGCTAACATGTGCAGGTCCTCGATATTTTCCAGTAAGATGACAGTGATCATGCAACTTGACATCATTATTTGAAGTTTTTTTACATATATGACAAGTATTTGAATTATAATAATGCTTTATTTCAGCTTGAGATAAAACTGGCATAGGTAGAGGATTTTCATGTAAAGCAGTTATCTGTTTTTCAATATTTTTTAACTGCTCAGCAAACCATCTTGAAGCTTCAAGCCCTCTATAAAATTCATATCTCGATAACGAGTCGTCAAACCGGCATTTAAGGTAGTAACCTATGCTATAAATTTCATAACTTTGTACTGATTGATTGTTAATTTTTTCATCATATTTCATTGGTTTAAGCAGACACTCACAGTCACTGCATAGATTATAAAAGGCAACTTTTCATTATAGCGATGATTTTTAAAAACTATGACATCATTATTTTCTTTAGGAAGACGAATTCTACAATTATTTAATGTTATGCAATGTTCTTCATGCCTTGTCAAATTATCTTCTGTATAGAAAAAATTCAGACATCTGTCACACACGTGTAGTTTTCTTCTTCTTTCACTCAAATCATTATTAATTAATCGTGATAGATTCTTTATGTACACATAATGTGATTTAAACTCATCAATTTCATCACTATGACTTGTAAGTAGCAGAAGATTTATATGATTACTCTTTTTATCCGACGTCAAATAGAGAGGTGAAATACTTGTATTATCTAATCCAAAAACATTTACTGACATTTCAGTGTTTTGTCTCTCGAATCGTGGAATATTTTTCAAAAATACTGGTAACTCGATTCCTTGCATATCTAAATTATTCTCATATTGAATGTAATTTCTCAACCTGTTAGGATGATTTTTACGTTCTACAGGGTATAATGCAGATAAAATTGCCCATACAAAGCATTTATCATCATAATTTTTAACATTGATACATGCTTTTCTTTTCTCTATAAATGTTGGTAACGGTATATAAGAATTACCAGTACGTATTGGATTTAATTTTGTTTATATTTATCAAGTGGCGCGGTAGCGCCACGAAGGCGAGTTTGAGAAACAGACGAAGCCGCGGCGCCCGTGACACTATTTACTTCTATATTGGGGTTCGGATTTTTTCACAATACAGAAAAAAATGCTTATCGTTACTGATCGTGAGTTTTTTGGTTTATTAGCGTGTTTTCTGAGTTGAACTATGATTTCCTACGAAAATATTTGTAAATAAGCTGTTTTGTTAAATAATAAACGAGTGTATATATCACGAATGCTCGGAACAGTTTCTTTAACTTTTTCTCAAGTGTGGTAGGACCGTGAAGTTGGCTTTTTATTCGAAAAGTGGTAGGACCGTGAAATTGGCCGCACAAGCTATATTATGTGTAATACAGTTGGGTATCGCTTTCCCACAGATTTTATACATCGCATCAGTGCATGCAGGCCGTCGTGTCAGATCAGAAATCTTTGCTCAACATACTTATAACATCGTGACGTCCAACAAGAAGATTCCTCTACTAAAATAAATAAACAAAAGTGATGAAATTAAATTAAATCATATTAGTGATAACAATGTTACTAAGAAACAATTGCCTAAGGGTGCTAAAAATGTTTATATTTTATTTTTAAAACAAATTATAGGTGCTTAATAAGTTTGCTCAAAAAAAAAATGAAATCTCTAAAAAAAAACTTTTAACAAAAGTAAAAGTTTAGGCGAGTTTCATCTATTCCGCCCATTATTATGAATCTCAATAATATGGTTGGCTGACCCATTTATATGTTATAATCATCACAAAATCATTGTTACCAAATAAAAATGTAATAACCGTAGATATAATTTCATTACAAATAATTATGTTAACAATAAATAAAAATTTGACAACGAAATTACGGATAAAAAAGAAATTGACAACGAAATTATTTGATGAACCGCATGTGTTTTAGCCCTGCTAAGGGCTACGCGGTGCGTGAAGAAAAGTTTCGGATAGCTAGTCCGAAGAAATCTTTGATGAACCGCATGCGCTTACGAGAATCATCGATAGCGCACAGGACCGTTGCGCTTTGATGTACCGCACGCGTGTTTTAGCTCTGCTGAAGTGTCTAGGCGGTGAAAATGGGTGCACCCACGTCTGAGTGAAAAGGGTGCAAGTTTTGAGTGTATTTAAGCTATGCAATTGTAAGTATACTCTAATAAATGTATTTTATCATTACATTCTCATGAATAATATTAATCATTGAATTTTTTCATAGAAAAATGGATTTGATTGTTGATACTCAGGGCTTCAAGGGACAAAACGGCAACTTTATAATCAAAGAGTTGGCATACATTAATCCTAACGAGCAAGCAGCAGTAGCTCAACTAGCTTTGAATTCTTATAAGTAATACATAAATATAATAAACTTATATATATTGTTTCATTATTTTTACAGGATAGAGTCACTAAACGCCGTGGCAAAAACTTCACCATTCCTGCCTACGAAAAAAATTAAGGATTTGGAGATCAACAAAAAGTTCAAGATAACAAAATGCAAGAAAATTCAGACCAAGTTCGGTGTAAAGATAGTGCTAGAGTTAGATGTAAGTTTCGACGTTTTCCTACACAGCAAAGTGAACACTTTCCTCATGGAAAACGCCGTCGACGAGGAGAAGTTGAAGCGGGAGATAGAAACTAGAGATGTCTATCTCCAACACCTTGGTAACAACATTATTGAATTTGTTTAATAACAATATATCTCCATCGCATATAATATTAAGGATTTTTTCTCAATCATTATAGTGTGTATGCTAAATTCTTTTAAACTATGCATAGGAGTATTGCGCTCACTAAGATTAAGGATTTTTTTATTTGCTATATGTTATTATTTTGTATTATCTGCTAAAATATTCTGTTGTGGTTTATTTCAATCAAATGATTCAAATTTGAATATTTCACGGTTTGTATTCGCACGTTAAAGATGTGTATATAATATATATTATGTATAGTCGTTGTTGCCGTGAGCCGCTATATAAGCGCCAAAACAAGTCGGCTCCTTCTTCCTTCGTCATCGGACCGCCTAGCGAATAATATCGAGAATTGTATACTCGCCACCGACGTATTGAATATAGAAGAGATAAATTTTAAGTTCTAAGCTGGCATTAGTTTTATTCGCTCTCCTGCTCAAGTTTTCCCTTTGCTTCCCTGGATATAACATCATATTCTAAGGATTTTTGATGTTCTTATTTGTAAACGCGTCTTTTAATTATTTGTTTATTAAGGGTTTCTCGATATCTTACTATCACCAAGTATTATAAGAAGCAAGTATCAAGCCAGCCCATCCCAACTTCTCTAGACCCATCACAAGGTCGGTTTCTAGTCCGCCAGATAAGAGAGCAAGTTCGGACGAAGAATACAGGGCTGAGCCAGCAAGGAAATCTCAGCGTAGAAAAACCAAGCCAAGACACCTGGATGATTATGTGATTTGCTCCGCTGTAACTGAAGAGGGTGAACCAAGGACCTACCAGGAGGCTGTTACGTGTCCTGAGTCTGCGCAGTGGAAGCAAGCTATGCAAGAAGAATACTCTGCCATAATGAAGAACAACACCTGGCAACTATGCAGCCTACCCTCCGGACAGCCTGTGGTTGGCTGCAAGTGGGTCTACAAAAGGAAAAGGTCAGCGGATGGCAGCACACGATACAAGGCCAGACTGGTTGCCAGAGGTTTTTCTCAGCAGAAAGGAGTGAATTACGATGAAACTTATTCACCAGTAGTCCGTTTCACTTCCTTGAGACTACTTTTCGCCTATGCAGTGAGAATGGACCTCGACATCTACCACCTGGACATAGAGACTGCATTTCTGCATGGAGACCTCCAAGATACGGTCTACCTACAGCAGCCTGAAGGGTTTGTCGACAATCAGCACGCCAGCCAGGTTTGCCACCTCAAGAAGGCTATTTATGGGCTTAAGCAGGGCAGCAGAAACTGGAACATCAAGTTAGATGGTGCTCTGAAGAGTTTGAACTTGTATCAATCAAAACTCGATTCCTGCATTTATAGCTATTCAAATAGGAGTAAGTTCATAATTATCGCTTTATTCGTGGACGACCTTATCGTCTTCACCAATAGCATCGATTTCCTGCATATTTTCAAGAAGGGACTGAAGGATGTCTGTGTCGTCAAGGACCTGGGACCGCTCAAAAGATGTCTGGGTATAAATGTGCACCATAACAAGAGCAAAGGTACCATAGAACTGGAACAATCGGACTACATCGATGCCATCCTCAAGAACTTTGGCATGGAGGAGTGTAGGAGTGTTAGCACACCTTTGGAAAACAACAGCAACCCCAGCAGAGAGCCAATGTCAAGCGCCAATTTTGATCCAGCTTCAGTACCTTATCAAAGCGCAGTGGGTTCGTTGCTCTACCTGGTGCAAGCAACGAGACCAGATCTGGCTCACGCAGCTGGAGAGATTAGTCGTCATAACTTGGACTATGACGAGACACATTGGGCCATGGTGAAGAGAGTGCTTCGCTGCATACAAGGAAGCAGACACCCGAGGTTAAGTTATTCTCGCGACGGTGACGACTTCGTTTCGGGCTACTGCGATGCTAGTTGGGCTGCAGATCAGGGGGACCGCCGTTCGACCTCTGGCTACATTTTTCTAGCACAAGGAGGTCCCATTTCGTGGAACAGTAGGCGCCAGTCGACGATTGCCACATCGTCCACCGAGGCCGAGTATTTGTCGTTGTCAGCGGCTGCTCAGGAGGCTTTGTGGCTCGGCAGACTCGCCAAGGAACTTCGAATCATCGATGAGTGGCCAGTATCAATCTGGTGCGACAATAAGGGAGCCATCGATCTCAGTAAAAACACACGTTTCAGCCCAAGGACGAAGCACATCGATGTTCGACACCAATTCATACGAGAGTACATCGAGAAGGGAGAGATCGATGTGGCTTTTGTACCGACTACACGGCAGGTAGCTGACGCATTAACAAAGCCTGTGGGACCTTCCAAGCTACAACTGTTCATCGAGGCTGTGGGCATGAAGACTCCGTAAGAGAAAAGAAGAATACTGAAGATGAATTTTATTTTTTTTTGATTCTTAATTTATTTTTTGTACTGTCAAGATATATTTATTTGTTTTTAAGATATGCGATAATGGGATTATTTGATTGAGGTGGCGTGTTGTGGTTTATTTCAATCAAATGATTCAAATTTGAATATTTCATGGTTTGTATTCGCACGTTAAAGATGTGTATATAATATATATTATGTATAGTCGTTGTTGCCGTGAGCCGCTATATAAGCGCCAAAACAAGTCGGCTCCTTCTTCCTTCGTCATCGGACCGCCTAGCGAATAATATCGAGAATTGTATACTCGCCACCGACGTATTGAATATAGAAGAGATAAATTTTAAGTTCTAAGCTGGCATTAGTTTTATTCGCTCTCCTGCTCAAGTTTTCCCTTTGCTTCCCTGGATATAACATCATATTCTAAGGATTTTTGATGTTCTTATTTGTAAACGCGTCTTTTAATTATTTGTTTATTAAGGGTTTCTCGATATCTTACTATCACCAAGTATTATACATTAAATTTACATAGAAGAAAATTATTGTAGAGGACTAGCAGACGTATTAATATATTATTATTTGCTGTATTACACTAACTTTAAGGATTTTTCAATGCTGTTGTACATAAACGTATTTTACACTTAATTAATACTAATTGTTTATTGATGGTTTTCTCGATACACTGAAAATTATGGATCGATGGTGCAGTTTCTAGTCGATAAGGTTGATATCAAGTACACATTTATACACTCCGCGTTCTTATGTCACATCAACGTATAGGCTAAGTATATATATATGTATGCACGATATTACAAGTTTTTCTCTAGAATGTTTAGCCGCTAATTTCACTGTTAATCATAAGTATTGTATTTAAGGATTTTTACGTTTATACTTTAGTTATAAGGATTTATACTCATGTAAAAAATTTTATTTTTTATTTTATTTTATTTACCATATACATATGCTTATCAAAAGCATCCTATAGAGACAAACTTAGTTGCCTGTACATAGGTATGGTACAGATAATCTTAGAATCTATAACTTAATCTAAAAAATAACAAAAAGATGATACAGCATCTTTTTGATAATCTTTTTAATAAATTCCTGTGTAAGTTAAGTAACGATGCATACAATTTTCAAATAACGCTATCTATAATTTTCTCTTATAAACTTTTTTAGTCTTTTCTTAATTGCGATTTTGATACCTCCTAAAGTTTTAAGATCATTCGTTAAAGTGTTGTACACTTTTACAGCTACGAAATAGCTGTTTTTTCTGTTCACAGCTTTCTTATTTTTTGGTAATTGTATACTCTTATTCCTAGTATTGCTAGAACTTGTGCTAAATTTTTCTCTTAAACTACAGTAATGATATGTAATAGCCTCCAATTGGAAAAGTTGCCTTACAGTAAGAGGAGGGTCTTGTATTTGAAACTGATTCCTGTTTATAATTTTTAATAGTTTCTTCTGAATTCCTTGTATCAAATTTAAACAATTATTGTACGCTCCTCCCCAGGCTATTATGCCTTAGTTAGTTAAACTTTGGAAAAAGTATAATACATCATCATTAATGTTTTGTTATCCATTTTTTTTTATTTTCGCAAAAATAAAAATTAAATATTTTGGTTTTTTTTACTATATAATCAACATGTTTATCCCATTTCATGTTATAATCAAAAATTAATCCCAAATATTTATGGCTTTCTACTCTTTCTATTTTAGTATTTCCTATCTCTATATTTAGACTGTCCGGGACACTATCACAGTAGCAGCCATAGGCAATATAAACCGTTTTTTTAACATTTAGAGATAATTTATTTACAGTAAGCCACTTTGCTACATCGCTAAGATATTTGTTCATTTTGTCCTGGGCAGAAGACCACGTGCTATCACTAGCAATGATAACAGTGTCATCGGCATAAGACACAATTGTATCATTCTGCATATCCCTCAGTATGTCGTTAACATAAAGTATCAAAAATAATGGTCCTAATATGGTCCCTTGCGGGACACCAATAGTTATATCTTTATATTCACTTTTACAGTCTTGGATTTTAACACATTGTTTTCTACCTGAGAGATAGCTATTTATTAGATCAAAAGCACTACCTCTTATTCCATACCTATCTAATTTATCTAAAAGTTTCTTGTGATCTACTGTGTCAAAAGCTTTTGTTAAATCCAAGAATGTAGTTATTATCGGAGTACTTTTGTCTATATTATTATATATAATGTTTGATATGTAATTTAAAGCATCCGTAGTTTCTCTATTTTTAACAAAGCCAAATTGTTTATCATATATAATATTACATTCCGTTAGGAAATTAAACAATCTATTATATAATATTTTTTCAAAGATCTTGGCTATATTTGATATCAGTGATATCGGCCTGTAATTTGATACACAGGAACTATCACCAGCCTTGTATATAGGAACTATGTCCGCTTGTTTCAAAGCGTTTGGCCACGTGGCTTGTTGTATACACACATTAAAAATATGTATCAATGGTTCCGCAATATAATTTGCAATTGTCTTAATTGTTTTAGCATTAATATTATCAACACCTCCAGTTTTATTTTTCAGCGAATTAATAGTTTTCATAATCTCAAAATTGTTAGTAGGGTAGATGAAAATTGATTTATTATTTTTATCTGGGGGTTTTAGTTCTGCATCTAAATTTTGAATCTTATTACTTAAATCAATACCTATTTTACAAAAATAATTATTCATGTGATTAGCTATAGTATATTTGTCTTCAACCTTTTGACCATTTACGATTAGGTAATCAAGTGACTTGTTTTTTTGAGATTTTTTGCCAATCTTTGTGTTGATAATACTCCACAACTGTCTTGGATTGCCAATATCTTTTTTTATTTCACTATTCTCAAATTTGTATTTCGCATCTTTTATAACTTTATTCAAAATTTTTTCGTAATTTTTGTATTCATTTTTTAAAACTAAGTTAGTTGGGTTCATTTTCCATAGATTATACATATTTGCTTTAGTACCGCATGATACTTGGATAGCTTTAGTTATCCAGTTTTTTATCGGCAGTGTACCTTTATTTTTTCTATTGTTTTTTTTGCAACATGTAGCATTTTCAAGACAGTTATGTGACATCTGTATCATATTATCCACTGCTTCATTGGGATCTTGTTTGGTCAGCAATGATTGCCAATCCAGTTTTTCAGCATACTTTTTTAGTTTCCTGTAATTTATGTATTTGTTATCTATTTCGCCATCTTTCTGTAGTGTGTTCTCATTAACACTTATGATTATTGGATAGTGATCGTTAAACGGATTATTCAATTTAAAAGAATCAATATTGATGGTTTTAGTTTTAGCGAAACAGTTGTCAATGCACGTGCCATTTTCATTATTTAAGGAGGGTCGTGTAATTCCTCTAAAGTATGGTATATATTCAAGTTCTAGATAATTCATTAAAAATTCCTGACTAATTATTTTTTCACTCATTTCATTATTTACCATATTATTTTCTAATATATCTATATTAAAATCTCCAAAAATGCAGTGGTTATTAATATATCTATTTTTTGCTAAAAACTTTTTGACGCTATTTACAAATTCAGACTTTGGTATATCATGACACCTATATATGGCAGATATTCTTATTGCCTCTCCGGATATAAGTTTAATGTCAGTACTTACAACACTCAATCTATCAACAACATCTATTCTAGTATTATAATAAATATTATTTTTTATATATATCATGACGCCGTCCGCCTTATTTATATAACTTTCATTGTAACAACTTTCATAACCTTGCAGTTGATAGTATTGAGAATGTTGCAATTTCCAAGTTTCCGTACATACAATTATACATGGTTTTCTTACTAAACATTCAATGAAAACTTCCACCTTTTCAAAATTTGCATTCAAACTCCTAATATTCACACACAACATTACGTTCTTTTTTTTCATTATTGCTTTATTAAGTTTTTTGATATCGTCTATTTCCAATTCAAACTTGCTTATCTCTTCAAAATTGATGTCTTGATCCATCACTATTGCTTCTTGCTTCTTAGTCTTGCTGCTATATTCACGTTGATTGATTGGAGTGACGTTGACGATATTCCAGAAGTTTTAGCCACGACACCTTTGTTTGATGTTCTCACTGCATTGCCGATATACCTTCGTAATGCAGGCTGCGTCGTATAATCGGTAAAGTCGATGAACTTTCTGATCTTAGATTGCAGAATTTCGCATTCGTGGCTATCTGTTGCCATATGTTCAACTCTGAAATTTGTTTTATATCGCTCATTGCTATAATTACAATTTGCACATTTTAATTTATTTACTTGACAATCTTTAGTTTTATGATCACCAGCACACCTTAGGCATATAGAATTATTTTTACATTTGCTGCCACTGTGTCCATACCTGCCACAATTAAAGCATGGTTTAATGTTACAGTAATCATACACTCTGCAGCTTTGATAACCTACAAATATTCTATTACTGTTCTCTCTGATGTGTTGGTATGTTTCGGCTGGCATTTCTAGAATCACTGTTTGCAGATTCGTTTTGTTATTCTTGTAGGAAGTCAGAACAACACATTTCTTTTTAAAATTTCCAAAGTTCCTTTCATTGATGTCATTTTCCATATTTTTATCATCCATATTTTCCAAATTGTTTATTCCTACAACTTTTACTTTAGGATTATTAACCTGTTCCTTATTGACATCACATAATTTTGACAGCTTACTTTGTAGTAATTTATGAGCTTTGCCTACACTTTCCTCATTTAAACAGTTTATAATTATTTCATCTTTTTTCTTGACTACTTTTTTAGTTTAAATTGATTTGTCTTTTATCAAGTAATGCGATACCAATTGATTTTCATCGTCAATGGTTTCCTCTTCAGATTTATTATTTATTATAATACTAGGTATACGTCTAGGCTTACTATTATTTTTATTATTTGAAATAACATCAGCAAACGTTTTACTTTTAACCATCGGCAGTTCATTTCTTTATTCAATTCTCTCAGTAAAGCATTTTCACGTTTGATGTTGTCTCCTAATAGTTCTTGCTCACCTTCGTTAAGTAGATTATTATCGAATTCTTCTAGTATTTGCTTTCTTATTTTTTGTTTTTCAAAGGCCTTGACTCTTGCGATTATGAGCCTCGCATCATTACTTAGCGTTTTTGTATTGTCTTTTGAGGTTAGGTCGAGTTCCTCATGTTCAGGACAGATTCCTAGCGCTGCACTTAATCTTATGGCTTTTTCTATTTTTTCAAAATCACTAGTTTGATACACCTTATCACACACTATACACACCACTGACTTAACTTTTTGTTTGTAATTAATTTTAAGCACATTTTCCTTTAGACTACGCTGCGAGCCACTGCTTGCCGCGGCCATCTTGTCAAGATTGTAATAAATAAAGATTTTTCAATGTGTTTTAGTTATAAGAATAATTTAATAAGAGTTTTTGTGTGTTTTTTTCAGTGACGTATACTCATATAATAAATAAGGATTTTTAAAAAATGATTATTGTACTTATATTCTCACCCTAAATACCTCGTCAGTCGATAAAAAAAATCCTTTATGCATCTGCTCGGTAATGCAGGAAGCTGAGCCGCAGCACTCGCACCTTCCTAATGCTACAGACTTTATTCCTTCATCATCCTGTTGGAATTGGGATCTCACCCACAGAGGTGTAACCTATATATAGTAATATGCGGTATTCTGTGGGTCAGCCATAGCCAATCGCGAATCTGCGGAATTTCAGCCGCTAGAGGTCAGGTCCCAGTATATCAATCGATAAAAAAAATGTTCGAAGAATAATCCTCTGTCGGTAATGTAGGAGGCTGCGTGGGCCTCAATAATTCTACGTCGGTAATACATGGGGCATGGGGCCGGGGGCATGTAAGACCCGGCCGGTAAAACAGGAATCTCCAGACCCGCCTGGCGCAGTATCAGCCCAGCCCCTACTACTAATATAAATATTCAACAAGCATATTTCCAACATTTAGGGGGCTCATACCATATGCAGAGTCAAATACTAATATACATGGTATATAACAAATTAAAGATTAAAAAGTATATACATGTGCATTTCATTACTAAAATTTTCAAATTTATGACAATAGAAAAACACATTTACGTCTTATCTTTTCCGCTTCTAGATTTGCCATCACATTCATTCTTTTCCTACAATAGTTTATATACATAGTTTTTTTTAAATATTAAATATTATTATTATCAATTAAATATAGTGTGTGTGAATATATAATAATAACAATATAGTAAATGAAATATATGATAGAGTATCGTCAAATTAAAATATTGTTATATCATACAAATAAAAAAGTTGTACTCACAAAATTATCAGGCTGTAATTTCATTCTTTTGGGTATATCATGCGTAAAGATGTACTTTTCAGATTTTACAATCGAATCGGGATGACAAATTATAGTTAAAAACCAGTGTTTATTTCTAATTGTTGACAATTGTTTATAAGAAATAATTCATTTAATTTTTGCTTTATAATATTATATATTTTTTAACCTTTCCATGTAAAAAGATGTATATATAATTGTTATGAAAAGTCCAGCCTGTTAAAGGGATGTCGTCGCTCAAAACGCTGTTTTTCTATCACACATAAGGTTTTAAATAAAGCTTTTAATGAAAAATTGAGTCTGTAGCGCTGTAGTGTTAATATTGATGAATCATTCTACCAAGGGAAATTTCGAACGGACTTTTACTTTTTCTGAAAGTTTGGAAATACAATATACCCGTGACGAATTTGCGAAGGTTTAGCGACGACATCCCCTTAAGTAAACTAAAGTTTCCATAAAAGTTCTGCCAAAGACAAACTTTGGCGACTGTCGTAAACTTTTATAAGCCATTCTTAACGACTGAATGGTGCATTGATAAATATACCTACACTATCCTAATTTTCAAAACCAGGTTAAATAACACATCAGTTTTCATGAAAAATTACGTAATATAAAATACTTGTATAATTTTACGTTTGAAGATGATTGTAATGATCACCCGTACCGTGAGATATTGTTGAAAGAAATCACAGAAAGTATTTTTTATAACATTATAAGCTTATTTTCTTTGTTATAATCACGGCTGTAAATTCTAAAATATCTATACAATTTAATAAACATTTATAAATGTACGAAAAAATGGATTTAATGGATTAGAACAAATTATTATAAATGGCTTATATCTGTAGAAAAATATTGTTAATAAGAAGTGTATAAACATATATATATATATGTATATATATATATATATATATATATATATGTGTGTGTGTGTGTGTGCGTGTGTGTTTTTTTTATTGGAGAAAGAGGTTGGAGGGAAAATTCTTAATAGACCATGACATGGCCTGAGCCACCGTGTGTTGGATTCTCACCAACTAAAACCCTTCGTTTTGCGACTGAATATAGAATCCAATTGCAACCCGAATCCTCTTCGTTCTCCTTACCGATTTATCGGTAAGGAGGGCCAAGCTCCGTCTTCAGTGCCTTTTTCCCCCGCGGTACCACGGTCAAGTATTACTTCGCGGGGGGGCATAGGGACATTGCCCTTGTCTCCTTGATGTGATTGTCATTCCTTATGACCTTCATTATAGGCTGCCGTCTACTTCTTACCGCATCGTCCGGTCGTCAGCTTCTTGCAGCATCTCTCGTCCTCTTCTCTCTTCGTCACCCCTCACTTTCTTGAGGATGACCGCGGCGTAGTTACTAACCACGTGCCAGCCCTCAGCGGTGGCGAATATAGCTACCATAATAGACTCAGGAGTTGCTCTGGTCTGGAGGTAGCGTTCAAACTCTTCACGCTCCTGCTGGTAACGCGAGCAGTAGCAAAAAGCGTGCTCAGCGTCATCGCACATGTCCAAATATGCTGGGCAGTCTGAACAGTCTTCTAAATTAAATCTACACAGGTATGCTCGATAGCATCCATGTCCCGTCAAAAATTGCGTGAGGTAGTAGTTTACTTCCCCGTGTCTTCTTTTGATCCAGTCTTCAATCTTTGGTATAAGTCGGTGCGTCCAGCGCCCTTTCAGGCTACTGTCCCATCTTCTCTGCCACTCAGCTACTGTTTGTTCTCTGGCAGCGTACCAGATTTCTGCCTTCGTTCTATCGTTGTTCTCATGTTTTGCCATGTATATAGCCTTCCTCTCTAGTGCTAAGAGGTCGATGGGTGGCATGCTTGCCACGACGCTTATTGCATCGTCCGATACCGTGCGGTAAGCAGACGCTACTCTTAGCGCACTCCGTCTATACACGGATGACAGGTTTCGCGCATAGGCTTTTATTGCCATTGCATCTGCCCAAATTGGTGCCCCGTACAGCATGATCGATGTACTGACACTTGCTAACAGCTTCTTTATCTTCTGAGTAGCTCCACCGACATTCGGCATGAGCCGAGAAAGAGCAGCAGTCGTTCTTGACGCTTTTTTACCTGCTAATTCAAGGTGCTGTTTAAACGTCAACTTTTCGTCTATAGTAACGCCCAAATACTTGATAGTCGATTTAGAGGTTATCTCATGGCCGTCTATCATTAGGGCGATCGTCTCCATTTTCTTCCTGCTAGATATCAGGATCGCCTCGGTCTTGTGTCCAGCGAGTTCAAGTCTCGTTTCTCTCAGCCACCTCTGGATTGTGGTGATCGCTTCATTGGTGATTTCAGCGACGTCTTCTTTTTCCTTCCCTACTACTACAAGAGCTATGTCGTCTGCGAATCCTACTACCATAGCCTCCCGCGGGAGTTGTAGTCTCAGCACTCCGTCATACATAATGTTCCACAATGGCGGGCCCAGTACTGATCCCTGTGGAACACCTGCCGTGACCTTGTAGGTTTCAGTGCCGCAATCCGTTTCGTACAGTGTCCTTCAGATAGTCGGCCATCATCCTCCTGATGTATGTGGGCACCTCAAGCTTTTCAAGCGCTTCATGTATCTTCGTCCAATTTGCAGAGTTGAATGCGTTTTTGACATCCAAAGTAATAACTGCACAGTACTTCTTTGTTCCGCCCTTCCACCGTTTTCCAGTGATGGCTGCTCGGGCTGTGTTTACCACCAGGCCGATCGCGTCCAAAGTAGATCGGCACTTCCGAAAGCCATATTGGTGCTCGGCAAGCCCCTTGGTCTCTTCGATTATGCACTCCATCCTGCTGCTGATAATGCGCTCCAGTATTTTTCCTTGAGTGTCTATCATACATAATGGTCTGTACGATGTCTCACCTCCGGGCGCTTTGTTATCCTTAGGTAACAACACAAGTCGCTGCTTTTTCCAGTTCGTCGAAAATCTCCCTTCTGCTAGGCATGCATTGTAGAGGCCAACAAATTCTTCAGGTTTAGCCTCGATGGCATGCTTCAGCGCCACATTTGGTATGCCGTCAGGACCGGGAGCCTTATTGTTTCCTACCTTCTTGCTTGCTACGAGTAGCTCCTCAACTGTAATTGGAGGTATATCTTCTTCCCGCACTTCCTCTGCTATAGCATATGGTGCGTCCGGCTGACTTGGAAAAAGTGTTGTCACTACCCTCTTTAGTACCTCTGGGCACTTTGGTGGGGGTATATAGCTTCCTTTGAGTGGCTTCATAACTGTTTTGTAGGGCCTGCCCCATGGATCTTTATTGACCTCTTCTAGCAGTTCCTTATGACATCTCTGCTTGCTTTCACTGATACACTTCTTGAGGGTGCACTTGGCTTCTTTCATTCTTCTGCTGCATTCTTCTACAGCTTCGCTTCCAATACCGGTTCGGTAAAACTTTTTCCTTGCCCGTTGCTTAAGCCTTCGTGCTCGGTGGCAGGTGGAGCGCGCTGATCTAATCTTCTCGTTCCACCAATATACTGGTGCCCATCTTTGATTGGGCACTTTTCTTGGCATAACTGCGTTACAGGCTCGGGTGAGCCATTTTGTCATTTGTTCAGCCTTATGTTCTGCTGATCCCGTCAATTGGATATTTCCTAACATCATCAGAAATAGTTCCTTGGCTTTCCATTCCATTTTCGTACTTATAGGGTTAGTACAGTGTACCATGTTTTGTGTGCCCAGCTCCATTATAATGGCGTGGTGATCACTATTAGTGAAGTGATCGCTTACGGTCCATTTACTCACCTCTTTTACCAGAGATCTACTAACAAATGTTAAGTCGATCACTGATTCAGCGTCCACCTTTTTATAGGTTGGTACGTTGCCTTCGTTCACCAGCACCATGTCCAGAAGTGTGAATACCTCTAGTAGGGCCTGTCCTCTTCTATTGGTTTTTCGGCTGCCCCATTCAACCACCCATGAGTTAAAGTCCCCAGCTATAATAGCTGGTTTTTTAGCCCTGACATCTCGTATTAGCCGGTCCAAGAACTGCTGAAACTGATCTATTGGCGCACTGAGTGGGGCATAACAGCTGTATACCTGTATACCCTCGATCTTTGCGCTGGCAAAACCTGCTTCTTTGACTTTCATCCTACTTTGGAAGGTAAGGTCTTTGCACGCCCAAATAGCTGCTTCACCGGAGCCATCGGATTCCCACCTTGGCTGTTCAAGATCTCTGTACTGCTCACTGATTATAGCAACGTCAATCTTCTGCTCACGAACGTACTGACAGAGAAGGTCCTGTGCTATCTCACAGTGGTTCAGGTTTAACTGTACTATTCTCATCTTCTTTGTTTTGTGGCTTTCACTGCCGCTTGGTACGCTGGGCAATTATAGCTACCTGCGGCATGGTCACTTTTCTCTACGTCGTCCTTTCCTCTGCAGAGAATGCAGCTGGGCTGGTTTGTGCAGTCTTTCGCTACATGTCCCGCTGAGCCACATTTGTAGCAGCAGCGGCTTCTGTCGTGCTGCTCAATGCAGCTTGCAGCAGTATGGCCGAAGCCCAAGCATTTATAGCACCTAAGCGGGCGGGTGTCTCGCTTTATTGCCCTTATTCGGCAGATAACCCACCCTATCTTTATCTCCTCACCCTTGATAAACTTCTGGGCTATCCGTTACTCTGGTCTGTAAGTAGCACTCAAGTTCTTCTCGTTCCTGTTCATAGCGTGGACATTCACTGAACACATGCTCAGCGTCCTCGATTACATTCAAGCACGTCGGGTAATCCGGGCAATCCTCCAATTTAAATCGGTGCAGATACGCCCGGTAGCATCCATGTCCACTCAGAAACTGCGTTAGGTAGAAATTTACTTCCCCATGTCTTCTTTTTGTCCAGTCTTCTACACTTGGTATGAGGCGGTGTGCCCACCGTCCCTTACTACTAGAGTCCCATCGCTTTTGCCACTCCGTCATTGTTACTTTCCTAGCGGCATCCCAAATTTCTATCTTGGTTTTGTCGCTGTCTCGTCTTTTTCCTTCGTCGATTGATTTTCTCTCCCATGCTAGTAGGTCTATTGGCAGGAGGCCGGCAATAACGCAGACCGCCTCGTCCGATACCGTACGGTAAGCAGACGCGACCCAAAGTGCATTTCGCCTGTGCACTGAGGAGAGATTTCGTCCATATGCCTTCACCAGTACAACGTCTGCCCATATCGGGGCTCCATACAACATGATTGATGTACTAACGCTTGCCAGTAGCGTTCTGCGATTCTGTGTGGGACCACCCACATTTGGCATCAGCCGCGCCAACACTGCGGTAGTTTTTGCGGCTTTCTCTCCTGCTACTTCCAAGTGCTGTTTAAAGGTCAGCTTTGCGTCTAACGTTATACCTAAATATTTAATAGTCGGTTTAGAAGTAATTTCATGACCGCCTATTTTCAAGGTGATTGTCTCCGTCTTCTTTCTGTTGGATATTAGGATAGCCTCCGTTTTATGGCTTGCAAGCTCCAGATTCGCATTATTTAGCCACTTCTGTATTTTAATGATAGCTTTACTAGCAATTTCAGCTACCTCTTCTTTCTCTTTTGCTACCAACACCAAAGCTATGTCGTCTGCAAATCCTACGATCATTGCTCCTTCTGGTAATTTCAGCTTGAGTACGCCATCGTACATGATGTTCCACAACGATGGGCCCAGTACAGACCCCTGTGGAACTCCCCCGGTAACCTTATAATTCACCGTGCCCTCCTCGGTCTCGTATAAGAGAGTTCTGTCCTTGAGGTAGTCAGACATTATTCTTCTTATATACGGAGGAACTCCTAGTCTCACTAGTGCTTCGTGAATTTTGCACCAATTTGCAGAGTTAAATGCATTTTTAACGTCAAGTGTAACCAGCGCGCAGTACTTTTTCGTCCCGCCTTTCCATCTTTTCCCGCTTATTGCTGTCCGTGCTGTATTCACCACTAAGCCGATAGCGTCTAATGTTGAGCGGCACTTACGGAAACCATGCTGGTGTTCCGCAAGCCCCTCTGGCCCCTCGGTTTTGTCTTCCATCCTAACGAAGATTATGCGCTCTAATACTTTGCCCTGTGTATCGAGCATGCACCCTTTGGTAGCAACACAAGCCTTTGCTTTTTCCAGTTTCGTGGAAACGTTCCTTCTGTGAGACAAGTGTTGTACAAATCTATAAACTCTGCTGGGTGAGCCTGGATGGCATGTTTCAATGCAATATTGGGTATGCCATCAAGTCCTGGAGCCTTATTGTTTCCAACCCTCCTGCAGGCTGATAGTAGCTCCTCCTCCGTAATTAAGGGTATATTATCTACATCTATTTCTTCTACCATAGCACATGGAATGTCCGGCTGATTAGGGAAGAGTGTTGTTACCACCCTGCTTAGTACCTCTGGGCACTTTGGTGGGGGTATGTAACTTCCCTTGATCTTCTTCATGACAATTTTATAAGGTCGGCCCCAAGGGCCATTATTGACCTCATCTTGCAGCTCTCTTAAACATCTTTGTTTACTCTCTCTTATACACCTTTTAAGGTTGCGCTTTGCTTCTTTCATTTTTTCGTTGTAGTTCTCCACCGTATCCATTCCTCTACCGGTTCGGTAGAATTTCTTCCTTGCCCGTTGTTCCAATCTTCTAGCTCGATGGCAAACGCTGCGCGCTTGTTTGATCTTGTCATTCCACCAATATGCTGGTAGCCATCTTTGACTGGATACTTTTCTCGGCATTACCGCGTCGCACGCTTTGGTGAGCTGGCCCGTCATTTGTGCAGCCTTGTCGTCTGCTGATCCCGTCAACTGAATATTGTCAAACATCGTCAAGAATAACTCTTTGTCATACTCTTTGGTTTTCCATTCAGTTCTTGTACTACTGGGATTTGTACAGAATTTCCTATTTGGTCCGCCTAGCTCCATTATTATAGCTAGGTGGTCACTATTTGTGTAGTGATCACTCACGATCCATTTGCTTACCTGCCTTACGAGGCAGTTACTGACAAATGTCAAGTCTATGAATGACTCTGCATCTCGTTTTTTGAACGTCGGGGTGTCGCCTTGATTCAGCAAAACCAAGTCTAGTAGCGTGAATGCCTCCAGTAGCACTCGTCCCCGTTTATTGGTTCTGCTACTACCCCACTCGATCGCCCATGCGTTAAAATCTCCTGCTATTATAGCTGACTTTTTATTCGAAGCGTCTTGCACCAGCCGGTCCAGTAGTTGTTGAAACTGCTCTATTGATGCGCTAGGCGGGACGTAACAACTGTATACATGTATGCCGCCTATTTTCGCTCTTACGAAGCCATTTTCCTTGTTTACCATCTTGCCCTGGAAGGTAAAGTCTTTGCAAGCCCAGATTGCGGCTTTACCTGAGGCGTCAGATTCCCAGGATGGTTCATTCAAATCTTTGTACTGCTCACTGACGAGAGCGACATCGAACTTGTGTTCTCGTACAAACTGACAGAGAAGGTCTTGCGCAGTCTCACAATGGTTGAGATTTAGCTGGACTATTCTCATTACCCTTTCCTGATTTTTTTAACCGCTGCTTGGTAGGCTGGGCACAAGTAGCTACCAGTGACATGGTTCGTCGGCATGTTGTCGCCTTTTTTTCGACACAGTAAACAACACGGTTCATTACGGCAGGTATTTGCCTTATGCCCCGTCTTACCGCATTTGTAGCAGCATTTGCTGCTATCCTGCGGATCAGTACACTTGGTAGCGACGTGGCAGAAACCAAGGCATTTATAACACCTAAGCGGCCCCTTACTGCGGTTCGATGTACGGATCCTACAGTTGACCCATCCAATTTTAATT
The DNA here is from genome assembly GCA_020010945.3 of Muscidifurax raptorellus. NCBI lineage: Eukaryota > Metazoa > Arthropoda > Insecta > Hymenoptera > Pteromalidae > Muscidifurax > Muscidifurax raptorellus. The sequence continues at coordinate 412,604 of JAHUUD020000061.1, forward strand.
TTCTCTAGCTGTGTTAACTTGGTCGCTATTTCTTTCGACACTTGCACAACAGCTATTTGCGTATCTCCGTACGCTTTTCTCAGCGATTTTACGGCAGTGATCTCAATCACATCTCTTTCTCCTATTTCCCTTTGCAAGGCCTCCAGTACCTCCTCTTTTGAAGTAAGTATGTCGAGGTCCCTTATTTCAAAGGTCTCCTCTTGCTGCAGTGTTTTTATTGTGGTTCCTTCCACTAGTACTGCTTTAACCGCTTCTTGGAAGTCTGCGGTTTTAACTTCTTTTGTGTGTTTGAGGTCTATGAGGAGATCTCCCGCCACCGTTTTGCGTATTTTGTTTACGCTATCTCCTATGGCATTCAGTGAAGGAGCAGTTCTCAATGTTGAGAAAATGTCCACGTAGCTCCTTCCTTCCGGCGCCTTCATGATAAGAGCGTCCGGTCTGGTCGGTCTTGCCCGCTGTGTTTTGTCTCTACTAGTCCTACTCTGGTTGTTAACGCCAGGAGCCTTGTTGTTCTCCTTACTTAACTGTTTCTCCTTTTTTTTTGCCTTTCTTGTAACGACCTCTTGCCAAGTTGCCTCTTTAAGTCTTTCACTCTCTTTCTCCTCTTTGTTACTCCTATCCTGCGGAGTATTTAAGGCCTCCCTTGGTTTATCCGCCTTTTTCGGTTTCAGACTTGGTGTTGTCTGAGTTTCCTTGCCTTCCGTTCCTGGACGTTGGCACTGTAGCAGATCATCCTCCGCGCTGCACAAACTTTTATAGATGACACTAATGCTTCGTGCCATGTCCTTGATAGTTTTATGGACGTTATTTTTGTCCCTTATAAACTCTCTTAGTTCCTGGATCTTTTCTCCTAGACGCTCCAGCTGGTCATTTCTTCTTTCAAGGTTGTAGTCCCAGTTTGAGTTACTGCCTCCTTGATTTACCTGCTCTTGTTCCGTCCGTATTGCCCTTTCGGAAATAGTCTTTATTGGACTACACTCCATGGCAATCGTTTCTCTACTGAGACTGCTGTTATCGTCCGATCTCTGGGTAGGGAACCCAGTTTCTAAGACACTTTTTGGAGTATCCGAAGTCCCCAAGTTTGATTTCTTTGATGTACTATGCATTTTTATTTTTGTTTATCCTCCTCTTCCAACTTTAGTCACCTACCTTTCACTAAGCTCTCTCCGCGAAGCTATGCTTCACAGGTGTGAATTCTGGCCTCATGCCCCCGCGCAAGTCTTCCTCAGAAAGCCTCCGGGAAAGGGTAACGAGGCCCCCCCTCTGACCACAATAGGGCCCCTTAGTGTGTGTGTGTGTGTGTGTGTGTGTGTGTGTGTGTGTGTGTGTGTGTTTGTGTACATACACTTGCATTTATTTAGATATTGAAAAAAAATTAGTCATTTGTATATCATTTTTAAAGTTGTTTACATGTATATACATTACCTAAGTTATACACATCTTTTTGCTTATATCAAATAAATTTAGTTAGTAATATCTTTAAAACGTAAAGAAATTAGTGTATGTATATGGAATTATACAATTATATAATAAATAGAACAATTAATTAACAATTGTCCAACAATTGACGGCTTGGAGGTCAGATGCATACATAAATTCGGTGATAGTTGATCCTAGAATAACGTTATTGAAAACTGGTTGTAACATTTTAAAAACGTTGTTTCACAATCAACTACCCCGACTGTTCATCTTTATAGTTCTCTCTAAATCTACATATCAATATGTTAAATCTTGTTTCATAACACTTAACGATATCTGTATACATATTTAGAACTCGATAAAGGAGGCCTGGCTTCAATAATGAATCTTAAAGAATTTATAATTTATTTCAAGATTGACTTTTGGCAATCATTTCAATCATCTAAAAACATTATTAACAAATTAATGAGCGATAAATCTAATAATAATTAATAACTATTTTTGCTGTTTCTGACGTTATTTGTAGTAAATTAGTAATAAAGAAGTGTTTATTTAAAAATGTGGAACATAAGTTTACGATCTATTGTCGTTAGCTAATACTTTTGTAAGATTTGAAGGGCTGAAGTCTTTTAAGAGAAACCAATTTTTTGGAATAGGTGGACAAATAATATTAATGTGAATACTCACCTCGAATAATTGATAGGAATTATAATGAAATCTTTTTCAAAAAGATTTACTTTCTTAGTCCAATTTTTAACGGAAGCGTGCCTTTCTTTAGCGGAAGACGTACTTTTATCAAATAATTTAGAACAAAAAAATGTACTGAATAAAAATGTGTGGTCACGCTCTTGAGGTTCCATAACTTCATCAATTAAATATTTTAAGTAAAAATCGATGATTATGTCGTTTAGAAATTTTTGTTCCCCCAAGCATTGTAAATGTTCATTTTTAATGGCTATTCCACCTTTACATGGAGGTGGCGGATAAATCAATAACCTGTAAATAAATTGATATGTAAATAATGGCAAATCTTAAGAAAAATGCATAGGAAATTTAGAAAATGCTAAATTCAATTTGTATTATATTAGGGCTACAGCAGGACATACAATCAAATGTTGGTGATTCTCTGTGAAATCGACCGATCAATAAATAAATTTGAGAATATGTTCCATACGTTGTCAGAGAATGAATACCTTAATTTTGAATTTAAAGAATTAAATGAAAATTGTACAAACAAAATTTTTTGTCTAATACTTATCTGAGGAGTTATACATTTGAAAATAGGCATAGAATGATAAAATAGGCAACTTTCACCCTCTGAAACTCGGAGATACGGACTTTAAAAAATGTGAAAAAAATCATGGTAGTCTCTGACAATTTATAGAATATATTTCCACAGTTACGGCAAAATTTATTTTTCCAGCACTCAATTTCACAGAATATTTACTATTTTATATACAATGAAAGAAGGAAGTTTTAACTCATTCATCAGCAATAACTTACGTCGTATCAGTAGCTGCAGTGATGGGAATACTTCCTTTTTCTTTCTTCTTCACATTTTCGTTTTTTATTACATTTCTGCAATATGACTGAGTATTCTGTGAAATATACATATATACATATATACATATATAATTATGGAAAAATACTTCATATTTATGTACACTCTACACTGTAAACATTACTTTTATTTTAATTCATTTTTCAAGTACGTAATAAGCTTTAAATTAAATATGCAAGACATTTACATTAAATATACAACTTTAAGTTCATAATAAAGTATATTTGCATATAATTTCGTGTAATTGTAATAAATAGTATTGCAAACAACTATTTATGGAATCGCAATGAAATTGATGAAATTGGACAATTTGCGTCTAGCAATTTATATGAAAATTGTACCTATTCCTTGTGATAATTCTGTTTCCGTTTCCTCTTTTAATATAGAATGTGCATATTCATAAGTATCATCCTGCTCATATCCTGCTGATAGGTGATGTTCATCAATAGTTGATGATGAACGCAAAACATCTGTTGTATCTATTATTCCAAGTTTCAATAACTTTAGGATTAATTTAGGCATTAAGTATTCGATTTCCGGATATGAATCAACAGAAAAAGATGATTGTTCATTTATTGGTGACTCAATGTTGCTACTATTTTTGGCATTCTCATTAAGAGAAAACCACATTTCTATTTTTTTGTTTTCATTAAGTACTGGTAACTAAATAAAAATAATAATAACATATTGTAAGTTGCTATGTGAGTAATGTAATAAAAGTTATCAGTAATAATTTCAATTATTGCCGATACACGATATTCGCGTTATTTCGATCTATTAATAGGTAACTAACACTAAAGTGCTCGATTATAGACCAGCGGGCAAATAAAACCACGCTGTTAAAAATTACTTGCATTTTAATATAATTCTTAAGTACATTCACGCTTCAATTTCAATAAAGAAGTAATAGAAATTAGTATTAATTTACAATTTCCATAAATCTTTATTTGCTTTTGCTACTGCACATATTTGTACTATACACATACCTTATTCAATACATCATATCCCTTGGGTTTTGTAAGTACATCATTCTTATTTATATCATGCAGATTAACGCCTTCTCCGTGAGAGCTCATAAGAATGTCTGTAGTTAATGGTGTACGGCGAAAAGTTCCCTATAATTGTATTATAATAATTATTAATATTTATCAGCTTTTAACTGTCAATTCGAAGCATATTTTTTATACTAAGATATATGACTTGTAAATATGCGTGTATACCGTATTATCTATACAATTATGTGATCAATATCAATATTGTCGTACATTCATGGCTTCGAATGGGAGAGTTACATATAAAGACAAATAACATTGCCACATTTAACGTTTTATAGGAATAATATAATAATCGTACTTGAGTATGTGAAGGAAAATCAGCTACGGTTAGTGGTAGTTCATTGCGATCTGCATTTATCTGCCTATATATCAGAATATACGCATTTGCATTTTTTCCCTTTTCAATGGTACATTCTTTTATTCCCTGATTGGTATAAATATGTTGGATTTGTTCAAATGAAACCTATAATAAAATTGACTTTAGTTCTTTAAACATTAATTTTTTTATAAATTACAAAATAGTTGAATTGTATAAAATGAAAATCGAAAAATTTGTGATGCAACATTGATAAGCATAATAATTTTCAATAAATATGTGTATATATTACTTGAGTAACTTTTTCATCATTGAAACACTGCCATTTTTTAGTTTCAAAATCCTTGATATAAGCGTAGTAATGACCGTCAGTAGCAGGTGCCCCGGTGCATAATGACAGTAAAAAGTTCATATATGTAGGAGCCTGTATCGGTACCTATGGTCAAAGAAAACATACTACGTATAATTTCAATGGCAAAAATAATTTTTAAGTAGTATTCATTAGAGAAATCATTATTGTTAAGTTGCGTGGAAACAAATTAAATGTTCACGGCATTATTTCACTTATCAAGAACAAATCAATATAAAAATATAATATTTTTTACGTAACTGTTACAAGTTATATTTTTTATTCCTGTGAATCCACAATTATCGGTATCTTCTATATAATGAGTCAAATTCATTTTCTCATCAAACGTTACTCTAAAACATTATATTCTTGATTAACATTAGATAGCATTTAAGAAATAACGATCAGGCTACGAAAGGGATCTAATGCTTCCAAATTATACGTAAAAGGTAATGTTATACAAATAGGTGATAACTCATTAAATTTTACAACATAGATTAAGCCCAAATTTTACGGGAATGCTTTGTACACCTGTATTTCTGATTTCAATGAAAGAATTTCCTTTTGCTGGTTACTTAAAATCATTTTAACTATACTGAATTTTTTACCAAGAGTACAGATTACATAGTATTTTTTAAAATTATGGTTAATGATCGAACAGTGCGGTTACTTGAAATCTTATTCGAATAGTAGTTAAATATTAAAAGCAGTATACGAACGGAGTATTATAATACATAGAAGCTGATAGAGATTTTGCATACTACAATTAAAAATTTTATCACCAATGTCCTTGGTAGAAATAAAAACATTTTCATTTGCAACGCATAAATGTAAACAAATTTAAGTGTTCGGTTGTCTTAATGAATTAACCACAAATGTTAAAAAATAATTAGTCATGAAAATAAGACTTTATGTTTTCTGGTTTCCAATATATTTACTTATTACAACTAAAATTCTAAAATACTAATTGTCATTTGATATTATAACATACTTATCGTTTAATTTAATCCTGTTGTTAGAATGTTCGTCAAAATAAAATCGCTTTAAATATAACATAAAGATGTATGTTAAATCAATAAATTTTAGGCTTTTACGGGCAATGCGTAACCCTGCACATTGTTGACAGTAGTATTGATTATTACCATCCAATAACTCCGGTTGTACAAATGCTTCAAATGCAGATTGCTACAAAATTAATTTACTTATATTAGCATGCTACGAAGATAACTTATAACGTATAAAATGATAAGAGATGAAGATAATATTTTACCACTGTACTATAATGCGCTTCTGTATTAACATCATATTTCAATTGTTATGAAATATCGATAAAATTATCTTCCGTAGATCTAATTGCATTGCACATTAAACACTGAACAGAACTTATCATTTTTCCTGCTTACAATTTTTTATTAATGTATATAATCACATGCCTCCACTAGGAGTTGTTACCTTGTGGTGTGCTCTGAAAGGAGCCGGTGTGGGGGTTCGTCCGGGGGCCTATGCGACCGTCCCGTAGCCGGGCCGGGAAGTAATGGTGCAACGAAAGTGGACAGTTGGGGGGCGGGGGGGGGGGGGCGTCGGTTGATACGACGATGTCGGCTCGCCGCCTCTTCGAGCTATTAGTAGAACGCACCCGAGGCGTAGAATCTCGGTAAAATGGGCTCTTCCCGTCGGGCTCTTCCCGGGTCGGGTCCGGACCTCGGGGTGCTCCAAAACGGTCGGGCGGACCTCCCGGACGCTAAGGACAACTCTCCATTGCGTTCGAAAGGAGGCATAATGGGTATTACATCCAACCCCCAATCCCATTGTGTGAGAAACCAGGCACATGGGACTGGTTGGCCACGGGGTCCAGTGGTCGCAAACGGTACCCTCGGGATACCAGGCGCCCTCCCGAGGTACGAAAGCCTTCCCGCTGCAAGCGGGGCTCTGCAGCGGGTGACCTCTAGTTCCCTAGCTAATCGTGGGAACAAAATGAATATAGATTTACAAATTGAAAAAGAAGAAGGGAGGAGTGCTGACACCCAACCGGCACAGACTGGGGACGACGAACTGGGCAGAACCGTTTCACAGAAACAGGTGAACCCAGGGGTTCCTGACCCACTGGACCGGATGGAGGTGGAGGCAGCCGTAATGGTGAATCCGGTAACGAAGGAACCAGCGGCAGGGGGCTCCAAGGATCCCCCCAAAACTGCCACCCAACAGAAGAAACATCGACCGGGAGCTCGTGAATGCAAGGCCTGGAACGCCCAAAAGGCAATAGAAGGCACAAGCGGGAACACCCCGGTCGAAAACAAAAATAATAACAAGAAAAGACCGAAGACCGTAGCGAACACCCCCCCGGAGGCGCAGAAAGCCCCCAAGAAACCGAGGGAGAGGGAAGCTGTGGTACAGACGCTGTCACTGGCGCAGGGGACCAACCCCTTGACGATGGTCATCGTCGAAGAGGGTTACCCTGAGGCGCTTATAACCTATGAAAAGTTTAAGCGCTTCAGGAACGCGATGAGGGAAGAGGTGGACAAAATCCCCTCCGAACTGCCACTACCCCGCTTCGAGGAGTCCTTCTGCAAGGCGGGGGCCATTGTGATGGTGGCAACCGACCACGGTGCCAGAACCTGGGCAGTATTCTGTATCCCTAAGCTGGACATCTGGGAGGGAGCCAAAATCAAGGTGGAAGGGGTTGAGCTTCTGCAGAAGGTAGTTAGGACCGTGGTCTGGGTCTCTGGGAAACCAGAGGAGGCAGTAGCGGTACTGGCGAGGCTGCAGAGGTACAACCCCACCCTAAAAACAGGGGCGTGGAGGATTCTGAACGCCGAAATGAAATCGGGTGAGGAGGCCGAAGGCACCTTGCTGGTACTGGGCATCCCCGAAAGTGGAATTAAAACGCTTTCGGCGATGGACAACAAAGCCTACTACGACATCGGGAAGGTGAGCTTCAAATACTCCCTGACCGAGTCGCAGTAAGGAATATCAAGCGTTGGGGGAGCTGTTGCTGTCAATCATGGCTTTGACAGACATTCCAGTAACGCAGATTAACTTGCAACGCAGCCAGGACGCCTCGGCGGTATTAACCAGGCGTTTGGCAGCGGTGCACACAGCCATAGCACTAATACAAGAGCCTTGGTGTTACAGAGGAACGATCAGAGGGCTTGGAGGGGCAGGCAAGGTCATCAAGGGCCCAGGCAATGAAAGAACAAGGGCGTGCATCGTGACGAAGGGTCTGGAGACAACACCACTACTGGACCTATGCACAGCTGACCTTGCTGTTTTAGCCATGGAGGTAGCAAGAGGGGGAGGGCAGGCAGCGGGTGATCATCGCCTCGGCATATCTCCCATTCGAAAAGGAATCACCAACAGAGGAAGTATCCAGGCTGTTGGAATACTGTGAGGAAAGGAGACTCCCCCTGGTTGTCGGATGTGACGCCATCGCACATCATCTGGTGTGGGGAAGCACAAACACTAACGACCAGGGGACGACCCTACTCGAGTACCTGACTACCACTAACCTGGAGATCATCAACAGAGGTAACAAACCAACCTTCATGAATGTAAGGAGGAGAGAGGTAATTGACAGCACACTCTGCGACGAACCCCCACTCTCCGACCATGCACAAATTTGTTTTATGATTACAAGGGAAAAGCGACAACAGGAAACATGGATCAGGAATCCGAGGCGCACGAACTGGGTAGAATACAGGAAAGACCTAGAAGGGAAACTAAAAAGAAGGTTCCCAAAGGAGATCCACAAGAGAGGAGAGCTCAACACTGCGGCAGAATCGCTGCAGAGGGCCATCACCGAAGCATATGAAGCCAAATGCAAACTGGTGAGGGGCAGAGGCAGATATGAGGTACCCTGGTGGAATAACCGGCTGGAAAAACTGAAGAAAGCGACCAAAGCTCTACTCTAGAAAGCAGTTGGGAGCAACGATAACCAGAAATGGATAACCTGGAGAAGTAAACAGAAGGAATACCGCCACGCAGTAAGGAAAGTCCTGACTGAAAGCTGGAGAGAGTACTGCAATAGCGTGGAATCTGGTAAAGAAGCGGCTAGGCTTAATAAGATCCTAGCCCGCAATCCCGAAGCCTGGCTGGGAGCAGTTAAACTCCCAACTGGCAAGTATACGGAATCGGACGAGGAGACGCTAGCGCACCTCATGGAGTCGAACTTCCCCGGCTTCACGATAGCGGGGGATATATGCGAGACGGCAGAGGACCAGGTGGAAACCGGTGGCGAGGGTTCGCGCCACATCAGTGGATGCAGGGAACTTGCTAATCTGATTGTCTAGCCGGCAAAACTGAGGTGGGCCATCAGCTCCTTTGATTCCTACAAATCACCGGGAGAGGATGGAATCCTCCCGATTCTGCTCAAAGAAGGAGTCAACATAATCGTCGGACCTCTGGTACGACTTACAAGGGCCAGCATTACAGCCGGATATACGCCAAAATGCTGGAGGACAGCTAAGGTGGTTTTCATCCCGAAAGCGGGCAAAGGAAGCTATAACACCGCTAAGGAATTCAGACCTATCTGTCTGACGTCATTCATGCTCAAAACTCTTGAGCGGCTGGTGGATAGGTATATAAAAGACTATATCTTGAAGAACAACCCATTGTGCAACGAACAACATGCATATAGAGAGGGAAGATCAACAGAATCAGCCCTGCACGCAGCTGTCTCGCTCATCGAAGAACAGATTGAAAGCGGAGGATACGCCGTGGGAGCCTTTCTCGATGCAGAAGGGGCTTTTAACTACACGACCACAGATAGTATCTGCAAATCAGCCAAAGATAAGGGAATACCTGATTCGTTAATTAAGTGGATCACGAACATGCTAAGCAACCGGAAACTGACAGTTACAAGAGGTAACACCACCGTCAAAGGCTCCGTCAGCAACGGATGCCCACAAGGAGGGGTTCTTTCCCCAACTCTGTGGGGCATGGTGATAGATGGAGCACTAAGGATGCTGACCAACCTGGGAGTATCAGCAGTCGGCTACGCAGACGATATACTTATAATCACCAGAGACAAACATCTAATCACCCTACTGGACATCACCGAGTCGACAATGAGGCACCTAAATAAATGGTGCGAGGATAAAGGCCTATCTATCAATCCCCGGAAAACGGAGGTTGTTGTCTTTACCAGAAAGTACAAGAGAGGCCAGTACGAACACTAATGATGCGAGGACAGGAAATACAAATTAAGGATCAAGCAAAATATCTAGGCGTAATTTTAGACAAAAAACTGTACTGGAAGCCTCAAATAGATCAACAGTACAAGAAATTCACATCAGCTTTCTGAATGTGTAGAAGAGCCATTGGGCAGAGCTAGGGCTTGAGCTACAAAATAGTCCTATGGATATACAATTGTATCCTGAAACCAAGACTGACCTACGCGGCTACAGTGTGGTGGAAAAGGACAGATATGAAGACAGTACAAAAGAAACTCGAAAAAAATTTTTTTTAAATCATGTTTTTTTTCATTTAAACAATATTTTTGAATAATTAACAACTTTTTCTCGCATTTTTCTGCACATCATTGGAAAGGAGAGATCTTAAGCTTCAAAATAGTGTATCTTTCAATTTCTTATACGTTGAATTGCACGAATTATAATTGCCGAAAGTGCGGTGTACCGGAAGGGGCATTCTCGGGCTTAAGGGGTTAAACTTTTGGTCAATGAAACTGTTTCAATGGCCTGGCTCGATGTCTGTTACATAATATTAAAATAAGTAAATTGATAAAGTAATTATAGACTTAACTCATCATTACCTGAAGTTTAAGAAATAGTTTTCTTAATTCAAGCAGTACGCACATACTGTCTGAGCTCTCAGCTACATTTGTTATATTATACAGAGCATTTCTAAACTCGGTAGTCCTAAACAGCGATTGAACAAAACTATTTAGATAGCATGTCATTACCTGATTAATGAGGCCAACATAATCTGTTAACAATGTAATCGATCAAATATGAAAAATCAGTACATTATAATGTACCTATTGTTATGCTCGTGCTATTCGATTTACATCAGACCCGCACACAGTAACGCTGTCCCTTTTATCGTAAAAAGGGTTGCTTTGTGATTGTTGCAATGCTCCACATATAAATATTTTTGAGATCTCTAGGGCGCGTATTCTATACACGGCTGAGTCAACTCCTCGCTATTTCGTGGCGCTCACACCTGCCTCGATTACCGGAGAGAACGCGGAATCGTATTCGTTCGATATATAAAGATATCACTATTATTTGTGATTGTGGCTGCTACATTGAGTGTCTATAAAATCTATTAAATGATGTAATAGTGAAAATCTATAACACTGAATACACGAGCTTAACTTCAACAATAATCACATAATGTAATGTGTACTTATATACTATCGCGGAGAGAACTAACATACCTTTATTGCACGAAACGTACAAAATAAAAACGCCTGAATTATACTACGCTTTTTTTGTGAAATTCTTATATTATTTCTCAAAATATGGGAACTCTTTAAAAAATTAGCTATACAGTGATATTTATACCAGAAAAACGTGTCTCCATGAATGTTTTGGTGTTCGTAGCCTCGATCGAACTCTTTATTTCATTAATTTAAATGTTTATATGTCCGATAAGTCAGTTATAAAACACACACACACACACACACACACACACACACACACGCGCACACGCACACACCACGAGGGGGAGCTGTACCCCATGTGGCGCGTCCTCGGGTGGCGGATAGAGGAACGCTCGCTGTAAGCGCATAGTACTACGTACGTAGTGCTGCGAACAGAGGGTAGGAGAGAAATAAAATATCTTCCGCGGACCAAGCAGCTTATTGAAGATCTGTCACTACCGGAAACAAGGTTTGATCTTAGGGTTATGACTAAGCAGGCGCTCGCCGATTGCCGCAGTCCGACTCGACTTCGGCTGCTGAAGGGAAAGGATACGAGACAAACTGGGTTCTGACACTCCCAGGCTGCCGGAAAGTACAGGGGCCCGGGGATGTTTCGCCGACACGCCCTAGCTGCCCTATCATCCGGCGAAAATCCCAATGATCTCAATAGTGCCGGGTGGCGCCCGAAACGGGCCCTATTGTGGTCAGAGGGGGGGCCTCGTTGCCCTTTCCCGGAGGCTTTCTGAGGAAGACTTGCGCGGGGGCATGAGGCCAGAATTCACACCTGTGAAGCATAGCTTCGCGGAGAGAGCTCAGTGGAAGGTAGGTGACTAAAGTTGGAAGAGGAGGATAAACAAAAATAAAAATGCATAGTACATCAAAGAAATCAAACTTGGGGACTTCGGATACCCCAAAAATTGTCTTAGAAACTGGGTTCCCTACCCAGAGATCGGACGATAACAGCAGTCTCAGTAGAGAAACGATTGCCATGGAGTGTAGTCCAATAAAGACTATCCGAAAGGGCAATACGGACGGAACAAGAGCAGGTAAATCAAGGAGGCAGTAACTCAAACTGGGACTACAACCTTGAAAGAAGAAATGACCAGCTGGAGCGTCTAGGAGAAAAGATCCAGGAACTAAGAGAGTTTATAAGGGACAAAAATAACGTCCATAAAACTATCAAGGACATGGCACAAAGCATTAGTGTCATGTATAAAAGTTTGTGCAGCGCGGAGGATGACCTGCTACAGTGCCAACGTCCAGGAACATAAGGCAAGGAAACTCAGACAACACCAAGTCTGAAACCGAAAAAGGCGGATAAACCAAGGGAGGCCTTAAATACTCCGCAGGATAGGAGTAACAAAGAGGAGAAAGAGAGTAAAAGACTTATAGAGGCAACTTGGCAAGAGGTCGTTACAAGAAAGGCAAAAAAAAAGGAGAAACAGTTAAGTAAGGAGAACAACAAGGCTCCTGGCGTTAACAACCAGAGTAGGACCAGTAGAGACAAACCATAGCGGGCAAGACCGACCAGACCGGACGCTCTTATCATTAAGGCGCCGGAAGGAAGGAGCTACGTGGACATTTTGTCAACATTGAGAACTGCTCCTTCACTGAATGCCATAGGAGATAGCGTAAACAAAATACGCAAAAACGGTGGCGCGAGATCTCCTCATAGAGCTCAAACGCACAAAAGAAGTTAAAGCCGCAGACTTCCAAGAAGCGGTCAAAGCAGTACTAGTGGAAGGAACCACAATAAAAACACTGCAGCAAGAGGAGACCTTTGAAATAAGGGACCTCGACATACTTACTTCAAAAGAGGAGGTACTGGAGGCCTTGCAAAGGGAAATAGGAGAAAGAGATGTGATTGAGATCACTGCCGTAAAATCGCTGAGAAAAGCGTACGGAGAAACGCAAATAGCTGTTGTGCAAGTGTCGAAAGAAATAGCGACCAAGTTCACAAAGCTAGAGAAAATTAAAATTGGATGGGTCAACTGTAGGATCCGTACATCGAACCGCAGTAAGGGGCCGCTTAGGTGTTATAAATGCCTTGGTTTCGGCCACGTCGCTATCAAGTGTACTGATCCGCAGGATAGCAGCAAATGCTGCTACAAATGCGGTAAGACGGGGCATAAAGCAAATATCTGCCGTAATGAACCGTGTTGTTTACTGTGTCGAAAAAAAGGCGACAACATGCCGACGAACCATGTCACTGGTAGCTACTTGTGCCCAGCCTACCAAGCAGAGGTTAAAAAAATCAGGAAAGGGTAATGAGAATAGTCCAGCTAAATCTCAACCATTGTGAGACTGCGCAAGACCTTCTCTGTCAGTTTGTACGAGAACACAAGTTCGATGTCGCTCTCGTCAGTGAGCATTACAAAGATTTGAATGAACCATCCTGGGAATCTGACGCCTCAGGTAAAGCCGCAATCTGGGCTTGCAAAGACTTTACCTTCCAGGGCAAGATGGTAAACAAGGAAAATGGCTTCGTAAGAGCGAAAATAGGCGGCATACATGTATACAGTTGTTACGTCCCGCCTAGCGCATCAATAGAGCAGTTTCAACAACTACTGGACCGGCTGGTGCAAGACGCTTCGAATAAAAAGCCAGCTATAATAGCAGGAGATTTTAACGCATGGGCGATCGAGTGGGGTAGTAGCAGAACCAATAAACGGGGACGAGTGCTACTGGAGGCATTCACGCTACTAGACTTGGTTTTGCTGAATCAAGGCGACATCCCGACGTTCAAAAAACGAGATGCAGAGTCATTCATAGACTTGACATTTGTCAGTAACTGCCTCGTAAGGCAGGTAAGCAAATGGATCGTGAGTGATCACTACACAAATAGTGACCACCTAGCTATGATAATGGAGCTAGGCGGACCAAATAGGAAATTCTGTACAAATCCCAGTAGTACAAGAACTGAATGGAAACTCAATGAGTATGACAAAGAGTTATTCTTGACGATGTTTGACAATATTCAATTGACGGGATTAGCAGACGACAAGGCTGCACAAATGACGGGCCAGCTCACCAAAGCGTGCGACGCGGTAATGCCGAGAAAAGTGTCCAGTCAAAGATGGCTACCAGCATATTGGTGCAATGACAAGATCAAACAAGCGCGCAGCGTTTGCCATCGAGCTAGAAGATTGGAACAATGGGCAAGGAAGAAATTCTACCGAACCGGTAGAGGAATGGATGCGGTAGAGAACTGCAACGAAAAAATGAAAGAAGCTAAGCGCAACCTTAAAAGGTGTATAAGAGAGAGTAAACAAAGATGTCTAAGAGAGCTGCAAGATGAGGTCAATGAAGACCCTTGGGGCCGAACTTATAAAATTGTCATGAAGAAGATCAAGGGAAGTTACGTACCCCCACCAAAGCGCCCAGAGGTACTAAGCAGGGTGGTAACAACATTCTTCCCAAACCAGCCGGACATTCCATGTGCTATGGTAGAAGAAATAGATGTAGATAATAGACCCTTAACGGGGGAGCATTAGCACAAAACTCCGCCTCTTGATTTTGTCTAAATAGCAATCACAAAGTTTGAGAGTGAAAATGGCTTCGATGGAGTTTTACGAATGTTTTGTTGCGTTGATTCGTGATACATTACAAAGTGAAGAGCATATAACCAATAATGAAATTCATTATTGGCTAGATAAGTGCTATAATACGATTCAAGAACTCATCGAAAAAAATAAAAGTGATCTTACACGAGGTGAGAAACAAAAATTCCAAACTTGCATGATATATTTGTCCTGCATGCAAGTTGAGTTCGAGCAAAGACTGAAATGAGGAGGAGGAATTATCGAAGAAGCTAAGGTTGAGTAGCTTGATGTTGACTCTGCTTTTGACAATCGAATTCGAACGGGAGTGATAGTAAACTTAAAACATGTTGATATTGCAAGTTTTTTAAATGATGCTTACCATCTGTTTAGTGAAAAAGTTACAGCATGTTTGAATGAGTTCAATGCACTAAAAGTGATCTCCTATTTCATAGCAGAATTTTCAATTAAAAAAAGCAATGAAGAAACTACTGATATTAAATACTTTGCAAGTGAAAGTGCTACGATATATTTGTCAACTAATTTGGAAGAGTGGTTTAAAACTCATATACGAGATCACATCATGACACAACTAGAAGAATTTGAGGAAAAAGATTCTGGATGGATTCTAAAAAGTATTATAAGTTTATGTGTAAACATGAAGAAATATTCGTCAATTAAAGACAGTTCGTACATTCCTCTCCCTAAATTCATAGAAAATAAAAAGGCGTGTATAAATGTGCACAACGAAGATAATCAATGTTTCAAATACGCTATTCTTTCGGCATTACATTCATGTAAAATAAATGCCAATCGAGCATGCCAATATCAACAGTATGGAACAGGAATTAAACTTTAACAATATTGAATTTCCGGTGAAATTAAAAGATATTCCAAAGTTTGAAAAACTAAATAATATTTCGGTGAATGTATACATGTTAAGAAAATCAAGAGGAAAGTATGAAGTGTCGCCTTGTCACGTTACTGAGGAAGAGAAGGAAAAACACGTAAATTTACTCATTGTGCAAGACTATTATATTGATGAACATGAAGAGAGTGATTGTGGTGATGAAGAAAATCTTCCTAGATATCACTATGTTTGGATCAAGAGTATGTCTCGCCTTCTCTGCACTCAACTTAATAAATCTCACATAAAATCAAACCACTGTGAGAGGTGTTTGGAAGTGTTTTACTGCGAAGAAAAATTAAAAGTGCATGAATTAGATTGTAAAAATTTAAATAAATGTCCTATCAACTTGCCAAATGAAAAAAATAACATACTGAAATTTGAAGATTACAACAAAAACGAAAAAGTGCCTTTTATAATTTACGCCGATTTTGAATGCATATTGAAGCCTACTGAGAATGAAATGTCATTTCAACTTTATGAAGCTTATAGTATTGGCTATTACATAAAGTGTAGTTTCGATGAAAAACTATGTGGTTATAAATCGTATAGAAAAACGGGCGAAAATGAAGAATCGCCTGCAAAATGGTTTGTTAGACAGTTAAGAGCAATCAGTGAAAATATCGACCAACTTTATAAGAATCTGAAGCCAATGAGACTTACAGATTTGGAAGAATTATCATTCCGGCGAGAATCTATCTGTCACATATGTCGAAAGCCTTTTAGTAATGAAGAGATGATTGTACGAGATCATTGTCATCTTACAGGACGGTATGTATTAGATTTAAAGAAAGAACTAATGGAAATTATATTTTCTATTATATTTTTTTCTTTGATTATAGATTCAGAGGTGCAGCTCATAATTCATGCAATTTGAATTATACAAACTCGAAATTTATACCAGTTGTATTTCATAATCTCAATTATGATACACATTTTATTTTGAAAGAGATAGCAACTTCATCCGTTTTACCAGGAAGAGTGACTCTCATACCACACAACAAGGAAAAATATATTTCCTTCACGAAATATATAGACAAGGCAATTTATAGATTCATGGTGTTTTTTGCCCTCATCATTAGACAAACTGTCTTCTTATCTAGAGAATGTGCCTATAGCAGTTAAGGAATTTCGAGCAGATGGATATACTAACGAACAGATTAATCTTCTCAGACGAATAGGCATATTTCCATATGATTTTGTGGATGGCTTAGAAAAGCTCCCGTTTACAAGTTTACCCGATAATCATGAGTTTTACAATAAACTCAATGAATCACATATTTCCGATGAAGATTATATGCATGCCCGTAATGTATGAAATACATTCAATGTACAAACGATGGGACAGTATTCAGATATTTATTTAAAGACAGACGTATTATTACTAGCTGATGTATTCGAAAGTTTTCGAGAGACGTCTATTCAAGCATATGGTTTGTGTCCAGCTCATTTTTATACAACACCAGGATTAACATTTTCAGCAACTCTGAAAATGACCAAGGTAGAATTAGAGCTTTTAACTGATATAGACATGCTAATGTTTATTGAGTCTGGCATTCGAGGAGGAATCAGCCAATGCTGCAATCGATACGCCGAGTCTAATAATCCATATATGGGATCGTGATATAACAAACAAGAGAAGATCAAGACTCTTATGTATTATGACATTATCAATCTCTATGGATGGGCAATGGTTCAGCACTTGCCCGTTGGAAAATTTAAATGGATTGATTACGAGTCAAATCCCAACTTCTACAACGCACAAGTTTTCAAACTTTTCCCTCACATTCCCGCCAACAGCAACCCATATCTCCCGAATCCGAGAGAGCGCGCAAGCGAGCCGCTGCTCGTGTCTAAGCGAGCGAGGGTCACCTCTTCTCCCACTATGCCAGCAAGCCAAAGGGAAGGGAGACTCTCGAAAAGAGGGGGCCCTATGCTTACACACAGGCCGCCGTACCACCCCAGGCCGAGTGCAGTATCCTATAGGCATACTGATTCACTCCAGTGATGCAGTATCCTATAGGCATACTGATTCACTCCAGTGATGCAGTATCCTATAGGCATACTGAATCACTCGAGAGAAGGGAGACTCGGGTCTGGAGGAGGGAGGCCCTATGCTTATACACGGGTGGCGTACTGGATCACCTCCCCTGATCCAAGTATGCCTATGATCTAGTATGCCTATAGTTTAACTACTAACAAGACTGCAAGAAGCACACTGCATTGTTCTCGGTATTGTTAATTTGTTAAGTACCGCCCCTATACATGTACGTATAATGTAACTATATATAATAAAGGCAAAAAATGTTATCTCTCTCCTCTAAAATTTGTAAATAACCGTTGTCCTTACGACATAAAAAATATAATGTTATTTAAATACGCCCTTTGCGTGGGCAAGCGAGTTGGATATCTCCGTATAATCGATCATTCGTTTAAATAATGATTTGAAAATGCCTTTTTCAAAATTGTCCAAATACCTCCAAACTTTTATGCCATTCTTATATGCAAACATGAGATACACACGTTCGTAATAATTATTATCTTCTTAAGTATATAGTACCTTAATATACACATTACTTTTTCTGTAATGATGTCACAGTTCTTAGAGTAAGTTTCAGGTATGATATGTAATTTACTTTCGCATACTTAGACGGTTTTTGGAGTTGAAATAAAAAATCTGATAAACATACTTCATGCTACGTCTTATTATTATTCAGTGTATACATATCTGTAGATTTTTGTGAGATAGTTAGTTTTAAGGTTTATTCATCTAAAGAAAACTTTAAAAAATCTACCCTTATTAAAACTTATGGCACGTAGGCTACATGAGATTAATAATGTACTTATAGTTTAAAATCCTACGAACATAGGATCCTACGAAACCTATTATTAAATGTGTATACATGCATTTTCACGGTATAGAGCAAAGACATTTTATATTTTATGTACGTATGAATGAACCTTATGTGCATTAAAATGTAACATTTTAGGATAAATTATTAGAAAGAAAATCATAGAATCCATCATTGACAATAAACTTCGTATAGTACTGGTACCTTTATGAATGATATATGACAGATGAGTAGGTACATCTATCTATTAGTCATTTTTTGTTTTAGAACTACAAAGTTGTGTACTACAAATTTCCGTTTGACTTACCTTCTCCCGACGTCCAAAGAATATTTTTTGCAACATAATATTGACGCTTATTGTAGAGTTGAACAGCTCACGTTGGCACTTGTTCTTGTATTAATTAACATAAAAAATATATATTTACATAATAAATTAAAATGTAGCTATTGTACTTCTCGACTTATCATCAGCGGCCAATTCGCTTTTGCAATACTTTGCATATTATTAAAATATATTATTTTACAAAACCGAAATCATATTTGTGTTCAGCGATTCCAAAAACCCCCGAGCGATCATTACTTTTGACGTGCTATTCGTTTTTGAAATAATTTGCATAAACAAAGATGTTTAAACAAATTGTTTTGCAAATCTGAAATCCTATTTGTGTTCAGCGACCCTGAAAAGCTATAGGTACATACATAACTTGCGTGATTACCCTTCATTTCTGTTCCCTGTGAAATGACATACTTTCGGACGATATGGGAAAGCGCCTTAATCCCCCTTTCTGCAATTTATATTGTTTTAAAACATATTTTATACTTCCATCTTGTTCAAATCATTGATACGTATTATATTATTAATTATCTAAGCGATTGTAAATACCTCCATTGCTCAAATTAAAGGTTTTCACAGCTTTTATTGCGAAATATACGTAAAACTTTGATATTTATAACAATGTTAATTGATGCATAAAAATTAATTTTTTACAGTAACTTTTCTTATATTCACCCATAGATAATTTTCCAATATTTTAAATATTTTTTCGACGATATTTATTTTTCTTGGATTTAAAATTTTTATTTTTCCCTCCTTCTATTCTGTCCCATTTGGCTACACTGGTTTCCAACAATACTGTCGCGCATGCCCTCTAACATTTATCAAGAGGAGGTACGCAGCGCGTAGATATTCAAATTTTAATTTTCAAACTGTTAGGTACGTCTTGTATCGAAAAGGCGCGATCTTTTCAAGTTTTTGGTATTATGCTTAAATTAATTTATTTATACGTATACACGTGTAATTTTTTATTAAAGTATACGTAAAAATATATATATGACTTATATATTACAGGTATTAATAATAATACATTGCAAGTCATTATTTTTTTTATTTTTTCGTTTATTAAGGAAAAATTAAAAATACCTAATTTTCCAAAAAAACCTTAAAAAGATAGATTCAGTAGTTAGCTTATAACTTTGGAACATATTTTTTTTGCAAAAACGGGTTTCGGGAGCTTATTCTACGTGCAATTAGCTATGAAAATATCGCATAAAAAATCGACGGTTTTGTCCCCTTAAACTCGTTATAAGACGAAAAAACTCCTTGCAATGTTACAAGCCAAATCCGAGAAGTAGATTTTTATTATTTTTTGTAAATATCGTATTTTTTATTAATCATTGTCTAGTTTATTATATACGACTAAATATTCAATCGATAAGTTTTGCTAGTTAATTACCTATGAAATATATTTTATATTCTTTAAAAAAAATATTTTTAACATTTTGTAGTTATTTATATCTTATTGCGTACATAGAATTTGAATTCATCATTAAACATATCTAAGGGGGTATTCAATTTCTTAAAATTTCATTCAAGCGTGTTAC
Source organism: Muscidifurax raptorellus (assembly GCA_020010945.3). Lineage (NCBI taxonomy): Eukaryota > Metazoa > Arthropoda > Insecta > Hymenoptera > Pteromalidae > Muscidifurax > Muscidifurax raptorellus. The sequence goes on from JAHUUD020000061.1 coordinate 432,862, forward strand.
GATTAGCGATTTTAGTTCCTTGTTTCTAGATTTTAACTCAAATTACTACACGAACCATTTCGAAACTTAAACCCTGGAGCGCCGCCAAGTCGCGCAAATTGTAACTTGCAAGCATCCGAGATAAAGGCCGATATATATATATATATTTATATTTATTTATTTATTCCAGAATTACATAACATAGTTATACATAAAAATTACATATAAAAGTTACATATAAAACATTTGCAATAACGTCGCAAATCCTGCAGAGGAAAACGGAGTTTCCTGTTCACAGGTCCGGATTAACAACAACAACAAAAAAACTGGTTAGTTATGCTGTGATCATTACAGCAGAACTTCCAATCATATTCATAATTCTTATCATGATCATTCATACAGAAGGTAGCATATGTCTCCGAGTCGGACTTCCATACTCAGATCCTACTAGCCTTCACTCATTCACTCGTTCACACATTTTCACATAGTTTGGTTGAGTTTTCCAGTTTTGGAGCTCTCTCCATTCTAATTCTAATTATCCTCATTTGTGAGTCGTAATGTAAGTGATATGTAATCTTTCTAGCATTTTGTGTAAAAATCCGTCCCTGTTAGTAATCACTCCATTCCCCAGCAGGAGAACGAGCCAGTAACAGCCCACAAAATATTGAAAAAAGCATTCTATAGTCTGTCACCAGCTAGTCCCGGCCAGGAAATGGAATGACTTCCACCAGGGGTGTTTGTTACTTTACAGCTATGGTATAAGCTATATTAAAATTATGTTTGAGATTCTATATTTTTGTATATCTACTAGTAATTTGACGATGTCCGACATGAATTAATTCTAATTAAGATTACATTGCACATTTTTGAGATTCTACGTTTATGTATTTTGTACGTTTTTCTATATAATACACTTTTTAATTCTTATAATCTAATCTTTGTGTACAAGTTTATTTGATTTACCAACCGTTCAATTTTGTTGAGTCTAGCCGGGCACGTCCAACAGCATAGGTGACTCTGTAGTGTGGAACCATTTTCTTGTGTTGGTTCGAAGAATCACATTTACATGTTGATGTAAAAACTATATCATCTATAATTACTGTCTTTACTAGGTGGTTGGTTTTTAAGTGGGTACATTGAGTTTTTAAAACTCTGCTTTCCCCTCATTCCTTTATCGAAATAAAAAATATCTTTATTTGATCCTAGGTAGTTGATATATCCATAGGTCATTCTGTGATTTGCTGATTTATTAATATTTTGTATAAATAAATCATCTGATATATTAATAAACTATCTGATTTATTAATATATATATATTTATATGCATACACACACATATATTTTAGTAAAAAGTTAGTTACAATCGATAGTACCCATCATGGAAGCGGATTCACACAGAAAAGTTAAGTGTACTTACAACTGCATTGTCGTGGATTCGCTGTTCGCGCACGAGCTTGATATGCCGAGTCCTTAGTTATTGTTGGTTCCCGCACAGTAACCGTGGAAAACTCAACTATGTAATATGCAAAGGTGATGTCGAAATACAAGTACTTTCATGTACTAGCTATGCGATACCGATACAGAGTGACCGAGGCCACTGACCGGCTCGGCAAGCTACAATCACGTGGTAGGTAGGGATAGGGAGTGAAGGAGTACGAGAGAGAAAGAGAGAGAGAGAGAGAGAGAGAGAGAGAGAGAGAGAGAGAGAGAGAGAGAGAGAGAGAGAGAGAGAGAGAGAGAGAGAGAGAGATTAGATTATATTAGATTAGATAATTTTTATTTCTGTATATTTTGTTGTACAGAATACAATTTTGCTGTACAGTAATACAATAATAAGGTAGATTGAATCTTTATAGCTAAAATGAATGAGTGATGAGATAATATGAGTGGAAGAAAGAAATGAATGATGATGATGAGATTGTGAGATGAAAGTGTTTGTAGAGTGTTTAGATGTTTTCAAGACTAAAAAAGTATAGCTTTGCCTGACGTTTGAAAGATGATACTGATCTATTGTCGTGAAGATGAGAGGGCAATGAATTCCGAAGATATGATGCGCTTATATGGAATGAATTCTTCAGCGTCTCTGTTTCGAAAGTGGGAATGTCCAGAGGAGTCACTTGACCCGTTACGGGGCGGAGCGCGACGTGGAAGACAACAAAAGCCATGATATAAGATGGAGTAGCGGTGTTAAAGAGTTTCCTAAGGAAACAGGCCTCGAAATACTTTCTACGTCCGGCGGTGGTGAGCCATTGCAACTCACGCCTGTAGGGGGTGATATGCTCGTCCCTCCTTACACCATAGATGTAACGAATCCCTGTGTTTACCAGTCTTTGTAGCATTATGTCCAGTTCTTGCCTCGGGTCACAGTACACTAATGAGCAATAGTCGATGATGGGAAACAGTAGGGCTTGCACAAGATGCTTGCGTAGCTCAAAACCGGTGCTCTTTCTAAAAAAATATAGTCTATACATAAGCGAGTGTGCGCGCTTACACAGTTGAGTAACGTGCTTCTTCCAAGTAAGTTTAGAGTCAAGCACCAGTCCCAGACTACGCACAGACGACTGATATTCGACCCTGGTTCCTCCTATGTTAATGTAGGTGTTAGCTGTAGAAGGTAGAGCGTTTATATAATAGAAGGAGCCAAGGACGATCGCCTGCGTTTTGAAAACGTTGAGTTTAATATGATTCTGTGCAGGCCAGCCCATAATCCTCTCGGCGTTAGCACTCATCCTCACGGAACAGGAATCGAGCTCCTCAAGGTGGCATTGGCTGTAGATTTGCAAGTCATCCGCGTAAATGAGATGAGGTACATCAATGTCTAGACAGAGGCCGATATCGTTGATGTATAGACCCCTGTGGTACTCCCATGTTTAACGGTAGAAAAGTGGAGAGTTCACTGCTGTCACCAATAACAGCCTGCATTCTACCAGTGAGGTAAGGGGCGAACCAGCGGATAACCTGCTTAGAGAAGCCCAAAGAGGTTAGCTTTCTGAGTAGCCTGACGTGACACACAGTATCAAACGCCTTGCTAAAATCAAAGAGAAGTAGAAGTGTTACCTTCTTTTTGTTCATGCCAAGCCTGACATCATCAGTCAACCTCATCAAGCCGGACTTTTCGTGCTGCGGCCAGTGCGGAAGCCAGTTTCTAGGTCTTCAAGGAAAAGTCTTGATTCAAGATATTCAGAGGTTTGCCTGTGCACTAGCCACTCTAGCGCCTTGAACAAGAAACATAAGAGGGAGATCGGACGATAGGCAGTCAGAGTTGTTGGAGAACTAACTTTATTTAGTGCGTGCACTAGTGACTTCTTCCAGTCCGAGGGGAAGCATGACTCGCTCAAGGATAGGTTGAAAATACGACATAGAAATGGAGCGAGTACCGGCAGTGCTTTATAAATGACAACCTGTGGGATGCCGTCACTGCCCCTAGCCTGGGAGTCAAAGTACGTCACTGCATCTAGGACATCCGATTCCGTTATCTCCCTGAAATTGAAATGTTCGGAGATATGTAGACCCTCGAGGGTGTGCAGGTATTGCTCTACGGTAGGAGCCAGCGGATTGTTGGAGATTACGCTGAAATGCGCGTTGAGGTCTTCAATGGAGAAGCGAGTGGGTGGTTTTTCTTTGGAGGTGGTGATTCCAAGTCTCTCAAGCTCTCTCCAGTTCTCGCCGACATCAGTCAGAGAGGACTGGTGTGAGTGATAGTAATTCAGCCTGGCATCCTCGACCTGTCTATGAGTATCGTCTCTCGCTTGTCTATAAAAATACAGATCCAGCGGCAGACGTGTTAAACCGTCTGTAGAGTCTGTCCCGTTCTTTCAAGAGGTCACGAAGAGCCGTGGTAAACCACGGGTGACGTTTTGGTCCAGGAGTCACTGTAGATAATGGGGCGAGGTGATTAATGGCGTTAGTTAACACGGAAAGAAATTTTGAATCACCACAGTACCGAAATCTTCGGAGGTAAAACAATACACCTAATATTATTTATTTATTGCGGATTTGGAATTTATACAGTGCATTATTTGAGGTAAATAAACTCCTAGAAAATTGTACTGTTAGAGTTCGATATTGGTAATAATACAGTTCCGACTGGAAATGGACGAATTCCAATATTCTCAGAGTTATTACAATTCAAGCAATTGCATGCTTTAATTCCATGTTGGAACTCGTAGAATTCCAAGTCCGAGTTCTCTCACTCCTCCCATTCCCGGTGTTTCTCCAGTTCCGAAATTCGGTTACAGCATTACCGCTCTACCGTCACATGTGCTTCTATAAAAAAATTCAACCTTTCGTAAACAAGCACTGAAACGTCAACAACCTCGACCTTGGAAACCAGGGAGTTCCAACGTCGAGTTCACTGATGACCGTAATACTCGGATGTTCTGCACGACCAAAGAAGAGTTAAGACTCCAATTTCGACTTCGCTGACTTTCGAAATCTTTCGACGTTATAAAATTCCAGTTGAAACTAAAACAAGTCAAATTTTTAGTTTCTACAAATACCAACATTTTTTGTAATCAAACATTTCCAGCCATAGAGGTGCGGTAATACAAAATTTCTTTCCGTGAAGTTGGTGTTGGGAGTAGTGATGCAAGCGTCAAGTGATGAAGTACCGAGTGATGACCAGTCACAAGCGCCGAGATAAATCCTAAGTCTCTTGGAACAGATTCCTTGGTAGTTTCGGTAAGTAAATATTTTGGGTTCGTAGCGTGGTATCTGTACGTCGAGAGTGGCCGTAATAAGGTCATGTCCATTAATGAAAGGTGTATCAGTCTTCCAGTGCGACAGAAGGCGATCCTGCTAGTCGATTAAGCAGAGGTCAAGGCAGGTGTCTGATTCCGGTTTATAATGTGTAGTACCATAGGGAACCGACTAAAGGGAGTTCTCCTCGATGAAAGCCTTGATGAACTTGGCTTCAGATCGGGAGAGTTGGTCTGCATTGAAGTCACCCATGATTATCTTCGTGGAGTAGTTGTGCATATGCGCAGTAAGTTTTTCAATAAATTCATTGCCTTGAATGAAACGGGTATGAGGTGGACGATACACAACACCAACAAAGATGGGTGAGAAACTTCTTGCAGAGATTTCACAAAGAAGATACTCCGGCTTCCCTGGCTTGCCCGACCAGACACCGTCAGTCATTGTTCCCTACGAATACTGGCGATCTCAGAGGGAACTATGGCAGCAGGGGAATGTTCATGGGCGGTACTGTTGCTGCTGTGTGCGGGCTGTGAGTTGAGGCGGCCTGATGTTAGTTCCTGGACCTGCACCTTCAGCTCTGAGATGGATGTCTCGGCAGTTGTCATGCGAGACTGTAGCTGGGGCAGGAAATCAAGAGCCTTGAAGCGCTGCTCTATGGGGCCTAGTCTAGCCTCCAGCCCGGAGACCCTCTCTGAGGTGTCTCGCTGCGCCTCCACCGCTTCATTCTGCTTAGCACGGATGTCCACCAGTGTAGTAAGAATATTTTATGGAGTGTACACTCCATGGTGGTGGGCGGTGCTGATTCTGCAGTAACTACTCGGCGAGCAGGAGATTGGCTGCGCGATGGGTTAGTGGATGGTGGTGCAGACTGGATCTTCTTCTTGCTGTTGTAGTTAACGGCTTTTGATGTCATATTGCTGCCGTTGAGAGAACACTCCAGCAGCTTTCTTATGTAAGCATCTGCGCAGGCAGAACACGCAAGTGTACCAACGGTTCTCACCACCACGGACCTGAAGGTTATGCATCTCGTGTGGAAATGGTTGTTGCAGATCTCACACTTTTTGGGTTCTTTTGATTGGATGGCTTTGTCACAGATCTTGCAGATGGTGGCAAAGGCTTCCATACACTTCTCTCCACTAATACTCATTTTTGCCGGTAACTTACTGGCAGTCGATAATGAGGAGTACACGGAGGTTACCCTATGATGTAGAGTTACCGGCAAAGCAAATGAGCTTCTTGGGCCGGTCAACAGATGATTCTAGTAGTGACAGTAGAGAAAGAGCGCACCGACCTGTGAGAGACCGTGCTATGATGATGGTCCTTTGTCTCGTGAGATGTATGCACGTGGCTGTCCAAGAGTGCAAAAAGGCCAAGCAGGAGGGAGCGATGCCAGATAGTTTGCAGGTTATGTTGCAGCGGAGGAATTTCAAAGAGCGATCATGGTGTAGCAAAATGCAGCCTCCAGCAGAATAATATCTCAGCTTGAATATCGCATTAAGGAGCGTGCAACAAACTGTAAGCAAAAGTGCCTGGAGACAGAGTGCGGCAGAAAAGCAGTTAAGAAGCGTCAAAAAATCAGCGCGTTTGATAGATGTTTGCCCAGAAAGAGTCGCTTAAAACTCATGACGAGTCTAATCTTTTGACAGTTCAAGGCGAGCGATAACCTAGGTATACCCTATATATAGCTATTGATTAGTTATAGACTCTGCCCACGACTAACCTTCTCCCAGGGTGTATTCTTTATGTCGGACAGAGATCTCGCTAGATGCTGCACTATTTTTGACAATATTAATTTTTCGTCTGCCGCCATTTTCGCCACAACAGCATTAGCACTGAAAAACTGCAGCGACCACCGATGATGAGTAAAGTTCGCCTGGCGCGTGCATACTGCACTATAAGCGAGTCTGGATGGCAGACGACGTCCGACGTCAGGTATAGTGTGGTCATGCGTATTCTATATATATACGTATATATATTGTGTTTGTATTAGCTCCGTGCAATCCGTTAGAGGGGAGGGATGGCGCTGATGGCTCTTTTAACACGTGATCTTATAGGAAAAGTCTTATGGGTACGCCCGTGAGTAAGTACTCACGTGAGACCAGAAGAGAGACCGGAGAACCGGAAGAGAGAGAGAGACAGCGAGCACAGCTATAGTCTGCATAGATATATAGTACTTGTCGACGCTAGTGTTGCTTCCTAGAGACGGCTATGTATTCAAGAATGTTTAGGGATTTGTGACTGGTCGCCCAGCCACCGACAACTCTCCGGCACAATCTGTTCAGGAAGCTGTACCTATAAAGTTATTGGGCTGGCGCGACATCCTCTTCCTCTGGATCTGGGAATACAGAGAGCGCGCCTGCTCCAACTCGCAAAAATTCAAGATTCTAGTGCTGTGTTATTTATTCTGTGAAGTAAAGTGAAGTGCAGTATAGGGTAGCTTGAGAAGGGATAGGTAATGTGAGGGGTAGCATAGAATAGATAGGTATTGGGCTTGATTCGGTTGCATTGGCTGCATAGAGCTTTTCTTAAATCTACGTACTTTGTTCGCTTACCTAGATTTCCATATAGCTTGAGTAGGGCTGGCGATCGCACTATCGGATTTTTACTCAACAATGTAACACATACTAAGTGTGGTGTTAAAACTTTTTCAAGGTTTCAAAATTCCGTAATGTGCCAAAATAAATTGAAATAATTGGCCTTTATCAAAATCTCAGTGCTCATTGGATAGAACCACCATTCGCAATACACCATTTAAATGAAGATATTTGACAAAATAATGAATAGCTGTTACAGTTGAGGCACGGGTTGGACTATTTTGAAGGCGAAACTAATTTGAAAGTGATTTGTGAGAGTCTAAAAACCATTACCAAAAGTGCACAAAAAATTTATATGCGAGGTAGTGTGAAATGGCAGTTTTTATATAATGTGACCGCCCAAGAGATTGTTAATTTAGAAAACTATAGCAGTTACCCGAATTTTGATCGTTTGGCGTTGGATGTATATTGTATGCGAGACCCTTAAATCTTAGTATACAAAATTTAAATATGCAATAAATAACGCTATCGATAAAAAAATGATTTTGTTTGCAAAATTATCAATATGTTTATCCAGCGGATGAAATTTCTAATGGATAGTCTGTAGATGTTGAAAATTCTGTCACGCATTCGGTCACATATGGTCATTTTATTAGAAACTGCGCGCCACGCGCTGTCTGGAGGCTGCGGTGGCTTGCTACTTTGCATCGCCTCGCGATGCAAGGGCGCAAAACGCTACGCGCTCGCCCTTGGCTCTCCCCATTTTCTAAATTATGCACTTTTTATTTAAATAAGGTTTAGTCTTGTATTTATGTAGGAGATAAAGGTAAAAATATTACTTTATGAGCTTATATGAAAATGGGATGGGAATATTCCTAGAAATGTTCGGGCTAGATGAAGTACGTTTTAGCAAAGTTGTTATTAAATTTAAGTATCAAAAAGTGTTTTAATTTTCTTAAAGCGAGCGTATGCACTGACACAATGCATTCGATTCCAGTTAACAGCTTAAAATCGTTACTCTCTTTTGTTTGTCACGGTAAAAAGTTGTATTTTCAAAATATCTACAACTTTTACATTTAATGTTTTAATGAAGAATGCAGAGCCGCAAAGTTTTATGATAAATAACTGACTTATTGATTTAAAGAGAGTAACGATTTTAAGCTGTTAACTGGAGTCGAATGCATTGTGTCAGTGCATACGCTCGCTAGCAGAGCATTTGACCAGCACACATACGCGCGCACGTAGCGCGTCTATATACACACACATACATAAGCAACACTCACACATGCCCGGCGAGGCGAATATCGAGGCGGCAAGAGCCACATGAGAACCATCAATAAGGTAAGAGAGAGAATAGTGTAGAGAGAGTCAACGAGCTACATAATACGACGCCGAGCCGCGCCAGAGGAGAAAGAGGGAAAGAGAGTGTAAGGTTCTGATTTACTATGCTGAACCGCGCAGTAATTCTATATACAAATAATTATTTATTTGAGTATAGGTGAACTAGCCTTGACTCGAGAGTCTTCTGTTACTATTAAGTAGGTTATGATTCTAATAAACTGTCTCTTTATGGTACTTCTTTGTTATGACTTTATTTAGACGAAGGCCCAATGCTTTCGTACAGATGTTACACAGATGTTTTAATCTAATCTTTATGTTTGTTCTTAATGTTACGTATTTACTTATTTCTATATTGGTTCGACTTACAATCCCGTTCGGACACTACTAGTAGATTGCACGGTCGATGACTGGGCGGTGTTTAGTATTATCCTACACGGATGGTTCCGTGGCGTGTTGAGAGTAAGTTCCTTAACTAAGCTGCCGAAGCTAACGCCAGATAGGTTGACGGTCCTTAAGCCTCGTACTGTACCAACTCACGTCCAGAGTATGAAGAATTCCACCGGTTAGCTTCCACGGAGTTTGAGTGGTTTCTAAGCACCCAATAGACGACGCGAAGGACTAAACGGCACTCGTATTCACACACCAGGTCCAGCAGGTACAACACTCGTTGTCCTTGTAAAAAGAGACTTCACTAAAGGCAATATGAGGACTGAGTGCGGTGCTTATAAGGCTTGGCGGATGATCTCAATGTTAGGGTAATAACCAATCACTGATCGCCACCGAAAGTGTCTTACAATATAAGTTGGTGATGGTGCAGAATAAGTAGGTTTTGGGATTGCTGACTCGGGAGTCAGTTGGTTTAATTAGTAGGACGCGTTTGATGTCGTAAACGCGGTTGCGGAAATGCTTACATTGTGATTATCGTCGTATACCTGCGCCTGTACACATACACGCCGTCATACATCATTCTGTATGCAGTATATTCGTACATATAATTATCTTTTATGAACATGGGACGTTACACCTCCCCCCCCAGAGTATTGCTGTCCCCAGCAATGGGTGCTGGTGCAAAAAGAAAAAAAACGTGCGATGTTCATTCACAATATGTTGTTACATAAGTATGTTGTTCGAGAACTTTTCATAAAGTTAATAATATAATGCTGATATATGCATTATCTCGGAAGATTAATAAGTGATTAAAAAGAAATTTTCGGTATTTTGATTTCTAATCCTAGTTGTAAAATTTTTGTTTTGATCCGATCATAATTGCGATTTTTCGAACTTTATTTACAGGATAACAATGTAAATATAAACAATTTGTCTAACTTTTATTACATTATTAGTTCGGAGACTCTTAATTGCAAAATTACAAAAAGTTTTGGTTCGAATCCGACCATAATTTTTATTTATTTATTTATTTATTTATATTTTTCCCCTTTTTTTTTTGTGGGTCGATAGAGTATCCTTAACTAACAAATTAGGTACAAAAATAACAATTTTCGTACTGTAATTTTTCGAGTTACAGGCCGATAAACATTTGATTGTTGCTACTTATTTTTGAGTGTATTTTGACTTCCTAATGTGCGGTCGAGTGCTAAAAGTCCGAAATTATTATTATTTTGTTGAATAATGCCAATTGTTGCTAAATTGTTTATTCCGCATGTTTAGTATTTGTATAATATGAACCCTTATGTGGTCTTATTGTAAGTCCGCTAGATTGGAAAGTGCAAGTGTGTAGGTATAAGCCTGTATGCAAGTATAACTGGTCTTATGTATATTTATATATATTCTTACCCGTCTTTATGTATACTGATATATATACTCGCATGTCCATACGTTATATATATACTCGCTGTATATATATAGGTATAGTATTGACTGCGAGTGTGACGTACTGCATTCCTCGGTGGGTCGCATTCCTGGATGGGTCTTTTTGGTTCTTCAAGTATCCGCTCGGTGGCAGGTGTTACCGCGCTTTGGCGCGAACTCGTGCTTTCGTCACGCCTACGTATACGCGCGTGCTGTGTGTTTTGGCGCGAGCTGACAACACGTGAGCGCGAGTGCATTGGCTTCGAAATGGTAGTAGCCGCAATGCTAAGTTCGCTGACATCTATTGTCAGCATTATCGGCGTGATACTACTGCTTTTTGAAGTCATTCTTCTGTTTTCCTTTCGGCCGTACTACACGTAACTTTTATTATAAATCCAAGGTAAGTTGAATTTTATTTTTGTTTTGCTATTACTGTATGGTATTTGTTATTATTTTGATATTCGTATTTGTTGTTGTAGATGTCGTCTGCTGGTTTGAGTCTTCCCTGCGGCGGTGTACGTCACTCCTTTGTACAGGAGTACACCGGCTTAGGAATTGCAGAGGCTACTAGACGGATGCGTTTGGGTCTAGGCAAGGACTCGAACTTCACTGTGCATGTTGTAAGTGTTTGTATCTTCTCTGGTAAAAAAATTTTTGGTTATTTTTAAATTTTCGTTTTTCTATTTATTTATTGTAGTATCGCAAGGCTTTGGATGTGACCGTGGCTCCAGACGATTTTGCAGAGTACTTGCAGCCGATACTGTCTGCTGGTACTGTTTTTGAACGGTTGAGGTTGCAGGAATCTCCTACGGGGCCTGGTTTATCCTACAGCCATAAGAAGGCGATGAAATTCAAGCCTGCCGAGTCGTTGAAATTAGCTGCGGAGCTTCAGGTGAGTTTTTAATTATTCTTCTAATAATTCTAAAATGACTATTGTCTCATAATAAACTTCTTATTTTTCCTTTTTTTTTTTTTTAATGCGCAATGTCGTGCCCGGGAAGGTGGACTCGTTGCTGGACTGTGACCGCTTCATGGACGCAGTCATACAGCATCATTCTAATTCTACTTCCGGGTCCTTGTATGGTATGAATTTGGAGTTAACGAATATCCCGCATGAATTGGGCGAGGTACCCTGGAATGTGCATCCCTCTCGTAATTCTGCGCTGGCGCCGTCAATAGGTATTAATGTACCGACTTATTATCTGTCCGGTGATGCATCGTACACACCTATGCATCCCGAAGATGGCTACTTGGACAGCTGTAACGTTGTCCGCTGGGGCCTTCCCGGTGCGTGCAAGGTATGGTTGTTTGTTCATCGGATGGACAATGAGAGGTTGATGGCGGCTGTCAAGGAAGAGGTGCGCCGTTGGCGGCAGAGGCATCCCAATATGGCGCTCGTAGGTGAAGGTTGTTCTTTACCTCTACACCATAAAACTTGGGTGCTGACTACCGAATTCCTGATGCGGCATAACATCCGTCATCAGTGTGTTCGGCAGGAGCCTGGTGATTTGGTGTACGTAGGTATCGGCATTTACCACCAAGTTGTCAATATTGGTGTTACTCTTGCCGAGGCGGTGAATGTAGGTAGTGCTGCGTGGAATATATGCGCTCACCTCTTCACCACTTGTACCAGTTGTGCGGAGAATGGGGGACCAAGTGGTGTTCAATACATTTCTCCCAACGAAATGTGTAGCGTTGGCATTAAGGAGCGTGATGTCAAACGGTATGTGTGCAACGTTGAAGGGTGTCCTTACGTTTGTACAACTGCTCGTGATTATCAGGCGCACCTTACTGCTCATCGTTCTCCACTTTCGAAGGTAGGGAAGTATGTTTGCGCCCGGTGTAACCATCCTCCTTATTCTACGAACGCACACCTGGCGAGGCACATAAAGAGGATACATTCCTTAGATCTTCCAAAACCTTTGGTGGTTACCTGCCCGTTATGTGGCATCGTTATGTTGGCTCCAAATTTAAATCGGCATATGGCGCAGAGCTGTAGAGGCCGAAAATGACTTGTTATTTTCTTGTTTTGTTTTAAGTATTTGTTGATGTATTGTTCAAGTTTTTTTTTTTTGTTGTTTTTATAATATATTTATTAATAAAAAAAAAAAGAATTTTCTTTTATTTATTTATCGCCATCACCTTCCACTATCCGAGCGTTGAACTCTGTCAGTGCTGATTCGTATGATTTACTGCTGACGCGGAGTTTTACGGAGTATAAGTAGGATCTCCTTTTAGTTCAAAATTCATTATACTTTATTCCTTAGTCTTCTTCGTTGTCAGTTTCTTTGGCCTATAGCCTATTTCCTGTTTTTAAATGGCGCGTCCGATCTTAGGTTTCTGGGGTTTTGGGTATCCCGTGGAGGATACTGTTGACGAATCCGACGTTGGTGTAAGTATCAATTTACAAAAATTTAAATTTGTATAAAAAAAATTGTTTTTCATTTATGTTATTTTCCCTATTTTTAGGAAGAGTCCGATGATGAGGGTATTGGTATGGACTTAACCGTGCCCTCCCTTGCGCCCAGTTCTTATCCTTGTCACGGGACGCCATTATCGAGTTTCTATATAAATGATCGGTGTGTTGTATGTCGTGAGCCGCCAGGATCTCCGTCCTTCATCCGGCTATATCGTAGTGGTTCTTTCTTCCAAGTGAGTATAATTGTAGGTTTTTCCTTGTTTAAGTTCTTTTTTTTTTTTTTTTTTTTAAAATTGGTAAATATTTCTCTGTTCTAGGCTATGTATCGTATTAGTCAGGTCGATCGTCCTGCTCCTGATGATGACGATGGGGTATGGTATCCCTGTCACATGGAGTCGTGGGACGAGCCGGACGGTGTTAGCTGTCCTGTTTGTTTTGGCGCAATAGATCAGCCTCCAACGCTTATGAGGCTGTTTAATCGTGCGGTAACTATGGTTATTTCAATAATATTCTGTTATTATAAAATTTTTAATTAATGAATTCTCTTTTCTTTTTCTTTTGTTTCAGTGGATACCTATACCGAACGTCCGCTTGGAGTGAAATTACAGATTTGTTGTTACGTTTTTCTTTGTTGTTACGTTTTTCTTAAGATAATAAATTTTATTTAAAAGTAATCTTTCTAAAATTTCTTTAAAAAAATTGTTTTTATCCCAGTGATCACCTCGAACCCACGATCCTATGCTGCTTCCTTTTGCGTAAAAATTAATTACTCCCAAAATTCTTTAGTCGAAGAAAAGAGAATAATATGGACACCGGTAAATTTAGAATACCGTGTCTTGAATTGGTAGCGGTCTTGTCTGGTTGCGCGATAAGTTTACGCTAGTAGTTCGGTGTTTATTGGTTAATTGCAACGTTGCTGGATTTGTTACCGGTGTATTGTACACAATGACCTCTCTGGTATTCGGTGGTAGCGTTGTGGATATCGTTGAAATTGCTGATTCTGCAGATGTTCCTAAATCTATTTCTTCGATGTTGCAGGTTTTATATTTAGTTTCGTGTTGTAATAATGGGTTGACTGTAACTCTGTTTAAACTGTCGTTTTCGTAAATGTCTGCTTTTCTTTTAAATGTTTTTGATTTCCTTGGTTTTCTTCTAGTACATCTGATGCATGTAAAGGGGAAGCAACATTTATAAATAATATAAATGATTGATAATATTACTATGGGGGACATGATTGATGTAGCAAAATATGCTGCATTTGTGTACTTTTCTCTCTTTTGGGCAGCAACTTCCGAAAACTTGTCTTCAAGTTGTTGTAGCGTGATGGCATCTTCGCTTTCGGCCCAACTTTTTATTCGATGAACCTCGGTCTCGGTAAACTGTGGCACTTCAGCAAGCTTACTGTACTTTAGTATATTGCTAACGTTCATGAAATTAATATTCCATGACAGTTCTGGTTTATAGTAGAACGTTTGGTTTGTTTTTATTACGTTGACTCCGTATAGTATATTTTGACTTGTGTGTCCGTAGCACAGCCCACGGATGGTTAAAATTCCAGCTCCTTTTATGATTAGCTCTGCTTTGCGTTCGTCATTACAAATGATTCTCATCGGTACTGGATCAATTACTGAAAACAGCCATTCGTCTGTACTCATTAGTTTGGTCCATCTTACAGATGCTGCTGATGAAATAGACATCTTACAACTTCGTAATGTCGATTCCTTTGGTCTTGCAAGTAGCGCAAATTCGCATGGGCTTTTATCGTTGTCTATATTAAATGGTAATGTAGGTGGACACATTACTAGTTTGTCGAAAGTAACACAAGTACTTACGTATGATGACGTTGCTAACAAATAGCTTTGCATATCGTGTGATACGATTAAATCTGTATGGCTGGGTACGATACTCACATGTGAAGTATGATTAGCTGTTAATTCCTTTGCGATAGGTAGCGAGTGAATTTTATAGTGTGAATATCTGTTTTTATCTGATAGTGGAAAGTCTAATAACACCATTAACCTACCATTCGTAGTAGCAACACTTGTTTTAGACATGGCATGCAACATGTCTATGGTTACCAAACTATGGTCCCATGGTAACGTGTTATTGTTAATTGACCTTAAAATTGATTGTAGCTGCTCATGTGTGAATAATAAAGGGTGTAGATGCCCTTGGGTAGCTGTCTCTAATGTGTTTACCAAAGTTTTGTAAGTACTTATACTATGTTCCAGTGCTTGATCGAATTGATAAGTCCATCTCGATATAGCTTGAATTGTGCTAGTACGAATCGCAAAGGAATCCAGCTGTTCGGTTCTATTCATAAGACTCACGATTTGCGAGTGTTGTTCACTCAGGCGTTGTTCATGAATCGCCATGTCATTATGAAGATTCTCTAAATTTGATCTAACAATATGCGTTTGAGTAGCGGCCATTGAAGATATATTAGCTGTCCTTTCATACAGTTTATCGATATCTACATTTAGTTGGTCTCTGTCTCCTGCATCCATAGTACCAAAAAGCTGTTTATTGATCCAACCCACAAACTCGAAAGGCGCTCCACGTTTCCTCAAAGTATGAGTGTAGGGGGAGAAACGATTCTCCTGAAGGACTAACGATGGTTTGAAGAATATGTGTAAGTCGTCTTTCAATGATTTTAGCATTTTTAACTCTAAATTGAATTTTCCTGTCGGTATAATGTTGTTACATTCCGATTCTTCTAGTTTACTTTTACACATGTTTGTCAATCCAAAAATCTGTTTTTCTCTCCAAACAATCGGGTCCTTCCAGCTACTCAAATCCAGAGTAACGGCAATCCTCCATCTAGTTCTTTCTATTTTTACCTCCCCCATATACTCGTAGTATATTCCTGGATTTTGAGTTATCTCGGTTATCTGGTAGTAGGTATCCTCGTCCAGCATCAGGCTATTGTTGCCGTTTGGATAAAAAGATAGAAGCAGTCCTAGCATCACTATCAATAACGCCATGATGCTGAAACAAAGAACGTAGTACTCAGCGATAAAATTTCTCTAACTTGTCTTTATGCTTTACTATTAGTTTTCCATTAGATGACTCTACTATGACATTATTATTGTCTTTAATTTCCTTTACAAAAAATTTTCCATTATAAAATTTATCTAATTTCCCATATCTGGGTTCCTTTAATACTCTCACTTCGTCTCCGACAGAAATCTGTAAAGGTCTTGCCTTTTTATCATAGTACTCCTTGTTCTTGTGTTTTGATTGTATGAGATTATTCCTGGCTACTGTTTGTGCATCTCTCAAACATTCAGTTAGTTCTTGTATGTAATCGTTGTAAGTTTCTAATTCGAATTCGTTCGGCAAACGATTGGGTGTACGGGCTGGTTTGCCGTATACTAATTCATGAGGAGTGTAACCCGTTGATGTATGTACGGATGTATTATACTCATGAATAGCAAAGGGAATTACTTTATCCCAATCTTGTTTGCTTGATGATTTATTTCTTAGAAAGTCTGCTAAGACAGCGTGACTTCTTTCTAAGGATCCATTAGACTGTGGATGGTATGCAGTCGTAGTATTTAATTTAAAATTATAAATTTCGGATAACTGTGACAATAGATTGTTTTGAAAACTGCGTCCTCGGTCGCTTAGAATTATTCTAGGTACTCCAAAATGTACAAAAAGGTGTCGGGTCAAAGCGTCTGCGATTGTAACTGCTTTGATGTTGGGCACTGGTACTGCTATACAAAATTTTGAAAACTGACACTGCATAGTTAGTATATGCACGTTACCTTGCGTAGATTTGCATAAAGGTCCAACTGTATCTATGGCTACTTTATAGAAAACTTCACTTGGTGTATCCGTTATTACCATTGGTTCTCTTGTCTTTACTCTAACCAGCTTTTGTTCTTGGCAGATTTCACATTTGCGTACGAAATCATGTATATCTTCTTTCATTCCTTTCCAATAGTATCGTTCTCTTATTCTTCTATAGGTTTTTCCCATACCACGATGTCCTCCAAACAAACTATTATGGTAATCGTTCAGAACTATTAACTTGTATTCAGGGGCTAGTATCTTACACTCACCGTAACATATCGTTACTGCTATTTGTAAATTTTTCAGTTTTTCCTTAATTTTATTTAATAATACCCCTCGTGGAAGAGTGTCAGTTAGCTCTCCGCTTCTAGCTAATCTAAAAGACTTTAACTTTTTATTCTTAATTTCGTTTGCTAATGTACTTAAACATTTCGATAAATTATCTGGTGTAATTTCGTCTTTTTCTTTATCCGAAATAACTAAACTGAAAATGAATCTTTTTCTATTTTGGGTAACTATTACATCACCGATGGTTATCTTGGCCTTCGATAATTCATCGCGATAAATAGCTTCTATGTCAATTAGTAATTTGTTGGTTCCATATGATAAACTTAAATCTTTTGAAATAAAATGTACTATATTATCTTTTAGATATGTTATACATTCTCTAGTTTTTAAAAATTTTAATGATTCACTCGAGTTCACATCTGAATCTACATAGTCGAAAAATACAGATGTGGATGTATTTCCTAATCTTGGAGCTGTACTGTCTTCCTTCGGTTTACTATTTATATAAGAAGTATTTTGGTTGTTGGTAAATGTTCCACTTGTGGGTGTTATTATTGTTTTTGTCGTTTTAGGTGGATTATTTTGTTTTTTGGGTTTAGATAATTTTTTTCTTAATTCTTCGTTGATCTCATCCTCCGATTCTTCTTCACTATCCTCTTGTTCTATTGTGGAGAGGTGATGCCAATTGGTGTTTTCGGCCATCTCTTCAGTCCAAGCAGTAGAAGATGCTCTAGGTTGTTTTATGGGTGACTTGAAACGAATCGGATTAGACTGACTATCTGCGTATTCTAGCATCCATTCTCTCACAGTGCTGCTGGGGACTACTGCCTGTGAAGCTTCTCCTAGTAACGTAGGTGGTTCTGAACTCGCTTTCTCTCCTTGTTGTAAGGGTGATGAGCTTTCAATATCTTTCATGAGGTCCCAGTTCTCAGTTGGAGTTTCATGATAGAGCTCTAAGAAATTATCCCAGCACATCGAGAGTGGTTGGTTATTTGTAGTCTCGCTTGGGTTTCCATTAGGATTAATCTCTTTTTCCTTTGCACTTTTGTTTAATTCAATGCTAGATAATTCTTGTAGTTCTGAATTATCCATGAGTTGACCTGGCATTGATCGTCTCATAGTAGATTGTAAATTTGGGTTTATTAACTCTTTGTCATCACTTGATGATGAAGAATCTCTAAATTTTGTTTCAATTTCCGGACTAGTTTGTCTAGAACTAGTAGGAGTTTTATTCTTTTTGTTGTTAGAATTTTTATTCTTGATCTTATTGGGTTTATTCAATATTATCTCATCAAATTCACTTTCACCTGGATCCTCGTTTGACTTGACCATAGTAGAATCAGTTTCCTCTTCTGACTCTGTATCTTGATTCAACAGGCTAGGAAGCAAAGATTTGTTGCTTAGTGGTATTGGTGGAGCATCGGAAGATTCCGCAATACTACTCTCAATTGAGTTGGTTATTTATGAATTATCTGTTTCACTCATTGATGGTGGTTCGGAAACTATGGGTTCTGCAAAAACTACTGTTTTCTTTTCTGTAGTGGCTGGTTCGTTTTTCCTCATTCTAAGTCTCTTCGCGATTGTACTTGCTTCTAGGTCTGCTTGCCCTCCCTCCATACCTAAAGGGATAGTGGGGTTATCAAGCTTGATTCCTTCCTTACGACCCGGTTTCTTTCGATGTTTAACTCCTTCTTTAGAAGTTTCGTTTTCGCTTTGTAGTTGAGTACGATTCTGTCTGGCTAAAGAAGTTTTAGTCGGCTTAGGTAGGATAGGCAGTACTCGTACCTCCCCCCCCTGTTCTTGTTCATCTTCTTTGCTTAGTTGGTCTCTATCAACTGGATTGCGGGAAAGGGCGTCTGCGTTAACATTTAGAGGACCAGGTTTATACTTAAAAGTATAGTAATAACCTCGTAATCTCATTCTCCAACGATTTAACCTACTGACTGGATCTTTTAATGATTCAATCCATGTCAATGGTTCGTGATCTCCGTAGACGGTGAAATGCTTACCGTAAAGGTAGTGGCTAAAATACTCTATGGCATTTACTACGGCTAAACATTCTTTTTCTGTGGTAGAATAATTTCGTTCGCATTTGTTGAGAGATCTGGACATATAGGCGATTGGATGTTCTTGTCCTGGTTCACCTTGACTTAGGACTGCACCTATAGCTCCATCACTTGCATCCGTAGTTAGAATGAAGGGCTTACTCTCATCCACTGTTGTTAGTACGGGGGCTTCACAAAGTGCTTCTTTTAAGATCTTAAAACTTTGTTCTTGTTCTAATTCCCACTTCCATTTTACGTTTTTGGCTAATAGGGCGTTGATGGGCCCTGCTTTCTCTGAGAAGTTTTCAATAAACCTTCTGTAATAACCAGCTAATCCTAAGAACTGTCGAATTTCAGTTTGGTTAGTCGGCCGTGGGTAGTTTTTAACGGCTTCTAACTTCTTAGGGTCCGGTCTTACTCCATTGCTGTCGATGATATGACCTAAATAATTAATTTCTGGTACAAGGAATTGGCATTTATCCATTTGTAGTCTTAAACCTACCGCTGACAACCTTTCAAACAATTTAGCGATTTTCTCCTCATGTTCTTCGAGAGAATTTGCATAAATCACTATATCATCTAAAAAGACATACATTTCTGATCCTTGTAGACCTGTTAGGACGCAATCCATGAGCCTTTGGAAGGTTGCAGGCGCGTTGGTAAGGCCGAAGGGCATACATAGGTACTCAAAATGGCCGTATTTGGTGTTAAAGGCAGTTTTCTCAACATCCCCAGGGTCAATCTCTATTTGATGAAAGCCCATGGCGAGGTCAAAAACTGAGAAATATTTTGCTCTTCCAATCTGCTCAAGGATTTCCATGATGTTAGGTAGTGGATATGCGTCCTTGATGGTTTTCGCGTTTAACTTTCGGTAGTCAATTACCAACCTGTACTTTCTCTTTCCGTCTGGTCCTGGTTTCTTAGGTACGATTCGAATAGGACTGCAAGATGGGCTCTTTGAATGCCTGATTATACCGGCTTCCAAAAGTTTTTGTATTTGGTTAAAAAGCTCGTCATCTAGTCCTGTTGGTCCTCTCTTGTACTTAACTTTGACGGGTTCTTCATCGGTTGTCCTAATCTTATGCTTAACACATGATGTTCTTGGTGGCGGATCTCCTGGCAAATAAAACAGATGAGAATATTCTTTTACCATTTTCTTAATCTGCGTTCTTTCTGGTCTTGTGTGATAGTTGGTTAAAACTTTTTCCAGGATTGTTTTTACGCGGTCTTCTTCGTCTTTAGGTGGTTCCCCCTCTAACGGAAACTCGTAGTCATCCTCCAAGTCATCGTAAAAGTCAAATGCTTCCAATGGTTGTGGAGTAATTTCTATTTCGACTGGGTCAGGTAGAGTATTAGTGGCCATTACATAACAGTAGCCTTTGTTATTTTTAACGGCGGCTTCTCCTATAAAAACTCCTGGGACGGTATTTATTCGTCTTAAGTAGGCTTGGCCCTTAGCTGAATGTTTAGTTGCGGGAATTCTTATAGGAACTTTTGCTCTGGCCGGTAACTTAAATACGGTTTTACCATTGGATTTAAAACCTTTAGAATTAAAATTCCAATTTACTGTATCTATAGATTCCGGTTCTATCTCGCGTTCGGCATATGGAAATTCAAACTCAGGTTCAATCTGAACTCTTTTTACTTCCGTGTTTCGATATGCTTCCTCTGGATGTTTATCTTCACTAGTTTCTGGTATTAGTTTATGAACGAAGGGAACGGGTGTTATCGGATGACTTTCCGTTACTAGTACTCCCTCTCCAAACATGATGTTTACTTTTTCTACAAGTAGAAAAGGGTTACCCAATATAAGTTCCTCTGATAGTGGCGTGCTAGATGGTAACACGTGGAATAAATGGTCCTTTCCTAGGATTTTTAATTTTACAGTTCCTAGAGTCCTTACCTCCTGTGGAGAAATACCTAGTATAGAGATCACGTCATTTTGGTCTACTATAGCATTAGGACCCAATGCATTTTCTTTTACTGCATTGATTTGGGCTCCGGTATCCACTACACATAAGGCTTCTGGAACTGCCAGTTGTTCTATTTTTAATTTTATTGTGGGCGAGGATTCGACTCTTGACGTGAGTCGAATAACTTGGGCTGGTTTCCCGACTTGGCTGTGGGGCCGGGACTGGTTGAACGCTGTGGAGTCGTCCCGCTCACTGGTGCGTTCTTCCAGTGAGCGTTGTCCCAGTTTAAATGATTTTTATTTCCACTGCGAAACGGGATTGGCGACTTCGGCTTTTCTCCGTAATAGTCTTGATTTCTGTTATTTGCGGATTCTTGATGGTGACATGGTTCCTGCATTGGGACTGGTCTGTGCGTACACGTTGGTGGATTTTGATGTTGGTAGCCTCCATTTTGAGGTGGGTACCAATATCCGGCTCTCTGTTGATTTTGAAAGTATATATAACATGCAGCACAGTTACAGGGTCTGTAATCCAGATATAATGGTGCCTCTGGTGGTATAACATGTCTTTGTACTGGTGGTCTTACTGGCACCATAGTATTCTCAGTATATTCCCTCTGGAGTATACTTGGATGTTTGATAGGCTCGGGTACTGGCTTTTTATAACTCAATTGTGGTGGTGCGTGTATCTTGCCTCCTTCAAAAGTCATTTTTGGGAAATAGGTGTCATCCCGGTCTATTGAATAAGAAATCTCATTTCTATTATGCGTAGAATCATGAAAATTCACTCTTCTTTGCCCTCCTCTATCTCCTTCCTCATTATTCAATGTTCTTACTTGATGTATACTTTCATATGTATCTCCTGAACCATGGGGTGAATCCCGTGAACCATGTGGACTTCGATCTTGTGTATGACTTACTTGATGAATACGTGGATTGGAGTAATGATTATTATACATGGTTACTTTACCCCGTTCATATTTCGATGCTAACGCGAACGCGTCGTCCAGTTTTTCTGGTGCTAACTCGATAATACGGGTTCTCCAACCATCTGGTAATCCATTAATAAATGATTCTAAGGCAATGATTTCGATCTGAGGTTTTAAATGATCTCGCTGTACGTTATTTCCCAGTACTTCCAACGCGGCGTTAATTGCGGCATTAACTAGCGCGTTTATTCGACCGTAAAACTGTCGAATATTCTCTCCCTGCCTCATGGAAGATGATTGAATTTCGTGTAAGTAATAACTATATGTGCGGGGCGGTGCAAAGCAGTCTTTTAAATGCGATTTTAAATCATCCCAAGTTTTAAATGTGCTACCTTCCAAGGCTTGTCTGGCTTTACCCCTTAATTTTGATATAACGATTCTTAAAAAGTGTGCTTCTGAATCTGTAGAAATCATGGTAAAGCAGTTATCAACATCTTGTAAGAATTCTTTTAGATTCATATTCGTTCCATCGTAATCTGCAAGATGTTGAGTTGCTCTTTCCACTGCCCGAAAATTATTTGACTCTAATATACTACGTGAAAATTCTAATAATTGTTCTTCTCTTTCTGCCTCTTTAAATCTATAAAATTGATCTAAAGCATTGATTCTTTGTTCTAAGTTGGGTAATCTTAAGATTTCTTCTCTAGTCTGATTAAACGCCATTATGATTTATTTCGTCTAAAAAAATACTGACCCTAAACTTCTTCTTAATAATGAAAATTCTAAACGAGACAGTTGGTACTTTAGTAACAATGGCTTAGTTCCCCACCAGGGATGCCATTTGTAAGGTTCTGATTTACTATGCTGAACCGCGCAGTAATTCTATATACAAATAATTATTTATTTGAGTATAGGTGAACTAGCCTTGACTCGAGAGTCTTCTGTTACTATTAAGTAGGTTATGATTCTAATAAACTGTCTCTTTATGGTACTTCTTTGTTATGACTTTATTTAGACGAAGGCCCAATGCTTTCGTACAGATGTTACACAGATGTTTTAATCTAATCTTTATGTTTGTTCTTAATGTTACGTATTTACTTATTTCTATATTGGTTCGACTTACAATCCCGTTCGGACACTACTAGTAGATTGCACGGTCGATGACTGGGCGGTGTTTAGTATTATCCTACACGGATGGTTCCGTGGCGTGTTGAGAGTAAGTTCCTTAACTAAGCTGCCGAAGCTAACGCCAGATAGGTTGACGGTCCTTAAGCCTCGTACTGTACCAACTCACGTCCAGAGTATGAAGAATTCCACCGGTTAGCTTCCACGGAGTTTGAGTGGTTTCTAAGCACCCAATAGACGACGCGAAGGACTAAACGGCACTCGTATTCACACACCAGGTCCAGCAGGTACAACACTCGTTGTCCTTGTAAAAAGAGACTTCACTAAAGGCAATATGAGGACTGAGTGCGGTGCTTATAAGGCTTGGCGGATGATCTCAATGTTAGGGTAATAACCAATCACTGATCGCCACCGAAAGTGTCTTACAATATAAGTTGGTGATGGTGCAGAATAAGTAGGTTTTGGGATTGCTGACTCGGGAGTCAGTTGGTTTAATTAGTAGGACGCGTTTGATGTCGTAAACGCGGTTGCGGAAATGCTTACATTGTGATTATCGTCGTATACCTGCGCCTGTACACATACACGCCGTCATACATCATTCTGTATGCAGTATATTCGTACATATAATTATCTTTTATGAACATGGGACGTTACAAGAGCGTCTCGAGCCAAACTAACCTGAAGGGCCCGAGAAAAAAGCGAGGGATGAGTCGAGCAAGCAACGAGGCTCATCGGTTTTTCAAGTTCGACTGCGATAGCGAACGCATGTAGCCGATGCCCTGGCGACTCTCGTCAGAGGAAAAAAGGCTCCAGGGCAACTCCCAGCTCGAGAGACAGGTTGGAGGCTCTCAGGCGACGGGCCAATACTTAGCAGACCGAGAGGAGAGGAGATATCGGGCGACCAGCACGATAGCACCACGGCGAGCGACGGTAGCCTATGCTTTATCTATGAGGACAGCGCGGCGACCATAATAATTTTCTCTCTTCCCCTCCCTCTCCCTCTGCCTCTCTCACTCGGTGATGCGCGCATGAAAATTTGAAAAACGGGCATTAGATGCATTGCAGGAAACAATAATAATAAAACTAATAAAGGAATATATGTGACTCCTAAATACTTTAATATACCAGTTCGTCTTTGTCGGAGGAAAACTTTTGATGTTCTAGAGAGCGCGAAAGAGATTATCGTGTTTAGCATAATAAAAGAATTTGGGGTGCAAACTTGTTGTTAAGGGGCGCTGTACGCTCTGGCGATCGGTGAGTCGAGTCTGCAATTGTCACCTTTAAGCCAATGTTTTTGCACAATTCGGAAAATTTAATTAAGATAATAATTACAAAAAAGTTTACTCTTCTTTGCAAAGGTGTGAACCGGAGAACCAGAGAACGGAAAAAATGTGAACATGGTTATTATAACAGTAGATTATATGTAAACAATAATTACAAAATATTCTAAAATAAGAAGTATTATAAAATACCATCATGCTTTCTTGAAGAATTATTTGCACTATTTTGATTTGATTTGTGTAGCTGTATTATGGACTCCATTTTCATCGTTTCAAATTTCTCTGAAGACTTAGAATATACTCTAGTGAGAATAGTTTTGCTCGAATGACCATACAACGGCCTTTTCCTTCGAATGATCTGTAAAATATATAGCCGGATCATATATTTGATTATTCTTTATAAAACATATTTCTCTTAATATTTCTAAACTTTGTAGTACTGTCCCCTGCGTTCATCAATAATTAAATATCGCTTTATTATGAAAAGAATTCTAGTACTCGCGAGATAGATGAAATTAAAAATTAGCATTAGCTATTCCGTGTATATAACCTAAAGAAAATATGAATTTATTTAATCATCGTTCTTGAGAATTTTTAAGTATTCAGAAATTTGAACCAAATAAACCTCACTTAAAAACACCGAAACATCGCTCCCATAACAAGAGCAGAAATAGCAGAATTTTAGCTCATACTCATTCTTTGGTTAGATTGAGTTGACAGTCGCGAATGACGAAAGCGATGAGGAAAGTGGAAACAATGGATTAGATGTGTCATTGTTGGATGTAAGTAGGTAAGAATGTAGGAAGGTAGGAATGTAGGAAGGTAACAAGCTCGCGATATCATATGGAGACACACCTGTGGAGCTGGAAAGATACACTGACAATTGAGTAGTTGAACAACATACATTCCAGCGCCCCTCAAAATTCCACTCTCAGCACACCCACGCAGGAGCAAAGGCCGCTGATCAGCCGATTTCGAGTAGCACGCTTGCACAGTGGGACATTTTGGTGTATTTATGGACAAAATACTCATTACCTAAATTTGTATCAAAACATCGCGAAATATTGTTTAGTACTCAGAGACACATGAATTTTAGGTAGTAGTTGTTCAAATTTCAAAGCTATAGAAATATAAATGATGACAAATCATTATATAGGAATATACCTATAACTTTCCATTTTTAGGTTTGACAAATTGTTGTCTTCTTTCATTGTAATTGTAGAACAATTTAAAAATATTTTAAAATCGAGAATAAAACATTTATCTAAAATATAACATCAAAATATTTTTAAAAATATTTGCAGAATATATTGTTAAAAATAAATATTTTATAAAGTTAAAAATAAATTATCATTTATGAAATAGTACATTATACCACTAGGAGTAAGGTAGTTGATTATTTGCGCGGGCGAGAGTTTACTGCCCAATCGAAGTCACCCGAGGGAATAATCAAGTGGCACGGTAGCACCACGAAAACGAGTTTGAGAAGCAGACGAAGCTTTGGCGCCCGTCACATATTTACTTCTATATTGATAGTCGGATTTTTCACTATACAAAAAAAGTGCTTATCATTACTGTAACTAAGTTTTTTTAGCTTATTAGCATAGTTTTGAGCGAAACTACCATTTCCAACAAAAAGATTAGTAAAAGAGCTGCTTATTTTTATAATATGTGAGTGTATAATCCACAAATGCTAGGATCATGTATTTCTTCTTCAGCCCGAAAAGTGAAAGGACCGTGAAATATTGTTACCCGCTCTTCCCAGATATTCAGGTTATACGCTTTCATGCCACACCGCCATATACTACCGAAATTTTATTACTATCATCACAAGGGAATCATTGTGCATTTTTAGCTAGCTAAAGGAATCAAATTATTATTCAAGTACAAGAAAGCCCTAAGAAAACACTTTTAACCAAAGTAAAAAACCGCTGCCAATTTATTGGCACGTAGCTTCCTCCAAACTAATCCATTGTTCCTTGTTCGTATGTATCGTTCAAGTATATTAATATAATAATGCATTTCTTTTTCTCCAGATCTTCTTAATAAAATGAATTACAATTTATAACGCAAATAGACCTCATAACCTCATAAAACCATGAATTTTGTCAAAATATTCTGAGTTTTTGTTAGCGAGTTATAAGGTTTAACAAAAATAATAATTTTAAATTATACAGGGTATACAGGATGAGAGACAAAGAATTTGTATTTTAATATTTTTTCAACTAATCGTTTTCATAACCTGCAAAAAGAAGTTAGCCGAGGTAATCAAAAGATCTATTTTTTCACAAAATTTCAAGTGCAATAAGGCCTTTCTACGCCCGTAATCGAGACTCAAAAAAAACTCCTTTTTATCAGTTTTCGATTTATTACTGAAAAAATAAGTAGTCGAATCACTTGAAAATTTAATGGAACATAGTTTGACACGTAACCCATCAACATATTTTCGTGAGGTTATGACGTTTAGTTTCAGAGATATTAATTTTAAAAAAATCACCTTATTCATTTTATCTGCTTAACGGAGCGGTCAATCCCGAGGACCAAGTGGGGAAAAATAGGTCATTTTATTATCATTCAAATGCATTTTAGTTGAATTGTTTGGAACACTAAAATAATTGAAAAAAGGAAAAAATTAAAAAATAAATGTTGTTCTTGAATTTAGAATATAAAAATAGATATGCATGTCAAATGTGATTGATATTGACAGAGTAGTTTCAGAAACATCACGGCATACACACACACACACAGATCCATACGAACATTTCCTAAAAACACATAATTCGAACTTCTAACATCTAAAGACATGTTTCTATGAAGTTTAAGCGAAACTAAAAAATTTTACTATTACAAAGCTTCCTCTAGGAGGAAGCAAAAATTAGGCGAGATTTATGCATTACATATTATCATGCATGTCAATAAAATAACCTAACAATTTTATTATAACTTTAAAATTGAAAAAAATGTCTAAACTTTGCGGAAATAAAAAAAATTATAAAACCTTTTAGATATATTTCAAAATGTTATTATTTAAATATATTTTTCAGGATTTATAGAATCTTGTATAAAAATATTCTAAATGCGATAAAGGAGATATTTTTTAAATATAAAATATTTTGTAAATTTATTACTGATACATTTCACTTGTAAGATAAAATATATGTAAGAAATATTACCAAATATTTTCTAACTATTTCTGTTCCGGATGTATCCAGTAATTGTCAAATCTCAAAATAAAGTTCTGGTGTTTTCTGTTTTTTTGATAATCCGTGACATGGTGGTTAGAATATCGACCGGCGAGAGGCGCTTGTGAGTGCATATGATTGTAGCTGCAGCGGAAAAGAACGCTTGGACTTTTTAGAGTTGCTTCCTTCGAGAGGCAGAGTGGGAGACGGAGAGTGAGTGTGAAAGGGAGAGGGAGAGCGAGCACAAGAGGAAGGGAGGAAGGAAGGGAAAGCGAGACTGAGAGGAAAGGAGGGAAGGGGGAGAGGGGCAATGAGGGAGAGAAAGAACATGGTAATTTTCTATTTATTCTAAAGAATATGCATGTTAAAAACAATCTTACCTTTTAAGGCCGATAAATAAATATCTTTCTAAATTCTCGCTCCTTTTCCGTAATCCTATTATTTGAAGAATTGCAAGCGATTTTCGCCAAGTTTATGGCCACGTATTTTGACTCTCGCCCACTTTTCAGGTTTGGCACACACTGGAATTTATTTCGTCAGACTGGTAGTCGATGCGATGGTCTCACGTACAAATATTTTGCATCTTCGAATTGTATCACGTGGATGAGATATATTTAATAGTAATAGGGCTACATCAAAGCTATGGCGACCCGATTTTTTAGACTCCAAAATTAAGTATCAAATCGTCATATGCTATCCATCGTTGGTAAAATATTTAGCGCTTCAGCAATGCTAAAGCGCTTGTAAATTGCGTATTGTAAATTACCGCGCACTTTCAATCTTCACCTTCAATGGTTCACCGGGCTGATCGGCTTTAGCACTTGGTCTTTAAACACCAGAAATCCACGTTTTTCATCTATCTATCTATC
The DNA here is from genome assembly GCA_020010945.3 of Muscidifurax raptorellus. Lineage (NCBI taxonomy): Eukaryota > Metazoa > Arthropoda > Insecta > Hymenoptera > Pteromalidae > Muscidifurax > Muscidifurax raptorellus. Next base: position 461,070 of record JAHUUD020000061.1, read on the forward strand.
TATCTATCTATCTATTTATTCATATATATATATATATATATATATTCGTATATATATATATACGAATCCAGACTTTTGATAGCATTTCATAGATAACTATAGATACTATAGAAACACATACATAACTATCAAACCTTTATAATTAGGCATAGATTCATAATCTATAACATAATTAGTTCAGAGAATTTTAAAAAACTTAATAATTATATGATAAAATCAAATTTATTGATTGATGACATAGATGAAATTGTAGATGCATTCAAAACCATGAGATTCAAATGTAACATTAACTTTAATAGCATTTCTAAAAATATAGATAAATGCTATCAATGTTAAAAAGTATGTATACAACTACAAATCAATAACTAAAAAAATAAATATAGTAAAATCACATTACATAAGGCTATAGAAAGAAGTTCTGTACAAATGGGATGCATGGCACCTGCACTATAAACTGCGGACTATATCTGGCAAACAGTTTCACATTAATTCATACAAAGGTAAGTAAAGCTTCCGAAATATATCTGATAATATTCATAACATCACCAAAATACAAGAACAATGCAATCTTAATCAAAGGATAATTTATTCCTTTTGCTTTACCGATTTAAATGACATAATTATTGATTCTGGCAGTCAGACATCACAATCCCAAAATGTTACAAAAATTCCATCCTTAGCCTTTCGGTATTCGATCACCAAGATAAATATATGGCACTCGATGTCGATTTTGACGCATAATGTGGCACGAGCTAATCTGTAGAAAATGTAGTTGCACGAACAACGTGAAAACAATAGTTACAGTAGTCTGTGACCAACCGTTGAAGAGTATGCAACGCCAAATTCAAGAATACTAATTAAAACATTTTTTAATGTAAAACCATAAAATTAGTCAACGTAATAATAGCTTACGTTCTTGTGACAACGAGACCACAGAAAAAGTATACGGTGCTAAATAAAAATTACTCGATTTGATACGAAATTGCATATTTTGATAAGTTGCAGCTAAAGTTAATGATTTATGGTTTTGGCAAGCATCGAGTTCGGATATATTTGTTAATTATTTAAAATAGATATATTTGTTAGACTAGCATGACCAAATGCTTAGAAACACCCAAAATTTCGTGAAGTCAAATTGAAGATTGTCGGGTTTAAAATGAAGTTGCATATTTTTATAAGTTGCAGATAATATTAATAATTATTGGTTTTGGCAAGCATCGCATTGGTAAATATTTGTTGATTATTTATGTAGGATATATGTGTTCAGCTATCATGACCCAATGCCAAGATATGGCCAAAATTTCGTGAAATCGAACTGAAGAATGTTAGTTTTAAAACGAAATTTCATATTTTCATAAGTTGCAGCTAAAGTTAATCATTATTGGTTTTGGCCAGCATCGCGTTGGTAAATATTTGTTAATTATTTACGATGGATATAGTTATTAGAGTAACATGGCCGAATGCCAAGTTACGCCCAAAATTTCGTGAAATCAAACTAAAGAAATTCAGTTTTACAACGCAATTTCATATTTTCATACGATGCAGCTAAAGTTAATAATTAATGGATTTGGCCAGCATCACGTTGGTAAATATTTGTTAATTATTTACGATGGATATAGTTATTAGAGTAGCATGGCCGAATGCCAAGTCACGCCCAAAATCTCGTGAAATCGAACTGAAGAATGACAGTTTTAAACGAAATTTCATATTTTCATTCGCTGCAGCTAAAGTTAATGATTAATGGATTTGGCAATCATCGGGTTGGTATACATTTGTTAATTATTTACGATAGATATAGTTATTAGACTAGCATGACCGAATGCCAAGATACGCCCAAAATTTCGTGAAATCAAACTAAAAAAATTCAGTTTTACAACGAAATTTCATATTTTCATACGTTGCAGCTAAAGTTAATGATTAATGGATTTGGCAAGCATCGCGTTGGTATACATTTGTTAATTATTTACGATGAATATAGTTATTAGACTAGCATGGCCGAATGCCAAGATACGCCCAAAATTTCGTGAAATCAAACTAAAAAAATTCAGTTTTACAACGAAATTTCATATTTTCATACGTTGCAGCTAAAGTTAATGATTAATGGATTTGGCAAGCATCGCGTTGGTATACATTTGTTAATTATTTACGATGAATATAGTTATTAGACTAGCATGGCCGAACGCCAAGTTCCGCCCAAAATCTTGTGAAATCAAACTAAAGAAATTCAGTTTTACAACGCAATTTCATATTTTCATACGATGCAGCTAAAGTTAATGATTAATGGTTTTGGCCAGCATCACGTTGGTAAATATTTGTTAATTATTTACGATGGATATAGTTATTAGAGTAGCATGGCCGAATGCCAAGTTACGCCCAAAATTTCGTGAAATTGAACTGAAGAATGTCAGTTTTAAAACGAAATTTCATATTTTTATAAGTTGCAGCTAAAGTCAATCATTATTGGTTTTGGCCAGCATCACGTTGGTAAATATTTGTTAATTATTTATGATGGATATAGTTATTAAAGTAGCATGGCCGAATGCCAAGTTACGCCCAAAATTTCGTGCAATCGAACTGAAGAATGTCAGTTTTAAAACGAAATTTCATATTTTCATAAGTTGCAGCTAAAGTTAATGATTAATGGATTTGGCAAGCATCGGGTTGGTAAATATTTGTTAATTATTTACGATGAATATAGTTATTAAACTAGCATAACCAGATGCCAAGATATGGCCAAAATTTCGTGAAATTGAAATGAAGAATGTCAGTTTTAAAACAAAATTTCATATTTTCATAAGTTGCAGATAAAGTTAATGATTAATGGTTTTGGCAATCATCGCTTTGGTAACTATTTATTAATTATTTACGATGGATATAGTTATTAGAGTAGCATGGCCGAATGCCAAGTTACGCCCAAAATTTCGTGAAATCAAACTAAAGAATGTCAGTTTTACAACGAAATGTCATATTTTTATTAGTTGCAGCTAAAGCCGTTGATTAAAGATTTTAGCAAACATCGCAATCGTAAATATGTTGATTATTTACGATGGGTGTAGGTATTGGGATAGTATGACCTATTACCAATATACGCGTAACATTTCGTTAAATCAAATTGATGATGATCGGGTTTAAAAGGAAATTGCATATTTTTATAAGTTGCAGATAATGTTAATCATTATTGGTTTTGGCCAGCATCGCGTTGGTAAATATTTGTTAATTATTTACGATGGATATAGTTATTAGAGTAGCATGGCCGAATGCCAAGTTACACCCAAAATTTCGTGAAATCAAGCTAAAGAAAGTCAGTTTTAAAACGAAATTTCCTATTTTCATAAGTTGCAGCTAAAGTTAATGATTAATGGATTTGGCAATCATCGGGTTGGTATACATTTGTTAATTATTTACGATAGATATAGTTATTAGACTAGCATGACCGAATGCCAAGATACGCCCAAATTTCGTGAAATCAAACTAAAAAAATTCAGTTTTACAACGAAATTTCATATTTTCATTCGCTGCAGCTAAAGTTAATGATTAATGGATTTGGCAATCATCGGGTTGGTATACATTTGTTAATTATTTACGATAGATATAGTTATTAGACTAGCATGACCGAATGCCAAGATACGCCCAAAATTTCGTGAAATCAAACTAAAAAAATTCAGTTTTACAACGAAATTTCATATTTTCATACGTTGCAGCTAAAGTTAATGATTAATGGATTTGGCAAGCATCGCGTTGGTATACATTTGTTAATTATTTACGATGAATATAGTTATTAGACTAGCATGGCCGAATGCCAAGTCACGCCCAAAATCTCGTGAAATCGAACTGAAGAATGACAGTTTTAAACGAAATTTCATATTTTCATTCGCTGCAGCTAAAGTTAATGATTAATGGATTTGGCAATCATCGGGTTGGTATACATTTGTTAATTATTTACGATAGATATAGTTATTAGACTAGCATGACCGAATGCCAAGATACGCCCAAAATTTCGTGAAATCAAACTAAAAAAATTCAGTTTTACAACGAAATTTCATATTTTCATACGTTGCAGCTAAAGTTAATGATTAATGGATTTGGCATGCATCGCGTTGGTATACATTTGTTAATTATTTACGATGAATATAGTTATTAGACTAGCATGGCCGAACGCCAAGTTCCGCCCAAAATCTTGTGAAATCAAACTAAAGAAATTCAGTTTTACAACGCAATTTCATATTTTCATACGATGCAGCTAAAGTTAATGATTAATGGTTTTGGCCAGCATCACGTTGGTAAATATTTGTTAATTATTTACGATGAATATAGTTATTAGACTAGCATGGCCGAATGCCAAGTCACGCCCAAAATCTCGTGAAATCGAACTGAAGAATGACAGTTTTAAACGAAATTTCATATTTTCATTCGCTGCAGCTAAAGTTAATGATTAATGGATTTGGCAATCATCGGGTTGGTATACATTTGTTAATTATTTACGATAGATATAGTTATTAGACTAGCATGACCGAATGCCAAGATACGCCCAAAATTTCGTGAAATCAAACTAAAAAAATTCAGTTTTACAACGAAATTTCATATTTTCATACGTTGCAGCTAAAGTTAATGATTAATGGATTTGGCATGCATCGCGTTGGTATACATTTGTTAATTATTTACGATGAATATAGTTATTAGACTAGCATGGCCGAACGCCAAGTTCCGCCCAAAATCTTGTGAAATCAAACTAAAGAAATTCAGTTTTACAACGCAATTTCATATTTTCATACGATGCAGCTAAAGTCAATCATTATTGGTTTTGGCCAGCATCACGTTGGTAAATATTTGTTAATTATTTACGATGGATATAGTTATTAAAGTAGCATGGCCGAATGCCAAGTTACGCCCAAAATTTCGTGCAATCGAACTGAAGAATGTCAGTTTTAAAACGAAATTTCATATTTTCATAAGTTGCAGCTAAAGTTAATGATTAATGGATTTGGCAAGCATCGGGTTGGTAAATATTTGTTAATTATTTACGATGAATATAGTTATTAAACTAGCATAACCAGATGCCAAGATATGGCCAAAATTTCGTGAAATTGAAATGAAGAATGTCAGTTTTAAAACAAAATTTCATATTTTCATAAGTTGCAGATAAAGTTAATGATTAATGGTTTTGGCAATCATCGCTTTGGTAACTATTTATTAATTATTTACGATGGATATAGTTATTAGAGTAGCATGGCCGAATGCCAAGTTACGCCCAAAATTTCGTGAAATCAAACTAAAGAATGTCAGTTTTACAACGAAATGTCATATTTTTATTAGTTGCAGCTAAAGCCGTTGATTAAAGATTTTAGCAAACATCGCAATCGTAAATATGTTGATTATTTACGATGGGTGTAGGTATTGGGATAGTATGACCTATTACCAATATACGCGTAACATTTCGTTAAATCAAATTGATGATGATCGGGTTTAAAAGGAAATTGCATATTTTTATAAGTTGCAGATAATGTTAATCATTATTGGTTTTGGCCAGCATCGCGTTGGTAAATATTTGTTAATTATTTACGATGGATATAGTTATTAGAGTAGCATGGCCGAATGCCAAGTTACACCCAAAATTTCGTGAAATCAAGCTAAAGAAAGTCAGTTTTAAAACGAAATTTCCTATTTTCATAAGTTGCAGCTAAAGTTAATGATTAATGGATTTGGCAATCATCGGGTTGGTATACATTTGTTAATTATTTACGATAGATATAGTTATTAGACTAGCATGACCGAATGCCAAGATACGCCCAAATTTCGTGAAATCAAACTAAAAAAATTCAGTTTTACAACGAAATTTCATATTTTCATACGTTGCAGCTAAAGTTAATGATTAATGGATTTGGCAAGCATCGCGTTGGTATACATTTGTTAATTATTTACGATGAATATAGTTATTAGACTAGCATGGCCGAACGTCAAGTTCCGCCCAAAATCTTGTGAAATCAAACTAAAGAAAGTCAGTTTTAAAACTAAATTTCCTATTTTCATAAGTTGCAGCTAAAGTTAATGATTAATGGATTTGGCAAGCATCACGTGGTAAATATTTGTTAATTATTTACGATGGATATAGTTATTAGAGTAGCATGGCCGAATGCCAAGATATGGCCAAAATTTCGTGAAATCGAACTGAAGAATGTCAGTTTTAAAACGAAGTTTCATATTTTCATTCGCTGCAGCTAAAGTTAATCATTATTGGTTTTGGCCAGCATCGCGTTGGTATACATTTGTTAATTATTTGCGATGGATATAGTTATTAGACTAGCATGGCCGAATGCCAAGATATGGCTAAAATTTCGTGAAATCGAACTGAAAAATGACAGTTTTAAACGAAATTTCATATTTTTATACGTTGCAGCTAAAGTTAATGATTAATGGATTTGGCCAGCATCGCGTTGGTATATATTTGTTAATTTTTTACGATGGATATAGTTATTAGAGTAGCATGGCCGAATGCCAAGTTACGCCCAAAATTTCGTGAAATCAAGCTAAAGAAAGTCAGTTTTAAAACGAAATTTCCTATTTTCATAAGTTGCAGCTAAAGTTAATGATTAATGGATTTGGCAAGCATCACGTGGTAAATATTTGTTAATTATTTACGATGGATATAGTTATTAGACTAGCATGGCCGAATGCCAAGATATGGCCAAAATTTCGTGAAATCGAACTGAAAAATGACAGTTTTAAACGAAATTTCATATTTTTATACGTTGCAGCTAAAGTTAATGATTAATGGATTTGGCCAGCATCGCTTTGGTAACTATTTGTTAATTATTTACGATGAATATAGTTATTAGACTAGCATGGCCGAATGCCAAGTCACGCCCAAAATCTCGTGAAATCGAACTGAAGAATGACAGTTTTAAACAAAATTTCATATTTTCTTTCGCTGCAGCTAAAGTTAATGATTAATGGATTTGGCAATCATCGGGTTGGTATACATTTGTTAATTATTTACGATAGATATAGTTATTAGACTAGCATGACCGAATGCCAAGATACGCCCAAAATTTCGGGAAATCAAACTAAAAAAATTCAGTCTTACAACGAAATTTCATATTTTCATAAGTTGCAGCTAAAGTTAATCATTATTGGTTTTGGCCAGCATCGCGTTGGTAAATATTTGTTAATTATTTACGATGGATATAGTTATTAGAGTAACATGGCCGAATGCCAAGTTACGCCCAAAATTTCGTGAAATTGAACTGAAGAATGTCAGTTTCAAAACGAAATTTCATATTTTTATACGTTGCAGCTAAAGATAATGATTAATGGATTTGGCAAGCATGGGGTTGGTATACATTTGTTAATTATTTACGATGAATATAGTTATTAGACTAGCATAACCGAATGCCAAGATATGACCAAAATTTCGTGAAATTGAAATAAAGAATGTCAGTTTTAAAACGAAATTTCATATTTTCATTCGCTGCAGCTAAAGTTAATCATTATTGGTTTTGGCCAGCATCAAGTTGGTAAATATTTGTTAATTATTTGCGATGGATATAGTTATTAGACTAGCATGGCCGAATGCCAAGTTACGCCCAAAATTTCGTGAAATCAAGCTAAAGGAAGTCAGTTTTAAAACGAAATTTCCTATTATTATACGTTGCAGCTAAAGTTAATGATTAATGGATTTGGCCAGCATCGCGTTGGTATACATTTGTTAATTTTTTACGATGGATATAGTTATTAGACTAGCATGACCGAATGCCAAGATACGCCCAAAATTTCGTAAAATCAAACTAAAGAAATTGAGTTTTACAACAAAATATCATATTTTCATAAGTTGCAGCTAAAGTTAATGATTAATGGATTTGGCAAGCATCGCGTTTGTATACATTTGTTAATTATTTACGATGAATATAGTTATTAGACTAGCATGGCCGAATGCCAAGATATGGCCAAAATTTCGTGAAATCGAACTGAAAAATGACAGTTTTAAACGTAATTTCATATTTTTATACGTTGCAGCTAAATTTAATGATTAATGGATTTGGCCAGCATCGCGTTGGTAAATATTTGTTAATTATTTCCGATGGATATAGTTATTAGAGTAACATGGCCGAATGCCAAGTTACGCCCAAAATTTCGTGAAATCAAACTAAAGAAATTCAGTTTTACAACGCGATTTCATATCTTCATACGATGCAGCTAAAGTTAATGATTAATAGTTTTGGCCAGCATCACTTTGGTAAATATTTGTTAATTATTTACGATGGATATAGTTATTAGAGTAGCATGGCCGAATGCCAAGTTACGCCCAAAATTTCGTGAAATTGAACTGAAGAATGTCAGTTTTAAAACGAAATTTCATATTTTTATAAGTTGCAGCTAAAGTCAATCATTATTGGTTTTGGCCAGCATCACGTTGGTAAATATTTGTTAATTATTTACGATGGATATAGTTATTAAAGTAGCATGGCCGAATGCCAAGTTACGCCCAAAATTTCGTGCAATCGAACTGAAGAATGTCAGTTTTAAAACGAAATTTCATATTTTCATTCGCTGCAGCTAAAGATAATGATTAATGGATTTGGCAAGCATCGGGTTGGTATACATTTGTTAATTATTTACGATAGATATAGTTATTAGACTAGCATGACCGAATGCCAAGATACGCCCAAAATTTCGTGAAATCAAACTAAAAAAATTCAGTTTTACAACGAAATTTCATATTTTCATACGTTGCAGCTAAAGTTAATGATTAATGGATTTGGCAAGCATCGCGTTGGTAAATATTTGTTAATTATTTACGATGGATATAGTTATTAGAGTAACATGGCCGAATGCCAAGTTACGCCCAAAATTTCGTGAAATCAAACTAAAGAAATTCAGTTTTACAACGCAATTTCATATTTTCATACGATGCAGCTAAAGTTAATGATTAATGGATTTGGCCAGCATCACGTTGGTAAATATTTGTTAATTATTTACGATGGATATAGTTATTAGAGTAGCATGGCCGAATGCCAAGTCACGCCCAAAATCTCGTGAAATCGAACTGAAGAATGACAGTTTTAAACGAAATTTCATATTTTCATTCGCTGCAGCTAAAGATAATGATTAATGGATTTGGCAAGCATCGGGTTGGTATACATTTGTTAATTATTTACGATAGATATAGTTATTAGACTAGCATGACCGAATGCCAAGATACGCCCAAAATTTCGTGAAATCAAACTAAAAAAATTCAGTTTTACAACGAAATTTCATATTTTCATACGTTGCAGCTAAAGTTAATGATTAATGGATTTGGCAAGCATCGCGTTGGTATACATTTGTTAATTATTTACGATGAATATAGTTATTAGACTAGCATGGCCGAACGCCAAGTTCCGCCCAAAATCTTGTGAAATCAAACTAAAGAAATTCAGTTTTACAACGCAATTTCATATTTTCATACGATGCAGCTAAAGTTAATGATTAATGGATTTGGCAAGCATCGCTTTGGTAACTATTTGTTAATTATTTACGATGAATATAGTTATTAGACTAGCATGGCCGAATGCCAAGTCACGCCCAAAATCTCGTGAAATGGAACTGAAGAATGACAGTTTTAAACAAAATTTCATATTTTCTTTCGCTGCAGCTAAAGTTAATGATTAATGGATTTGGCAATCATCGGGTTGGTATACATTTGTTAATTATTTACGATAGATATAGTTATTAGACTAGCATGACCGAATGCCAAGATACGCCCAAAATTTCGGGAAATCAAACTAAAAAAATTCAGTTTTACAACGAAATTTCATATTTTCATAAGTTGCAGATAATGTTAATCATTATTGGTTTTGGCCAGCATCGCGTTGGTATATATTTGTTAATTATTTACGATAAATAGAGTTGTTAGACTAGCATCACCGGATGCCAAGATATGGCTAAAATTTCGTGAAATCGAACTAAAGAATGTCAGTTTTAAATGAAATTTCATATTTTCATAAGTTGCAGATAATGTTAATCATTATTGGTATTGGCCAGCATCGCGTTGGTATATATTTGTTAATTATTTACGATGGATATAGTTATTAGAGTAGCATGGCCGAATGCCAAGTTACACCCAAAATTTTGTGAAATCAAACTAAAGAATGTCAGTTTTAAAACCAAGTTTCCTGTTTTCATAAGTTGCTGCTAAAGTTAATGATTAATGGTTTCGGCAATCATCGCTTTGGTAACTATTTGTTAATTATTTACGGTGAATATAGTTATTAGACTAGTATGGCCGAATGCCAAGTTACGCCCAAAATCTCGTGAAATCGAACTGAAGAATGACAGTTTTAAACGAAATTTCATATTTTCATTCGCTGCAGCTAAAGATAATGATTAATGGATTTGGCAAGCATCGCGTTGGTATACATTTGCTAATTATTTACGATAGGTATAGTTATTAGACTAGCATGACCAAATGCCAAGATACGCCCAAAATTTCGTGAAATCAAACTAAAAAAATTCAGTTTAACAACGAAATATCATATTTTCATAAGTTGCAGATAATGTTAATCATTATTGGTTTTGGCCAGCATCGCGTTGGTATATATTTGTTAATTATTTACGATAAATAGAGTTGTTAGACTAGCATCACCGGATGCCAAGATATGGCTAAAATTTCGTGAAATCGAACTAAAGAATGTCAGTTTTAAAACGAAATTTCATATTTTCATAAGTTGCAGGTAAAGTTAATCATTATTGGTATTGGCCAGCATCGCGTTGGTAAATATTTGTTAATTATTTACGATGGATATAGTTATTAGAGTAGGATGGCCGAATGCCAAGTTACGCGCAAAATTTCGTGAAATTGAACTTAAGAATGTCAGTTTGAAAACGAAATTTCATATTTTTATACGTTGCAGCTAAAGTTAATGATTAATGGATTTGGCAAGCATCGCGTTGGTATACAATTGTTAATTTTTTACGATGGACATAGTTGTTAGACTAGCATAACCGAATGCCAAGATATGGCTAAAATTTCGTGAAATCGAACTAAAGAATGTCAGTTTTAAATGAAATTTCATATTTTCATAAGTTGCAGATAATGTTAATCATTATTGGTTTTGGCCAGCATCGCGTTGGTATATATTTGTTAATTATTTACGATGGATATAGTTATTAGAGTAGCATGGCCGAATGCCAAGTTACACCCAAAATTTTGTGAAATCAAACTAAAGAATGTCAGTTTTAAAACCAAGTTTCCTATTTTCATAAGTTGCAGCTAAAGTTAATGATTAATGGTTTCGGCAATCATCGCTTTGGTAACTATTTGTTAATTATTTACGATGAATATAGTTATTAGACTAGCATCACCGGATGCCAAGATATGGCCAAAATTTCGTGAAATTCAACTGAAGAATGTCAGTTTTAAAACGAAATTTCATATTTTCATAAGTTGCAGCTAAAGTTAATCATTATTAGTTTTGGCCAGCATCACGTTGGTAAATATTTGTAAATTATTTACGATGGATATAGTTATTAGACTAGCATAATCGAATGCCAAGATATGACCAAAATTTCGTGAAATTGAACTGAAGAAGGTCAGTTTTAAACGAAATTTCATATTTTCATAAGTTACAGCTAAAGTAAAGATTAATGGTTTTGGCCAGCATCACGTTGGTAAATATTTGTTAATTATTTACGATGGATATAATTATTAGACTAGCATAACCGAATGCCAAGATATGACCAAAATTTCGTGAAATTGAACTGAAGAAGGTCAGTTTTAAACGAAATTTCATATTTTCATAAGTTGCAGATAATGTTAATCATTATTGGTTTTGGCCAGCATCGCGTTGGTATATATTTGTTAATTATTTACGATGGATATAGTTATTAGAGTAGCATGGCCGAATGCCAAGTTAAACCCAAAATTTTGTGAAATCAAACTAAAGAATGTCAGTTTGAAAACCAAGTTTCCTATTTTCATAAGTTGCAGCTAAAGTTAATGATTAATGGTTTCGGCAATCATCGCTTTGGTAACTATTTGTTAATTATTTACGATGAATATAGTTATTAGACTAGTATGGCCGAATGCCAAGTTACGCCCAAAATCTCGTGAAATCGAACTGAAGAATGACAGTTTTAAACGAAATTTCATATTTTCATTCGCTGCAGCTAAAGATAATGATTAATGGATTTGGCAGGCATCGCGTTGGTAAATATTTGTAAATTATTTACGATGGATATAGTTATTAGACTAGCATCACCGGATGCCAAGATATGGCCAAAATTTCGTGAAATTGAACTGAAGAAGGTCAGTTTTAAACGAAATTTCATATTATCATAAGTTACAGCTAAAGTAAAGATTAATGGTTTTGGCCAGCATCACGTTGGTAAATATTTGTTAATTATTTACGATGGATATAATTATTAGAGTAGCATGGCCGAATGCCAAATTACACCCAAAATTTCGTGAAATCAAACTAAAGTAAGTCAGTTTTAAAACGAAATTTCATATTTTCATACGTTGCAGCTAAAGTTAATGATTATTGGTTTTGGCTAGCATCACATTGGTATATATTTGTTAATTATTTACGATGCATATAGTTATTAGAGTTGCATGGCCGAGTGCCAAGTTACACCCAAAATTTCGTGAAATCAAACTAAAGAAAGTCAGTTTTACAACGAAATGTCATATTTTCATTAGCTGCAGCTAAAGCTGTTGATTAAAGATTTTGGCAAACATCGCGTTCGTAAATATGTTGATTATTTACGATGGGTGTAGGTATTGGGATAGTATGACCAATTACCAATATACGCGTAACATTTCGTTAAATCAAATTGATGATGATCGGGTTTAAAAGGAAATTGCATATTTTTATAAGTTGCAGATAATGTTAATCATTATTGGTTTTGGCCAGCATCGCGTTGGTATATATTTGTTAATTATTTACGATGGATATAGTTATTAGAGTAGCGTGGCCGAATGCCAAGTTACACCCAAAATTTTGTGAAATCAAACTAAAGAATGTCAGTTTTAATACCAAGTTTCCTATTTTCATAAGTTGCAGCTAAAGTTAATGATTAATGGTTTCGGCAATCATCGCTTTGGTAACTATTTGTTAATTATTTACGATGAATATAGTTATTAGACTAGTATGGCCGAATGCCAAGTTACGCCCAAAATCTCGTGAAATCGAACTGAAGAATGACAGTTTTAAACGAAATTTCATATTTTCATTCGCTGCAGCTAAAGATAATGATTAATGGATTTGGCAAGCAACGCGTTGGTATACATTTGCTAATTATTTACGATAGGTATAGTAATTAGACTAGCATGACCAAATGCCAAGATACGCCCAAAATTTCGTGAAATCAAACTAAAAAAATTCAGTTTAACAACGAAATATCATATTTTCATAAGTTGCAGATAATGTTAATCATTATTGGTTTTGGCCAGCATCGCGTTGGTATATATTTGTTAATTATTTACGATAAATAGAGTTGTTAGACTAGCATCACCGGATGCCAAGATATGGCTAAAATTTCGTGAAATCGAACTAAAGAATGTCAGTTTTAAAACGAAATTTCATATTTTCATAAGTTGCAGGTAAAGTTAATCATTATTGGTATTGGCCAGCATCGCGTTGGTAAATATTTGTTAATTATTTACGATGGATATAGTTATTAGAGTAGCATGGCCGAATGCCAAGTTACGCGCAAAATTTCGTAAAATTGAACTTAAGAATGTCAGTTTGAAAACGAAATTTCATAATTTTATACGTTGCAGCTAAAGTTAATGATTAATGGATTTGGCAAGCATCGCGTTGGTATACAATTGTTAATTTTTTACGATGGACATAGTTGTTAGACTAGCATAACCGAATGCCAAGATATGGCTAAAATTTCGTGAAATCGAACTAAAGAATGTCAGTTTTAAATGAAATTTCATATTTTCATAAGTTGCAGATAATGTTAATCATTATTGGTTTTGGCCAGCATCGCGTTGGTATATATTTGTTAATTATTTACGATGGATATAGTTATTAGAGTAGCATGGCCGAATGCCAAGTTACACCCAAAATTTTGTGAAATCAAACTAAAGAATGTCAGTTTTAAAACCAAGTTTCCTGTTTTCATAAGTTGCTGCTAAAGTTAATGATTAATGGTTTCGGCAATCATCGCTTTGGTAACTATTTGTTAATTATTTACGGTGAATATAGTTATTAGACTAGTATGGCCGAATGCCAAGTTACGCCCAAAATCTCGTGAAATCGAACTGAAGAATGACAGTTTTAAACGAAATTTCATATTTTCATTCGCTGCAGCTAAAGATAATGATTAATGGATTTGGCAAGCATCGCGTTGGTATACATTTGCTAATTATTTACGATAGGTATAGTTATTAGACTAGCATGACCAAATGCCAAGATACGCCCAAAATTTCGTGAAATCAAATTAAAAAAATTCAGTTTAACAACGAAATATCATATTTTCATAAGTTGCAGATAATGATAATCATTATTGGTTTTGGCCAGCATCGCGTTGGTATATATTTGTTAATTATTTACGATAAATAGAGTTGTTAGACTAGCATCACCGGATGCCAAGATATGGCTAAAATTTCGTGAAATCGAACTAAAGAATGTCAGTTTGAAAACGAAATTTCATATTTTCATAAGTTGCAGGTAAAGTTAATCATTATTGGTATTGGCCAGCATCGCGTTGGTATACATTTGTTAATTATTTACGATGAATATAGTTATTAGACTAGCATCACCGGATGCCAAGATATGGCCAAAATTTCGTGAAATTCAACTGAAGAATGTCAGTTTTAAAACGAAATTTCATATTTTCATAAGTTGCAGCTAAAGTTAATCATTATTAGTTTTGGCCAGCATCACGTTGGTAAATATTTGTAAATTATTTACGATGGATATAGTTATTAGACTAGCATAACCGAATGCCAAGATATGACCAAAATTTCGTGAAATTGAACTGAAGAAGGTCAGTTTTAAACGAAATTTCATATTTTCATAAGTTACAGCTAAAGTAAAGATTAATGGTTTTGGCCAGCATCACGTTGGTAAATATTTGTTAATTATTTACGATGGATATAATTATTAGACTAGCATAACCGAATGCCAAGATATGACCAAAATTTCGTGAAATTGAACTGAAGAAGGTCAGTTTTAAACGAAATTTCATATTTTCATAAGTTGCAGATAATGTTAATCATTATTGGTTTTGGCCAGCATCGCGTTGGTATATATTTGTTAATTATTTACGATGGATATAGTTATTAGAGTAGCATGGCCGAATGCCAAGTTAAACCCAAAATTTTGTGAAATCAAACTAAAGAATGTCAGTTTTAAAACCAAGTTTCCTATTTTCATAAGTTGCAGCTAAAGTTAATGATTAATGGTTTCGGCAATCATCGCTTTGGTAACTATTTGTTAATTATTTACGATGAATATAGTTATTAGACTAGTATGGCCGAATGCCAAGTTACGCCCAAAATCTCGTGAAATCGAACTGAAGAATGACAGTTTTAAACGAAATTTCATATTTTCATTCGCTGCAGCTAAAGATAATGATTAATGGATTTGGCAGGCATCGCGTTGGTAAATATTTGTAAATTATTTACGATGGATATAGTTATTAGACTAGCATCACCGGATGCCAAGATATGGCCAAAATTTCGTGAAATTGAACTGAAGAAGGTCAGTTTTAAACGAAATTTCATATTATCATAAGTTACAGCTAAAGTAAAGATTAATGGTTTTGGCCAGCATCACGTTGGTAAATATTTGTTAATTATTTACGATGGATATAATTATTAGAGTAGCATGGCCGAATGCCAAATTACACCCAAAATTTCGTGAAATCAAACTAAAGTAAGTCAGTTTTAAAACGAAATTTCATATTTTCATACGTTGCAGCTAAAGTTAATGATTATTGGTTTTGGCTAGCATCACATTGGTATATATTTGTTAATTATTTACGATGGATATAGTTATTAGAGTTGCATGGCCGAGTGCCAAGTTACACCCAAAATTTCGTGAAATCAAACTAAAGAAATTGAGTTTTACAACAAAATATCATATTTTCATAAGTTGCAGCTAAAGTTAATGATTAATGGATTTGGCAAGCATCGCGTTTGTATACATTTGTTAATTATTTACGATGAATATAGTTATTCGACTAGCATGGCCGAATGCCAAGATATGGCCAAAATTTCGTGAAATCGAACTGAAAAATGACAGTTTTAAACGTAATTTCATATTTTTATACGTTGCAGCTAAATTTAATGATTAATGGATTTGGCCAGCATCGCGTTGGTAAATATTTGTTAATTATTTACGATGGATATAGTTATTAGAGTAACATGGCCGAATGCCAAGTTACGCCCAAAATTTCGTGAAATCAAACTAAAGAAATTCAGTTTTACAACGCGATTTCATATCTTCATACGATGCAGCTAAAGTTAATGATTAATAGTTTTGGCCAGCATCACTTTGGTAAATATTTGTTAATTATTTACGATGGATATAGTTATTAGAGTAGCATGGCCGAATGCCAAGTTACGCCCAAAATTTCGTGAAATTGAACTGAAGAATGTCAGTTTTAAAACGAAATTTCATATTTTTATAAGTTGCAGCTAAAGTCAATCATTATTGGTTTTGGCCAGCATCACGTTGGTAAATATTTGTTAATTATTTACGATGGATATAGTTATTAAAGTAGCATGGCCGAATGCCAAGTTACGCCCAAAATTTCGTGCAATCGAACTGAAGAATGTCAGTTTTAAAACGAAATTTCATATTTTCATAAGTTGCAGCTAAAGTTAATGATTAATGGATTTGGCAAGCATCGGGTTGGTAAATATTTGTTAATTATTTACGATGAATATAGTTATTAAACTAGCATAACCAGATGCCAAGATATGGCCAAAATTTCGTGAAATTGAAATGAAGAATGTCAGTTTTAAACGAAATTTCATATTTTCATTCGCTGCAGCTAAAGATAATGATTAATGGATTTGGCAAGCATCGGGTTGGTATACATTTGTTAATTATTTACGATAGATATAGTTATTAGACTAGCATGACCGAATGCCAAGATACGCCCAAAATTTCGTGAAATCAAACTAAAAAAATTCAGTTTTACAACGAAATTTCATATTTTCATACGTTGCAGCTAAAGTTAATGATTAATGGATTTGGCAAGCATCGCGTTGGTAAATATTTGTTAATTATTTACGATGGATATAGTTATTAGAGTAACATGGCCGAATGCCAAGTTACGCCCAAAATTTCGTGAAATCAAACTAAAGAAATTCAGTTTTACAACGCAATTTCATATTTTCATACGATGCAGCTAAAGTTAATGATTAATGGATTTGGCCAGCATCACGTTGGTAAATATTTGTTAATTATTTACGATGGATATAGTTATTAGAGTAGCATGGCCGAATGCCAAGTCACGCCCAAAATCTCGTGAAATCGAACTGAAGAATGACAGTTTTAAACGAAATTTCATATTTTCATTCGCTGCAGCTAAAGATAATGATTAATGGATTTGGCAAGCATCGGGTTGGTATACATTTGTTAATTATTTACGATAGATATAGTTATTAGACTAGCATGACCGAATGCCAAGATACGCCCAAAATTTCGTGAAATCAAACTAAAAAAATTCAGTTTTACAACGAAATTTCATATTTTCATACGTTGCAGCTAAAGTTAATGATTAATGGATTTGGCAAGCATCGCGTTGGTATACATTTGTTAATTATTTACGATGAATATAGTTATTAGACTAGCATGGCCGAACGCCAAGTTCCGCCCAAAATCTTGTGAAATCAAACTAAAGAAATTCAGTTTTACAACGCAATTTCATATTTTCATACGATGCAGCTAAAGTTAATGATTAATGGATTTGGCAAGCATCGCTTTGGTAACTATTTGTTAATTATTTACGATGAATATAGTTATTAGACTAGCATGGCCGAATGCCAAGTCACGCCCAAAATCTCGTGAAATGGAACTGAAGAATGACAGTTTTAAACAAAATTTCATATTTTCTTTCGCTGCAGCTAAAGTTAATGATTAATGGATTTGGCAATCATCGGGTTGGTATACATTTGTTAATTATTTACGATAGATATAGTTATTAGACTAGCATGACCGAATGCCAAGATACGCCCAAAATTTCGGGAAATCAAACTAAAAAAATTCAGTTTTACAACGAAATTTCATATTTTCATAAGTTGCAGATAATGTTAATCATTATTGGTTTTGGCCAGCATCGCGTTGGTATATATTTGTTAATTATTTACGATAAATAGAGTTGTTAGACTAGCATCACCGGATGCCAAGATATGGCTAAAATTTCGTGAAATCGAACTAAAGAATGTCAGTTTTAAATGAAATTTCATATTTTCATAAGTTGCAGATAATGTTAATCATTATTGGTATTGGCCAGCATCGCGTTGGTATATATTTGTTAATTATTTACGATGGATATAGTTATTAGAGTAGCATGGCCGAATGCCAAGTTACACCCAAAATTTTGTGAAATCAAACTAAAGAATGTCAGTTTTAAAACCAAGTTTCCTGTTTTCATAAGTTGCTGCTAAAGTTAATGATTAATGGTTTCGGCAATCATCGCTTTGGTAACTATTTGTTAATTATTTACGGTGAATATAGTTATTAGACTAGTATGGCCGAATGCCAAGTTACGCCCAAAATCTCGTGAAATCGAACTGAAGAATGACAGTTTTAAACGAAATTTCATATTTTCATTCGCTGCAGCTAAAGATAATGATTAATGGATTTGGCAAGCATCGCGTTGGTATACATTTGCTAATTATTTACGATAGGTATAGTTATTAGACTAGCGTGACCAAATGCCAAGATACGCCCAAAATTTCGTGAAATCAAACTAAAAAAATTCAGTTTAACAACGAAATATCATATTTTCATAAGTTGCAGATAATGTTAATCATTATTGGTTTTGGCCAGCATCGCGTTGGTATATATTTGTTAATTATTTACGATAAATAGAGTTGTTAGACTAGCATCACCGGATGCCAAGATATGGCTAAAATTTCGTGAAATCGAACTAAAGAATGTCAGTTTTAAAACGAAATTTCATATTTTCATAAGTTGCAGGTAAAGTTAATCATTATTGGTATTGGCCAGCATCGCGTTGGTAAATATTTGTTAATTATTTACGATGGATATAGTTATTAGAGTAGCATGGCCGAATGCCAAGTTACGCGCAAAATTTCGTGAAATTGAACTTAAGAATGTCAGTTTGAAAACGAAATTTCATATTTTTATACGTTGCAGCTAAAGTTAATGATTAATGGATTTGGCAAGCATCGCGTTGGTATACAATTGTTAATTTTTTACGATGGACATAGTTGTTAGACTAGCATAACCGAATGCCAAGATATGGCTAAAATTTCGTGAAATCGAACTAAAGAATGTCAGTTAGTAGACTAACCGAATGCCAAGATATGGCTAAAATTTCGTGAAATCGAACTAAAGAATGTC
Source organism: Muscidifurax raptorellus (assembly GCA_020010945.3). Taxonomy (NCBI): domain Eukaryota; kingdom Metazoa; phylum Arthropoda; class Insecta; order Hymenoptera; family Pteromalidae; genus Muscidifurax; species Muscidifurax raptorellus. The sequence continues at coordinate 480,599 of JAHUUD020000061.1, forward strand.
AGTTTTAAATGAAATTTCATATTTTCATAAGTTGCAGATAATGTTAATCATTATTGGTTTTGGCCAGCATCGCGTTGGTATATATTTGTTAATTATTACGATGGATATAGTTATTAGAGTAGCATGGCCGAATGCCAAGTTACACCCAAAATTTTGTGAAATCAAACTAAAGAATGTCAGTTTTAAAACCAAGTTTCCTATTTTCATAAGTTGCAGCTAAAGTTAATGATTAATGGTTTCGGCAATCATCGCTTTGGTAACTATTTGTTAATTATTTACGATGAATATAGTTATTAGACTAGTATGGCCGAATGCCAAGTTACGCCCAAAATCTCGTGAAATCGAACTGAAGAATGACAGTTTTAAACGAAATTTCATATTTTCATTCGCTGCAGCTAAAGATAATGATTAATGGATTTGGCAGGCATCGCGTTGGTATACATTTGTTAATTATTTACGATGAATATAGTTATTAGACTAGCATCACCGGATGCCAAGATATGGCCAAAATTTCGTGAAATTCAACTGAAGAATGTCAGTTTTAAAACGAAATTTCATATTTTCATAAGTTGCAGCTAAAGTTAATCATTATTAGTTTTGGCCAGCATCACGTTGGTAAATATTTGTAAATTATTTACGATGGATATAGTTATTAGACTAGCATAATCGAATGCCAAGATATGACCAAAATTTCGTGAAATTGAACTGAAGAAGGTCAGTTTTAAACGAAATTTCATATTTTCATAAGTTACAGCTAAAGTAAAGATTAATGGTTTTGGCCAGCATCACGTTGGTAAATATTTGTTAATTATTTACGATGGATATAATTATTAGACTAGCATAACCGAATGCCAAGATATGACCAAAATTTCGTGAAATTGAACTGAAGAAGGTCAGTTTTAAACGAAATTTCATATTTTCATAAGTTGCAGATAATGTTAATCATTATTGGTTTTGGCCAGCATCGCGTTGGTATATATTTGTTAATTATTTACGATGGATATAGTTATTAGAGTAGCATGGCCGAATGCCAAGTTAAACCCAAAATTTTGTGAAATCAAACTAAAGAATGTCAGTTTTAAAACCAAGTTTCCTATTTTCATAAGTTGCAGCTAAAGTTAATGATTAATGGTTTCGGCAATCATCGCTTTGGTAACTATTTGTTAATTATTTACGATGAATATAGTTATTAGACTAGTATGGCCGAATGCCAAGTTACGCCCAAAATCTCGTGAAATCGAACTGAAGAATGACAGTTTTAAACGAAATTTCATATTTTCATTCGCTGCAGCTAAAGATAATGATTAATGGATTTGGCAGGCATCGCGTTGGTAAATATTTGTAAATTATTTACGATGGATATAGTTATTAGACTAGCATCACCGGATGCCAAGATATGGCCAAAATTTCGTGAAATTGAACTGAAGAAGGTCAGTTTTAAACGAAATTTCATATTATCATAAGTTACAGCTAAAGTAAAGATTAATGGTTTTGGCCAGCATCACGTTGGTAAATATTTGTTAATTATTTACGATGGATATAATTATTAGAGTAGCATGGCCGAATGCCAAATTACACCCAAAATTTCGTGAAATCAAACTAAAGTAAGTCAGTTTTAAAACGAAATTTCATATTTTCATACGTTGCAGCTAAAGTTAATGATTATTGGTTTTGGCTAGCATCACATTGGTATATATTTGTTAATTATTTACGATGCATATAGTTATTAGAGTTGCATGGCCGAGTGCCAAGTTACACCCAAAATTTCGTGAAATCAAACTAAAGAAAGTCAGTTTTACAACGAAATGTCATATTTTCATTAGCTGCAGCTAAAGCTGTTGATTAAAGATTTTGGCAAACATCGCGTTCGTAAATATGTTGATTATTTACGATGGGTGTAGGTATTGGGATAGTATGACCAATTACCAATATACGCGTAACATTTCGTTAAATCAAATTGATGATGATCGGGTTTAAAAGGAAATTGCATATTTTTATAAGTTGCAGATAATGTTAATCATTATTGGTTTTGGCCAGCATCGCGTTGGTATATATTTGTTAATTATTTACGATGGATATAGTTATTAGAGTAGCGTGGCCGAATGCCAAGTTACACCCAAAATTTTGTGAAATCAAACTAAAGAATGTCAGTTTTAATACCAAGTTTCCTATTTTCATAAGTTGCAGCTAAAGTTAATGATTAATGGTTTCGGCAATCATCGCTTTGGTAACTATTTGTTAATTATTTACGATGAATATAGTTATTAGACTAGTATGGCCGAATGCCAAGTTACGCCCAAAATCTCGTGAAATCGAACTGAAGAATGACAGTTTTAAACGAAATTTCATATTTTCATTCGCTGCAGCTAAAGATAATGATTAATGGATTTGGCAAGCAACGCGTTGGTATACATTTGCTAATTATTTACGATAGGTATAGTTATTAGACTAGCATGACCAAATGCCAAGATACGCCCAAAATTTCGTGAAATCAAACTAAAAAAATTCAGTTTAACAACGAAATATCATATTTTCATAAGTTGCAGGTAAAGTTAATCATTATTGGTATTGGCCAGCATCGCGTTGGTAAATATTTGTTAATTATTTACGATGGATATAGTTATTAGAGTAGCATGGCCGAATGCCAAGTTACGCGCAAAATTTCGTAAAATTGAACTTAAGAATGTCAGTTTGAAAACGAAATTTCATAATTTTATACGTTGCAGCTAAAGTTAATGATTAATGGATTTGGCAAGCATCGCGTTGGTATACAATTGTTAATTTTTTACGATGGACATAGTTGTTAGACTAGCATAACCGAATGCCAAGATATGGCTAAAATTTCGTGAAATCGAACTAAAGAATGTCAGTTTTAAATGAAATTTCATATTTTCATAAGTTGCAGATAATGTTAATCATTATTGGTTTTGGCCAGCATCGCGTTGGTATATATTTGTTAATTATTTACGATGGATATAGTTATTAGAGTAGCATGGCCGAATGCCAAGTTACACCCAAAATTTTGTGAAATCAAACTAAAGAATGTCAGTTTTAAAACCAAGTTTCCTGTTTTCATAAGTTGCTGCTAAAGTTAATGATTAATGGTTTCGGCAATCATCGCTTTGGTAACTATTTGTTAATTATTTACGGTGAATATAGTTATTAGACTAGTATGGCCGAATGCCAAGTTACGCCCAAAATCTCGTGAAATCGAACTGAAGAATGACAGTTTTAAACGAAATTTCATATTTTCATTCGCTGCAGCTAAAGATAATGATTAATGGATTTGGCAAGCATCGCGTTGGTATACATTTGCTAATTATTTACGATAGGTATAGTTATTAGACTAGCATGACCAAATGCCAAGATACGCCCAAAATTTCGTGAAATCAAATTAAAAAAATTCAGTTTAACAACGAAATATCATATTTTCATAAGTTGCAGATAATGATAATCATTATTGGTTTTGGCCAGCATCGCGTTGGTATATATTTGTTAATTATTTACGATAAATAGAGTTGTTAGACTAGCATCACCGGATGCCAAGATATGGCTAAAATTTCGTGAAATCGAACTAAAGAATGTCAGTTTTAAAACGAAATTTCATATTTTCATAAGTTGCAGGTAAAGTTAATCATTATTGGTATTGGCCAGCATCGCGTTGGTATACATTTGTTAATTATTTACGATGAATATAGTTATTAGACTAGCATCACCGGATGCCAAGATATGGCCAAAATTTCGTGAAATTCAACTGAAGAATGTCAGTTTTAAAACGAAATTTCATATTTTCATAAGTTGCAGCTAAAGTTAATCATTATTAGTTTTGGCCAGCATCACGTTGGTAAATATTTGTAAATTATTTACGATGGATATAGTTATTAGACTAGCATAACCGAATGCCAAGATATGACCAAAATTTCGTGAAATTGAACTGAAGAAGGTCAGTTTTAAACGAAATTTCATATTTTCATAAGTTACAGCTAAAGTAAAGATTAATGGTTTTGGCCAGCATCACGTTGGTAAATATTTGTTAATTATTTACGATGGATATAATTATTAGACTAGCATAACCGAATGCCAAGATATGACCAAAATTTCGTGAAATTGAACTGAAGAAGGTCAGTTTTAAACGAAATTTCATATTTTCATAAGTTGCAGATAATGTTAATCATTATTGGTTTTGGCCAGCATCGCGTTGGTATATATTTGTTAATTATTTACGATGGATATAGTTATTAGAGTAGCATGGCCGAATGCCAAGTTAAACCCAAAATTTTGTGAAATCAAACTAAAGAATGTCAGTTTTAAAACCAAGTTTCCTATTTTCATAAGTTGCAGCTAAAGTTAATGATTAATGGTTTCGGCAATCATCGCTTTGGTAACTATTTGTTAATTATTTACGATGAATATAGTTATTAGACTAGTATGGCCGAATGCCAAGTTACGCCCAAAATCTCGTGAAATCGAACTGAAGAATGACAGTTTTAAACGAAATTTCATATTTTCATTCGCTGCAGCTAAAGATAATGATTAATGGATTTGGCAGGCATCGCGTTGGTAAATATTTGTAAATTATTTACGATGGATATAGTTATTAGACTAGCATCACCGGATGCCAAGATATGGCCAAAATTTCGTGAAATTGAACTGAAGAAGGTCAGTTTTAAACGAAATTTCATATTATCATAAGTTACAGCTAAAGTAAAGATTAATGGTTTTGGCCAGCATCACGTTGGTAAATATTTGTTAATTATTTACGATGGATATAATTATTAGAGTAGCATGGCCGAATGCCAAATTACACCCAAAATTTCGTGAAATCAAACTAAAGTAAGTCAGTTTTAAAACGAAATTTCATATTTTCATACGTTGCAGCTAAAGTTAATGATTATTGGTTTTGGCTAGCATCACATTGGTATATATTTGTTAATTATTTACGATGCATATAGTTATTAGAGTTGCATGGCCGAGTGCCAAGTTACACCCAAAATTTCGTGAAATCAAACTAAAGAAAGTCAGTTTTACAACGAAATGTCATATTTTCATTAGCTGCAGCTAAAGCTGTTGATTAAAGATTTTGGCAAACATCGCGTTCGTAAATATGTTGATTATTTACGATGGGTGTAGGTATTGGGATAGTATGACCAATTACCAATATACGCGTAACATTTCGTTAAATCAAATTGATGATGATCGGGTTTAAAAGGAAATTGCATATTTTTATAAGTTGCAGATAATGTTAATCATTATTGGTTTTGGCCAGCATCGCGTTGGTATATATTTGTTAATTATTTACGATGGATATAGTTATTAGAGTAGCGTGGCCGAATGCCAAGTTACACCCAAAATTTTGTGAAATCAAACTAAAGAATGTCAGTTTTAATACCAAGTTTCCTATTTTCATAAGTTGCAGCTAAAGTTAATGATTAATGGTTTCGGCAATCATCGCTTTGGTAACTATTTGTTAATTATTTACGATGAATATAGTTATTAGACTAGTATGGCCGAATGCCAAGTTACGCCCAAAATCTCGTGAAATCGAACTGAAGAATGACAGTTTTAAACGAAATTTCATATTTTCATTCGCTGCAGCTAAAGATAATGATTAATGGATTTGGCAAGCAACGCGTTGGTATACATTTGCTAATTATTTACGATAGGTATAGTTATTAGACTAGCATCACCGGATGCCAAGATACGCCCAAAATTTCGTGAAATTCAACTGAAGAATGTCAGTTTTAAAACGAAATTTCATATTTTCATAAGTTGCAGCAAAAGTTAATCATTATTAGTTTTGGCCAGCATCACGTTGGTAAATATTTCTAAATTATTTACGATGGATATAGTTATTAGACTAGCATAACCGAATGCCAAGATATGACCAAAATTTCGTGAAATTGAACTGAAGAAGGTCAGTTTTAAACGAAATTTCATATTTTCATAAGTTACAGCTAAAGTAAAGATTAATGGTTTTGGCCAGCATCACGTTGGTAAATATTTGTTAATTATTTACGATGGATATAATTATTAGACTAGCATAACCGAATGCCAAGATATGACCAAAATTTCGTGAAATTGAACTGAAGAAGGTCAGTTTTAAACGAAATTTCATATTTTCATAAGTTGCAGATAATGTTAATCATTATTGGTTTTGGCCAGCATCGCGTTGGTATATATTTGTTAATTATTTACGATGGATATAGTTATTAGAGTAGCATGGCCGAATGCCAAGTTAAACCCAAAATTTTGTGAAATCAAACTAAAGAATGTCAGTTTTAAAACCAAGTTTCCTATTTTCATAAGTTGCAGCTAAAGTTAATGATTAATGGTTTCGGCAATCATCGCTTTGGTAACTATTTGTTAATTATTTACGATGAATATAGTTATTAGACTAGTATGGCCGAATGCCAAGTTACGCCCAAAATCTCGTGAAATCGAACTGAAGAATGACAGTTTTACACGAAATTTCATATTTTCATTCGCTGCAGCTAAAGATAATGATTAATGGATTTGGCAGGCATCGCGTTGGTAAATATTTGTAAATTATTTACGATGGATATAGTTATTAGACTAGCATCACCGGATGCCAAGATATGGCCAAAATTTCGTGAAATTGAACTGAAGAAGGTCAGTTTTAAACGAAATTTCATATTATCATAAGTTACAGCTAAAGTAAAGATTAATGGTTTTGGCCAGCATCACGTTGGTAAATATTTGTTAATTATTTACGATGGATATAATTATTAGAGTAGCATGGCCGAATGCCAAATTACACCCAAAATTTCGTGAAATCAAACTAAAGTAAGTCAGTTTTAAAACGAAATTTCATATTTTCATACGTTGCAGCTAAAGTTAATGATTATTGGTTTTGGCTAGCATCACATTGGTATATATTTGTTAATTATTTACGATGGATATAGTTATTAGAGTTGCATGGCCGAGTGCCAAGTTACACCCAAAATTTCGTGAAATCAAACTAAAGAAAGTCAGTTTTACAACGAAATGTCATATTTTCATTAGCTGCAGCTAAAGCTGTTGATTAAAGATTTTGGCAAACATCGCGTTCGTAAATATGTTGATTATTTACGATGGGTGTAGGTATTGGGATAGTATGACCAATTACCAATATACGCGTAACATTTCGTTAAATCAAATTGATGATGATCGGGCTTAAAAGGAAATTGCATATTTTTATAAGTTGCAGATAATGTTAATCATTATTGGTTTTGGCCAGCATCGCGTTGGTATATATTTGTTAATTATTTACGATGGATATAGTTATTAGAGTAGCGTGGCCGAATGCCAAGTTACACCCAAAATTTTGTGAAATCAAACTAAAGAATGTCAGTTTTAATACCAAGTTTCCTATTTTCATAAGTTGCAGCTAAAGTTAATGATTAATGGTTTCGGCAATCATCGCTTTGGTAACTATTTGTTAATTATTTACGATGAATATAGTTATTAGACTAGTATGGCCGAATGCCAAGTTACGCCCAAAATCTCGTGAAATCGAACTGAAGAATGACAGTTTTAAACGAAATTTCATATTTTCATTCGCTGCAGCTAAAGATAATGATTAATGGATTTGGCAAGCATCGCGTTGGTATACATTTGCTAATTATTTACGATAGGTATAGTTATTAGACTAGCATGACCAAATGCCAAGATACGCCCAAAATTTCGTGAAATCAAACTAAAAAAATTCAGTTTAACAACGAAATATCATATTTTCATAAGTTGCAGATAATGTTAATCATTATTGGTTTTGGCCAGCATCGCGTTGGTATATATTTGTTAATTATTTACGATAAATAGAGTTGTTAGACTAGCATCACCGGATGCCAAGATACGCGCAAAATTTCGTGAAATTGAACTAAAGAATGTCAGTTTTAAAACGAAATATCATATTTTCATAAGTTGCAGATAATGTTAATCATTATTGGTTTTGGCCAGCATCGCGTTGGTAAATATTTGTTAATTATTTACGATGGATATAGTTATTAGAGTAGCATGGCCGAATGCCAAGTTACGCGCAAAATTTCGTGAAATCGAACTAAAGAATGTCAGTTTTAAAACGAAATTTCATATTTTCATAAGTTGCAGGTAAAGTTAATCATTATTGGTATTGGCCAGCATCGCGTTGGTAAATATTTGTTAATTATTTACGATGGATATAGTTATTAGAGTAGCATGGCCGAATGCCAAGTTACGCGCAAAATTTCGTGAAATCGAACTAAAGACTGTCAGTTTGAAAACGAAATTTCATATTTTTATACGTTGCAGCTAAAGTTAATGATCAATGGATTTGACAAGCATCGCGTTGGTATACAATTGTTAATTTTTTACGATGGACATAGTTGTTAGACTAGCATAACCGAATGCCAAGATATGGCTAAAATTTCGTGAAATCGAACTAAAGAATGTCAGTTTTAAATGAAATTTCATATTTTCATAAGTTGCAGATAATGTTAATCATTATTGGTTTTGGCCAGCATCGCGTTGGTATATATTTGTTAATTATTTACGATGGATATAGTTATTAGAGTAGCATGGCCGAATGCCAAGTTACACCCAAAATTTTGTGAAATCAAACTAAAGAATGTCAGTTTTAAAACCAAGTTTCCTATTTTCATAAGTTGCAGCTAAAGTTAATGATTAATGGTTTCGGCAATCATCGCTTTGGTAACTATTTGTTAATTATTTACGATGAATATAGTTATTAGACTAGTATGGCCGAATGCCAAGTTAGGCCCAAAATCTCGTGAAATCGAACTGAAGAAAGACAGTTTTAATCGAAATTTCATATTTTCATTCGCTGCAGCTAAAGATAATGATTAATGGATTTGGCAGGCATCGCGTTGGTATACATTTGTTAATTATTTACGATGAATATAGTTATTAGACTAGCATCACCGGATGCCAAGATATGGCCAAAATTTCGTGAAATTGAACTGAAGAAGGTCAGTTTTAAACGAAATTTCATATTATCATAAGTTACAGCTAAAGTAAAGATTAATGGTTTTGGCCAGCATCACGTTGGTAAATATTTGTTAATTATTTACGATGGATATAATTATTAGAGTAGCATGGCCGAATGCCAAATTACACCCAAAATTTCGTGAAATCAAACTAAAGTAAGTCAGTTTTAAAACGAAATTTCATATTTTCATACGTTGCAGCTAAAGTTAATGATTATTGGTTTTGGCTAGCATCACATTGGTATATATTTGTTAATTATTTACGATGGATATAGTTATTAGAGTTGCATGGCCGAGTGCCAAGTTACACCCAAAATTTCGTGAAATCAAACTAAAGAAAGTCAGTTTTACAACGAAATGTCATATTTTCATTAGCTGCAGCTAAAGCTGTTGATTAAAGATTTTGGCAAACATCGCGTTCGTAAATATGTTGATTATTTACGATGGGTGTAGGTATTGGGATAGTATGACCAATTACCAATATACGCGTAACATTTCGTTAAATCAAATTGATGATGATCGGGTTTAAAAGGAAATTGCATATTTTTATAAGTTGCAGATAATGTTAATCATTATTGGTTTTGGCCAGCATCGCGTTGGTATATATTTGTTAATTATTTACGATGGATATAGTTATTAGAGTAGCGTGGCCGAATGCCAAGTTACACCCAAAATTTTGTGAAATCAAACTAAAGAATGTCAGTTTTAATACCAAGTTTCCTATTTTCATAAGTTGCAGCTAAAGTTAATGATTAATGGTTTCGGCAATCATCGCTTTGGTAACTATTTGTTAATTATTTACGATGAATATAGTTATTAGACTAGTATGGCCGAATGCCAAGTTACGCCCAAAATCTCGTGAAATCGAACTGAAGAATGACAGTTTTAAACGAAATTTCATATTTTCATTCGCTGCAGCTAAAGATAATGATTAATGGATTTGGCAAGCATCGCGTTGGTATACATTTGCTAATTATTTACGATAGGTATAGTTATTAGACTAGCATGACCAAATGCCAAGATACGCCCAAAATTTCGTGAAATCAAACTAAAAAAATTCAGTTTAACAACGAAATATCATATTTTCATAAGTTGCAGATAATGTTAATCATTATTGGTTTTGGCCAGCATCGCGTTGGTATATATTTGTTAATTATTTACGATAAATAGAGTTGTTAGACTAGCATCACCGGATGCCAAGATACGCGCAAAATTTCGTGAAATTGAACTAAAGAATGTCAGTTTTAAAACGAAATATCATATTTTCATAAGTTGCAGATAATGTTAATCATTATTGGTTTTGGCCAGCATCGCGTTGGTAAATATTTGTTAATTATTTACGATGGATATAGTTATTAGAGTAGCATGGCCGAATGCCAAGTTACGCGCAAAATTTCGTGAAATCGAACTAAAGAATGTCAGTTTTAAAACGAAATTTCATATTTTCATAAGTTGCAGGTAAAGTTAATCATTATTGGTATTGGCCAGCATCGCGTTGGTAAATATTTGTTAATTATTTACGATGGATATAGTTATTAGAGTAGCATGGCCGAATGCCAAGTTACGCGCAAAATTTCGTGAAATCGAACTAAAGACTGTCAGTTTGAAAACGAAATTTCATATTTTTATACGTTGCAGCTAAAGTTAATGATCAATGGATTTGACAAGCATCGCGTTGGTATACAATTGTTAATTTTTTACGATGGACATAGTTGTTAGACTAGCATAACCGAATGCCAAGATATGGCTAAAATTTCGTGAAATCGAACTAAAGAATGTCAGTTTTAAATGAAATTTCATATTTTCATAAGTTGCAGATAATGTTAATCATTATTGGTTTTGGCCAGCATCGCGTTGGTATATATTTGTTAATTATTTACGATGGATATAGTTATTAGAGTAGCATGGCCGAATGCCAAGTTACACCCAAAATTTTGTGAAATCAAACTAAAGAATGTCAGTTTTAAAACCAAGTTTCCTATTTTCATAAGTTGCAGCTAAAGTTAATGATTAATGGTTTCGGCAATCATCGCTTTGGTAACTATTTGTTAATTATTTACGATGAATATAGTTATTAGACTAGTATGGCCGAATGCCAAGTTACGCCCAAAATCTCGTGAAATCGAACTGAAGAAAGACAGTTTTAATCGAAATTTCATATTTTCATTCGCTGCAGCTAAAGATAATGATTAATGGATTTGGCAGGCATCGCGTTGGTATACATTTGTTAATTATTTACGATGAATATAGTTATTAGACTAGCATCACCGGATGCCAAGATATGGCCAAAATTTCGTGAAATTCAACTGAAGAATGTCAGTTTTAAAACGAAATTTCATATTTTCATAAGTTGCAGCAAAAGTTAATCATTATTAGTTTTGGCCAGCATCACGTTGGTAAATATTTGTAAATTATTTACGATGGATATAGTTATTAGACTAGCATAACCGAATGCCAAGATATGACCAAAATTTCGTGAAATTGAACTGAAGAAGGTCAGTTTTAAACGAAATTTCATATTTTCATAAGTTACAGCTAAAGTAAAGATTAATGGTTTTGGCCAGCATCACGTTGGTAAATATTTGTTAATTATTTACGATGGATATAATTATTAGACTAGCATAACCGAATGCCAAGATATGACCAAAATTTCGTGAAATTGAACTGAAGAAGGTCAGTTTTAAACGAAATTTCATATTTTCATAAGTTGCAGATAATGTTAATCATTATTGGTTTTGGCCAGCATCGCGTTGGTATATATTTGTTAATTATTTACGATGGATATAGTTATTAGAGTAGCATGGCCGAATGCCAAGTTAAACCCAAAATTTTGTGAAATCAAACTAAAGAATGTCAGTTTTAAAACCAAGTTTCCTATTTTCATAAGTTGCAGCTAAAGTTAATGATTAATGGTTTCGGCAATCATCGCTTTGGTAACTATTTGTTAATTATTTACGATGAATATAGTTATTAGACTAGTATGGCCGAATGCCAAGTTACGCCCAAAATCTCGTGAAATCGAACTGAAGAATGACAGTTTTAAACGAAATTTCATATTTTCATTCGCTGCAGCTAAAGATAATGATTAATGGATTTGGCAGGCATCGCGTTGGTAAATATTTGTAAATTATTTACGATGGATATAGTTATTAGACTAGCATCACCGGATGCCAAGATATGGCCAAAATTTCGTGAAATTGAACTGAAGAAGGTCAGTTTTAAACGAAATTTCATATTATCATAAGTTACAGCTAAAGTAAAGATTAATGGTTTTGGCCAGCATCACGTTGGTAAATATTTGTTAATTATTTACGATGGATATAATTATTAGAGTAGCATGGCCGAATGCCAAATTACACCCAAAATTTCGTGAAATCAAACTAAAGTAAGTCAGTTTTAAAACGAAATTTCATATTTTCATACGTTGCAGCTAAAGTTAATGATTATTGGTTTTGGCTAGCATCACATTGGTATATATTTGTTAATTATTTACGATGGATATAGTTATTAGAGTTGCATGGCCGAGTGCCAAGTTACACCCAAAATTTCGTGAAATCAAACTAAAGAAAGTCAGTTTTACAACGAAATGTCATATTTTCATTAGCTGCAGCTAAAGCTGTTGATTAAAGATTTTGGCAAACATCGCGTTCGTAAATATGTTGATTATTTACGATGGGTGTAGGTATTGGGATAGTATGACCAATTACCAATATACGCGTAACATTTCGTTAAATCAAATTGATGATGATCGGGTTTAAAAGGAAATTGCATATTTTTATAAGTTGCAGATAATGTTAATCATTATTGGTTTTGGCCAGCATCGCGTTGGTATATATTTGTTAATTATTTACGATGGATATAGTTATTAGAGTAGCGTGGCCGAATGCCAAGTTACACCCAAAATTTTGTGAAATCAAACTAAAGAATGTCAGTTTTAATACCAAGTTTCCTATTTTCATAAGTTGCAGCTAAAGTTAATGATTAATGGTTTCGGCAATCATCGCTTTGGTAACTATTTGTTAATTATTTACGATGAATATAGTTATTAGACTAGTATGGCCGAATGCCAAGTTACGCCCAAAATCTCGTGAAATCGAACTGAAGAATGACAGTTTTAAACGAAATTTCATATTTTCATTCGCTGCAGCTAAAGATAATGATTAATGGATTTGGCAAGCATCGCGTTGGTATACATTTGCTAATTATTTACGATAGGTATAGTTATTAGACTAGCATGACCAAATGCCAAGATACGCCCAAAATTTCGTGAAATCAAACTAAAAAAATTCAGTTTAACAACGAAATATCATATTTTCATAAGTTGCAGATAATGTTAATCATTATTGGTTTTGGCCAGCATCGCGTTGGTATATATTTGTTAATTATTTACGATAAATAGAGTTGTTAGACTAGCATCACCGGATGCCAAGATACGCGCAAAATTTCGTGAAATTGAACTTAAGAATGTCAGTTTGAAAACGAAATTTCATATTTTTATACGTTGCAGCTAAAGTTAATGATTAATGGATTTGGCAAGCATCGCGTTGGTATACAATTGTTAATTTTTTACGATGGACATAGTTGTTAGACTAGCATAACCGAATGCCAAGATATGGCTAAAATTTCGTGAAATCGAACTAAAGAATGTCAGTTTTAAATGAAATTTCATATTTTCATAATTTGCAGATAATGTTAATCATTATTGGTTTTGGCCAGCATCGCGTTGGTATATATTTGTTAATTATTTACGATGGATATAGTTATTGGAGTAGCATGGCTGAATGCCAAATTCGCCCAAAATTTCGTGAAATCAAACTAAAGAAAGTCAGTTTTAAAACGAAATTTCATGTTTTCATACGTTGCAGCTAAAGTTAATGATTAATGGTTTTGGCTAGCATCACATTGGTATATATTTGTTAATTATTTACGATGGATATAGTTATTAGAGTAGCATGGCCGAATGCCAAATTACACCCAAAATTTCGTGGAATCAAACTAAAGAAAGTCAGTTTTACAACGAAATGTCATAATTTCATTAGCTGGAGCTAAAGCCGTTGATTAAAGATTTTGGCAAACATCGCGAATAAATATGTTGATTATTTACGGTGGGTGTAGGTATTGGGATCGTATGACCAATTACCAATATACGCGTAACATTTCGTTAAATCAAATTGATGATGATCGGGTTTTAAAGGAAATTGCATATTTTTATAAGTTGCAGATAAAGTTAATCATTATTGGTTTTGGCCAGCATCGCGTTGGTATATATTTGTTAATTATTTACGATGGATATAGTTATTAGAGTAGCATGGCCGAATGCCAATTTACGCCCTAAATTTCGTCAAATTGAACTGAAGAATGTCAGTTTGAATACGAAATTTCATATTTTCATAAGTTGCAGCAGTAGTAGGGGATGCACTGCTCCTGCGCCACACAGCTCCCATGCCACCGAATACCGACCGATGGTAACTTATATTAACAGATCCCTGTTTTACCGACCGTGTATCTGTTATCGATTGAGAATTTACCACAGTCCCCGCATGTTACGGTTAGTAGTAGGGGCTGGGGTGGTACTGCGCCAGGCGGGACCCGCGCCACCAATTACCGACCAAAGGTAACTAGTATTAGCAGATTCCTGTTTTACCGACCGGGTCCTACATGCCCCCGGCCCCATACCCCGGCTGCTGCCGAGGCCCACGCAGCCTTCTACATCACCGACAGAGGATTATTCTTCGAACATTTTTTTATCGATTGACATATTGGGACCGTCAGCACCAGTCCCCGCTAGCGCCTCCTGTGCAGGCGAGCGCACAGCAGCATCAGCGCCCCCTGTGCAGGCGAGCGCACAGCAGCATCAGCGCCCCCTGTGCAGGCGAGCGTATAGCAGCATAAAAATTGTAGTCTGCAGGACCTTTTTAGGATTGATAAATAATTGTATATGTTTCTTTATTATATATTCAATTTTGATTCAAAATCCTTATTATAAGTATATATATATATATATATATATATATATATATATATATATATATATATATATATATATATATATATATATATATATATATATATATATTTAACTTATGTATAGCGATTTATTCTAAATACATACAAAAAACCTTAAAGTAAATCATTTTTACATCCATGCAACAACATCAATCTGTATAAAGAAATGTAGAGAATATCATGCCCATGTATATGTACTTATCATGTACATGTGTAAAAGACGCATGCATATTTAGTTTATTTAAGAACGTAAGGAGAACAAAGTGTCAAAAAATCCTTAAGTATACAATAATAGAACCATTAATACAACTATAATTTATAAATATAATGCATCTATGGTAAACATGTCTTTTTAAGAGTATAAAAAATCCTTACAGTAAAAAATTAAGCGTAATTGAATCCCTTATAAATAGATTAATTAATAGTAAAATGTTGAAGGCTTCTTAAGTTTATAAATTAAGATTTATAAATTGATAAATGAAAATGGAAATTCTTAAGTATGGAAAAAATCCTTAAAGTAAAATACTAAACATAATTAATCCCTCTTTGCATAGAATAAATGGTAATAAAACCTTAATATTCATATATATATGAATATTAAGGTTTTTTAAACTTATATAAATTCTAGTAAATTATCACCGAGATGTTTTATATAAACATCTCGGTTCTGTACTTCTTTTTCAATTCTCTCCATTGTACCCGCATCCTTCGTCAACAATGACGACACTCTTGTTGGCAAGAACATGTCGAAATTGTTGTCTAATTCGACAACTATTTTTAATCCGAATCTCGTCTGAATCTTCTTTATTTGTGTTACTTTATATTTCATCTCCATTTTTAAATCTTTCAGCTTCTTGGTTAGTAAATATGCTGCCGATTTTGCCACTACATTGATTGAATCCATGCTGAAACAAAATAATAAATTAGAAAACATGATAAATAAATTACACTCATACACACACACATACACACACACACAAATAAGACTGTACTCACAAATGTATATAATATTATACTCACATGATAAAAAATTATTCTTCTGATGTCGATGTAGAAGAATCTGATGAGCAATAATGATCATACATAGGCAGTTTGTAAAGAATATCTTCACGTACTGCCCAGAGCCAGTTTTTTAAAGCATACACGTTCTGTACGGCGCAGTTTTCTTTCCAGTCGGGGGGTGATGTGGACACACGATGGGTGGTCGAAAACCTCGAGTCTTTAAGGAGGGGCAGCCGAGTTACTCAATGTTGCGAACATCTGGGAAAAAAGGCTGCAACCACGCTTTCTTCTGAGCTCCTTTTACCCAGATGATTACCCTTCTTGAAGGTGAGATGCCGAGTAGACTGGTGCAAACTTCATTCAGTTTATTATAAGGAACGTCTCCGTCACTCCAGTTCAATCCGTGGAAAGAATATTTCAACCACAAATTTGCGCACTTGAGATCGTTCGATAAATCGTTCCAAGAGTATGGTGGTTGAAAAGTCACAAGTTGTGGCACTGCACCTGGCTCGTTGGGATTGATATATGCCAACTCCTTGATTATGAAGTTGCCGTTTTGTCCCTTGAAGCCCTGAGTATCAACAATCAAATCCATTTTTCTATGAAAAATATATTTTACATTATCAAACAAAAATAAATTTATAATTGGTAAAGTGATATTAAAAGTATAATTTTGTTACTTACAAATTTAGAAGTTAGAATAGTACGACTTATGTACGTAGAATGTAGGGTAGTATGGAGCACTGCTTGCTATTATAGTCCTACTTGACTGATGCATGAAAACTGTGAGCTAGCATGGAGTAAAGTATTGCTTAAATATGCTCAGAAGCTGCAACCCTTCCGTCACTTTTACAGCCTCTGCTTCTTCGGTCCTCTCTTCTATGCTTTTCATAGCTTCTATATGTCCCCACTTTCTCCTTTTCTTCGAGCACTGTACTCTATACGCAAGCACAGCGTGCAGCGTCTCTCTTACGCTTTCCACGTTGCTTTGATCTGGGCGGCAGCTCCCTTACTTTTCCTATGTATTCTACATAGCCTTCGTACTATGAGAAAAATATAGCTCGATACAGATTCTAAGCAAGTACCGCATGCGGCTCATCAAACGTTTCGAGCTGTGCATTGCTTAGTTTGAATTAAAACGTTAACTAGCCCTCATTTTCCTATATGTTTTCCTATGCGTAAAAATGGAGCTAGACATCGATTCTCGGCAAGTATAGCATGCGGCACATCAAAAGTTGCAGCCGCAAGCAATGCATGTTCCCTATACCTTACCTCACCTCTTTCACTTTATCGATGCGTAAACCTCCAAGTTTCTTTGAACTGAGCGATAGCCGCCCTTTACTCTCTATATAAAAATTGATGTTAGCGATCACATGCTTTTTTGAATAAAACAACTACTAAACTTAACGTTTGAAATCATTTAAAAATTACCCCTACTTTACAATTTTTAGAATATATACAGTCTAAAAATTTATAATATCCGAATTACATATTATTCACGTTACACTTACTCTATATAGTATCAATAAGTATCTATTAGTATTATTTATGTTTAAATAAAAAGTTAGTAAAAATTTATATTAAGTAACGTAAATATCAACCATATAATATACTGATAAAAAATAAATAAAATTAGTTAGTAGACTGTGTAGAGTGAAACGATTTAAAGAAAATCTTATCCAAGTGACATCACATTTCATTCAAAATTGTCGTGTGAGTAAAGTGTCATAGCAGCATCTCGCGATCTAAAGTATTTCGAAATTGTTGTGTGAGTGTCTGACAATTAAACCTTGAGGTAGCAGAAACAAATTATTTGAAGTATTGCAAAAAATTGTTGCGGGTGTGTGTTAAAGTATACAAGTAATTAAACATCTAAGAATTTTTCAAAGGGTCTGAGGGATACTATTGACATAATTCCACTATGACTCATAATCAAGTAAGTTTTTCCGTATTATTGTCCGTATTATTCTCTCTCTCTCTCTCTCTCTCTCTCTCTCTCTCTCTCTCTCTCTCTCTCTCTCTCTCTCTCTCTCTCTCTCTCTCACGCGATGCCACAGCAGTTTCCATACAGTATTCTGTTTTATCATCATTCACTCACTTATATACATGCACGTATGTACCTAATGTAAACTTTCTCTATTATAAATGTATATTAAATGGATAATGTTACTGTGTTGATGGCTACGATACAAATGGTCTTGTTTTTAGAAATAGGGTTTATACATTTATATTTTATATTAATATGTATATATATATATATATATTTTTTTTTTCTTTATGTTTGATTATAGTTATCATCAAAATGGATGATATAATAGCTGAATGTATGCAGCAAGCTAAGCTTTTGGAGGCAGCTGAAAAATTGTTATTTTCTTCTTCTTCTACTGATTCAACGACTATAACCCGTTGGAAAAATAATTTTGTTTTATCACTCAAGACTTTTCGTAAAGTTTTAACTAATAAAGGACTTTCAGTACATCAAAAACAGAGTGTTTTATGCATTAATGCAAAATTAGAATGTATAAAAGCATGACTTGAAATTATATATAAACGAAAAAGTGGTGGTGGAATACATCCGACCAACAATACCATTACTAAACGTGTACATTGGATAGATATGGATAACGCATTTGAGAATCGTATGAGAACTGTTGTGATAGCGAATTTGATACATATCGATGTGATGAATTTTTTGAAAGACTGTGCTATATTATTCTCAAGAAAATTAAAAAATATAATGCGTTTAAATGATGAAGCTTTAAAAGTAAATACTGTTTTATCATGCAAATTTAAAAAAATATGTGTAAAGAATAATGAAGAATAAAGATAAAGAATAAGAAGATGTAAAGATAATGAAGAAGAAGAAGAAGAAGAAGAAGAAGAATGTATTGAGACTAAACATTTTAACACAAAAAACTATGAAATTTTATCGGCGACATCATTAAACAAATGGTTTGAGGCTAATGTTACTGAACCTCTACTCTCAGATATTGAGGAATTTCAGGAACGCGACTCTGGTTGGACTCTACATTCAATTGAAAATATACAGATAAACATAAATAAATTCAATCCAATGCGTAGCGGCAACTCGTATATACCTCTACCAACATTTATGGAGAAAAGAAAAGCATGTATCAATGTTAAAAATTATGATAACAAATGCTTCATATGGGCTATTTTATCTGCTTTATATCCAATAAACAGTAAAAATCATCCTAACAGATTAACTATTGAGTTTCCTGTATCATTGAAAAAGATACCAAGATTTGAAAAGCAAAACACTACAATATCCGTCAATGTGTTTGGATTAGATAATAAAAATGTTGTACCTTTCTACTTAACTTCATGTAAAAAGAGTAATCATAAAAATCTGCTTTTACTCATGAGTTATAATGATGAAAGTGATGAATTACCAAATCAATCACATTATGTATACATCAAAAATCTTTCACATTTAATCAAAAACGATTTGAGCAAACAAAGAAAAAAACTATTTACATGTGACAGATGTTTAAATTTTTTTTACAAAGAAGATCATTTGACTAAGCATAAAGAACATTGTAAAAAGTTGAATAATTGTAGAATTAAACTCCCTAGTGAAGATAATAATGTGATAATGTTTAAAAATCATTATTATAATGAGAAGTTACCTTTCATAATATATGCAGACTGTGAGTGTTTGTTAAAACCACTAAGACAAGATGTGGAAACTAACACTCGACCAGTACAGAGTCATGAAATTTATAGTATAGGATACTACTTTAAATGTAGTTACAATGACTCTTTATCGAAATATGATTTTTATAGAGGTCATGAAGCTTCAAGATGGTTTGCTAAACAGTTGAAAAATATTGAGAAACAAATAAGTGCTTTATACGAATCCTTTACCCATGCCAGTTCTATCTGAAGCTGAAAGAACAGAGTATTATAATTAAAAAACGTGTCATATTTGTAAAAAATTTTTGAATAATGATCAAGGTGCGTGATCATTGCCATCTCACTGGAAAATATCGAGGGCCGGCACATACTACCTGTAACCTAAATTATCAAGATTCAAATCATTTTCCAGGACAGATTGATCTACTACCTCTGACAAAAGAAAAATATATTTCATTTACAAAACATGTAGAGAATAGTAAAATTAAATTCAGATTTCTGGATTCGTTTAGATTCATGCCTTCATCACTCGAAAAATTGGCATCGTATCTACAGGACTATAAAATTGTTAATCATGAATTTAATGATTAGAACAGAGACCAGATTGATCTGTTAACGAGAAAAGGCGTTTTACCCTACGAGTATATAAGCTCATGGGACAAGCTAGAAGAGTGTAAATTACCAGAAAAAGATGATTTTTTTAGTATGCTTAATGATTCACATATATCTGATAGAGATTATGATCATGCACAAATTGTCTGGAATACATTTAATGTTCAAACGCTTGGCGAGTATTCAGATCTTTATATGAAAACTGATGTTTTGTTGTTAGCAGATGTTTTTGAAAATTTTCGTGAACAAAGCATGAAAGTTTATGGTCTCGACCCTACTCACTATTATACCACTCCAGGTTTTTCCTGGGATGCAATGCTCAAATATACTGGCGCACAATTAAGACTTTTAACAGATATCGATATGATACTTTTTATAGAACGTGGAATTCGAGGTGGCTTGAGTCAGTGTTCAAATCGTTATGCAGCAGCTAATCATAAGTATATGCTTGAAAAGTATGAAAAAGATAAAGAAAAAGAATATTTAATTTATTTAGATGCAAATAATTTGTATGGATTCGGACTTTCACAATGTCTTCCATACAATGAATTTCAATGGTATGAAAATTTTGAAAATTTTGATTTGTATTCAATTAAATCAGATGCTTCTCATGGATACATTTTAGAGGTTGATTTAGATTATCCTTACAAAATACATGATGAGCATAACGACTTACCATTTTGTCCAGAACATGCAAAACCTCCTGGATCAAAGCAAGAAAAATTTTTAGCTACACTTCAACCTAAAAGAAATTATGTGACTCATTATGTTGTTCTACAACAAGCTCTTTTGAATGGTCTTCAGCTCATTAAGATACATAGAATTCTAAAATTCAAGCAGTCTCCATGGCTCAAATCATATATTGATTTGAACACTAGTATGAGAGCAGTAGCAAAAAATGAATTTGAAAAAAATGTTTTCAAGTTAATGAATAATGCAGTATTTGGTAAGACTATGGAAAATATTAGAAAGCGAGTTTCAGTCAAGCTTATGAGTAAATATGATGGAAGATATGGTGTAGAGGCTCAAATTTCAAAGTCGAACTTTCATAGTAGTTCAATATTTAATGAAAATCTAGTTGCCATACAACTAAATAAAACTGAAATACTTATGAATAAACCAATCTACATTGGGCTCACAGTTCTAGATCTGTCCAAAACACTGATGTATGATTTCCATTACAATTATATGCGACAAATGTATAAAGATAATTGTAAATTACTTTACACAGATACCGATAGTTTCATCTATGCTGTTAAATGTAATGATTTTTACGAAGATATGAAAAAGAATATTCACAGATTCGATACTTCAGATTATTCTGTAGATAATATATTTAACATACCACGTGTTAATAAAAAAGTAGTAGGACTTATGAAGGATGAGTGTAATGGCCAGATTCTCACTGAATTTGTTGGACTGAGAAGCAAAATGTACAGTACACGCGTCAATAATCAAGATAGTATGAAAAAAATTAAAGGTATTAAAGCTTCTGTTGTAAAGAAAACTATTGAATTTAATGACTACTTAGAGTGTCTACGAAATTCTTGCATTCAAAGTCGAGAGCAGTTTGCTATAAGATCAAGACTTCATAACGTCGAAACCATTCGGCAGAGTAAGATTGCTGTCAGTCCTTACGATGATAAACGATTCTTGCAAGACGACAGTACAGATACGCTCGCCTGGGGACACTACAAAATAAATGGGTAAGTTCAAATTAAGCATGCATATATATATATATATATATCACACAATTTAATTTAGAAACGTTTAATTGCAGTGAAAAGAAGTGTGTGCGATTCAAGGATGAACCAACTATCCACGTAATGTATACCTGGAGATTTGCGCATCATGAAGCTCGATGTGGCAAATGGGAGCAGACTGCACGCGATCGAGAACGTTTCAGGAGAAGAATCATGCAAATAAATGATATTATAATGCCTGTACTTTAAAAAAAACTAAAGGAAATGTAAAATAAATAAACAATAAATTTTTTTAATTAATTATAATTTATTTTCGTTTACATATCATTTTTATTTATCCAACTATTGTGAGTATTATCAAAACCTAACCATTTTACATAAACTCTATTACCACTTTTTTTCAAAACTTTTTCAATCAAATATACATCAGGATGTTTAGTCTTGAGAAGTTCTTCCTCATAAAATCCTTCAGCTATTGGTTTGTCTTGATAATCCTTTAGATGATAGGTGTAAGGCTTTGTTTGAGAAACTTGCGTTATTGTAAAGACTTCAGTTGACCAATTGGGTGTATAATCTTTATCGAAAACCTCCTTGTTTCGACTTACACGTACTTTATCTCCAATTGTAAACTTAGCTCGTTTAAATACATTTCTGACACTGTTTGTCTTTCTAATTCGATTAAGTATACCATTAACTTTGTCTCGATTCACTTCAGCAGGCTTGATTCCTATTGTCCGATGCCGTCTATTATTATACTGTAAAGTTAAATCTGGCAAAATATCCAACCATTTATAGGTACCACGTAGACTAAATAACTGCCACATCTTACTTTTTAATGTGCGATTAAAACGTTCACAAATTGATGCTTTGAGATTACTGTAGGTGGAGTATAAATGAATTTTATAATTTTTCATTAGTTTCTCAAAATCTTTATTGTAGAATTCTTTGCCACGATCGGTTTGCAAGTTCTTAGGTACTCTTTTTTGTAGCAATATTGATTTCATAGCTTGAGTTACACATTTTCCAGTTTTTTGTTTCACTGGCACAGTCCAAGCATACTTTGATAGTATATCAATGACTGTAAACAAGTATTTAAAAGCTTTATTCTGTTTAGCATATGGAATCATTTCAACAAGATCTGCCTGCCAAGTTTCATCGATATCTTTAACGAGAACAGAGCGACGTGGATAATTACGTCTAGCAGGTTTATGAAGTTCTTCTACTAGCGCTGCTTTCATCCTGATTTACAAGTTTATTTACTGTGGAATCCAAGATTTGTAATTTCTCGTGTAAATCTCTTAACGTATTATTTATTCTAGAAAATTCAGCCTCAGTATTTATAACTCTATCATTTACTAAACTCTCCAATTCTTGTACAATTTTTTCAGCTCTTCGTTTAATCAACTTTTTTACAGACTTTAAATTTACGGCATCATCTTGATCCACAGCATCACCAACATGACATAGTTTTCGGTTCTCTAAATCAAAATTTCCATCACTAGTCAGCTTGAATCCTAGTCCAGGCGGTCCTCGAGATGTGCCTGCGTGGAGCAGTCGACGTCCAAACACATCGATGCTCATTTTGATACTGAGTTGTTACAAAATAATTCCTACTTCACGAAGCTCTGCAACGATTGATTGTATTTCATTGACATGGTTATTATTGCCAGCAGATGTTTCAGCTATAAGTAATCTCAAACGATCTACAAGCTCTTACTAAGTCCTTTTCCACTTTTACCTTGCGGAATCTTGAGAATTTTACTCACAAAATCAGTATACTTTTTACTTGAATTTTCACGAATATCTTCCCTTGTATTATAGTATTTTTTGTGAGCATTTGTGTCTTTTAAAATCTTAGCATAATTTTTCTTATCATTGTCAGTGATTAAAGTATCATCAGGATATTTCATGAACAATAACTCCACTAGACCTGGATCTTTGTCATACTGTTTATCGCTAACGATAATTTTATCTTTTTTAAAATTATAGGACTATTTCCAATCATTAGTTTACCATCTCGCATTTTCCGCACTCCATATACTGTATCTAAGGTTTGTGTTCGTCCCTTATGCAACAATTGAACGATTTCATCAACACTATCACCCACAACTGTTTTTTCATGATCTGAAAAATTTGATACATTACTTTTATTGACAGTTTCTTCTTGATCTGAATCACCTACAGCTGACTCAAACGCTGATTCTCCAGGATCATCATCATCATCATCACCACCACCATCATCATCATCATCATCATCATCACCACCATCATCACCACCATCATCATCACCATCATAGTCTTTTTTATAGTATTCAATCCGTTCAGATTTTAATTTTCTCTTCTTTCTTTTTTCTTTTTTAACTGATGACAAACTTTTTTCTTGTTTTATTTTATATTCACTTACATCGATTAATTTTTCCAATGGTTTCACAATCGGCTTCAATGAGTCCTCCAAACCTTTTTCTACCTTTAATTTATGTAACTTTATCAAATCATACTTTCTTTTCACAGCGTTTCGAGCTTTTTCAACTTCACGTAGGACTACAGTTTGCTGATTAAAATCAGACATCTTGATAGCTAAGCGTCTCACGATCGAGTGCTAAATCTATTCGGTAGCCTGTATATTTATTACAAACTGATCAAAACCTTTTCTGTAGCGACCATCATTTATATCTCGGTCTTTGTCTATAACGAGAAAACTGTGATTGCCATCATTCCAACACATTAAAGAAACATCTTTAAAGCGTTGATATGTCATATCTGTATTAACGTGATCATTGTAAACATGTTTCAAGTTCATATCATCTTGTCGAAAAATTACCAACAAGTTGACATTGTCACGCACCAAGTGTTTCGGTACTTGTGCATACGACTGACACAAGTAAAAACAATCCACGCTTTTATGTCTACCCATGCAGTAGAAAGCTTTGACATTATCCTGCTTTTCACATGCAATATCATCAAAAACAAAAATTGAATTTGGTTGAGCCTCATCAGGTGATACTACAAGATCGTGTTCACCGAACAATAAGTATTTGATACCTTCTAAAGGCTCAACAAGTTGTTGTAAGAATTTATATTTAGGCTGATTCAGAGATTTCGAGTATACATAAATATTTTCAAATCTCAAACCATTAGGATGAATGATTAGAGATAAGAGAGCGTTCGTTTTACCACAATTAGATGGGCCACAAAATACTGCTCTTATACTGTTAGGTAGCAATTTTCCATGTCGAGGTTTTTTTTGCTGCTCCTGCGTTAAAAGATCGAAATTAACCACTGGTAACTTTGCTGACTGTTTCTTAAGATCCATCATGCTTCTTAAAAATTCATATGATGACTGACTCGAAACATTATAAATATGAGCATTTATAGTTACTTCAGTCGGTCTCGCATGAGCTTGTTAGGAGCTAGCATCATGCAACAGAAAAAAGGTACAGGTTTAGTTAATACATTGATTAACAAATTACCCATTGAACTTCATGTGCCTGGTTATCAGTACTGCGGACCAGGTACTAAACTAGCTAAACGTCGAGCTCGTGGTGATCCTGGAATAAATCCTCTAGACGCTGCTTGCAAAGAACACGACATTGCTTACTCGAAGAATCCCAATAACATTCAAGAGAGAAACGCAGCTGATAAATTTTTAGCAGAGAAGGCGTGGCAGAGAGTGAAATCTAAAGACGCTGGTTTGAAAGAAAGAGCAGCAGCTTTTGCTGTAGCAAGTACCATGAAGTTAAAATCAAAGCTTGGTATGGGTGTTGGAGGAAAGGCTCGAAAATCTAATAAACTCAAGAAAACGATTAAAAAGAAAAAGATCACGTTAAAAAATTTGATTGAGTCAACTGGAAAATCAGTCATTCCTGGCAATGACTCTCGCTCTATGATTAAATCCGCATTGAAGATGGCTCGAGAACATGTGAAAAAAAATGGTGGAAAAAGTAAAGTTAGTGTTCCGCGCATATTGCCTGTTCCCAGTAAAGTAGGTGGCTTTCTTCCAGCGCTTATTCCACTTTTTGCCGGTCTCAGTGCAGTAGGCTCACTTGCAGGAGGAGCTGCAGGAATCGCTAAAGCAATAAATAAAGCAAGTGCTGCAAAAAAAACAAATGGAAGAGCAAAAAAGACATAATGAGAGAATAGAAATGTTGGCAGTCGGTAAGGGACTGTTTCTGAAACCTCATCGTAAAGGTTTCGGCATTGTTCTGAAAAAAAAGGAACAATGTAGAGGAGGAAAAAAAAAACTTTGATGAATTAAGACTACCAAAACGTGCACTCACCGACTATGATTTACTCAAATATGTAAAATTAATGAAAATACCAAACTTTCGTGGAGTTTTTATGCGAAATGGTCTGCCTTTGAATGGTTGTCGAGCTAGAGAATCGGCAATCGTTAATTTGGATGATGCAAGTGGACCTGGTACGCATTGGGTAGCTTATCGAAAAATTGGTGATACAGTTACATATTTTGATAGTTTCGGTGATTTACAACCACCAAAAGATCTAATGAACTATTGGAAAGTATCTCAAGTCAAGTACAATTATCAGAGGTATCAAGAATTTTCAACTTTCATCTCTGTCTGAAATTTCTCTGTAATCAGCTCAATCGTAAGAATAATTTTTGTCTATATAAAATGAAGTAGACTATTGATTTGAATTAGTCTGCTCAAAATGGTTGTCGAATCAATGACTCTCAGCCTTTCCGGCACGTCATCAATCCTTGAGACGCACTATTTTCCTCCAATAGAACTGGATCCGGATAAGCAATACAGTCTTGGACTTGTTGATTTACTGACTTTTAATTCTATACCGAATGTTGATGAAAACTATAATAAATTTTATGTTGGTCAAGAAATTATTGAACTTCCTACGGGTAGCTATGAGATTGAGGATATTGATCGAACTTTGCAAGGGATCCTTGATACTCGAGACATAAAAGTTAGTATCAAGCCAAATAATAATACACTGCGCAGTATTATTGGGTGCAGTCATGAAATTGATTTTCGACCGAGTGACTCGATTGGTCGTCTACTAGGATTCACTCCAAGACTCTTAAAACCTTATATAAGCCACGACTCAGATTTACCAGTAGCTATTCTCAAAGTGAACGCTTTACGTGTCGAGTGTAATGTTACGGCAGGAGCATACATAAATCAACAAAAAGTTCATACAATACATGAGTTTTTCCCAGCAGTTCCTCCCGGCTACAAGATAATTGAGGTGCCTAAACAAATAATATACTTACCAATATCTGTGAAAGTAATCGATCATTTACAACTACGCATAGTAGATCAAGATGGTGATTTGATTAATCTGCGAGGTGAAATTATTACGATTCGTCTACATTTAAAAAGCAATATTAGCGGTACAGTATGTCATCAGACAGTCAGTTCCTGCAAAGTCTCGGTCTCAAAGTACGCGGTGGTGGAGGAAGAACAAGGCAAGCGAAAAAAATATTGAAAAAATAACTTGTACGTTTATCTGCTGCTGCTGCTGCTACCAAGATGGAGGCAGTTCTTAACGTACAATCTCCAGTCATGTTTGATGAATCCGTCTCACATTATGAGGTTCATGCACATCAACCCTACACCGCACATACATTCAACAATAGTGATGAAATTCGAATTGCTATACAACATCAAGATTTGTGTGTACTACCATCCAAAAGTTCACTACACATTTGTGGAAAGATTACAAAGCAGGATGGTACTGCTTTAGAGCATACTAATTTCGTGAACAATGCTATTAGTCATCTCTTCGAGGAAATTCGATACGAGATGAATGCTATAGAAATTGATCGATGCAAAAATGTTACTGCAACAACTTTGATGAAAGGCTACAATTCTTTCTCACCCAGTCAGCTAAAGTATCTGGAAAATTCCGGCTGGACGCCTACTACTGACGCAGGAAATATATCTGATAATAATGGAAACTTTGATGCGACAGTTCCTCTATCATTGATTTTCGGTTTTGCTGAGGATTATCGAAAAATCGTTGTAAACGTTAAGCATGAACTGATTCTCACAAGATCGAGAAATGATTTGAACGCTGTTTTACAAGAGCCTATAATGGTAGATGGAAGACCTACATACGAAGACTTTAAAATTGAAATCACTCGTATAGAATGGCTTATGCCCTACCTCGTCCTATCAGATCGACGAAAAATACAACTATTTAATTACATACAAAAAGATGTGTCTATTGCTATGAGTTTTCATTCATGGGAATTGTATGAGTATCCAGTACTTCCAACAACCACACAACATGTATGGACAGTGAAAACATCAAATCAACTGGAAAAGCCACGTTTTATCATTCTAGGTTTTCAAACAGCGAGGAAAGGAGTACGAAGAAAAAATGCTAGTTGTTTTGATCACTGCGATATTAGTAATGTAAAACTTTTCCTCAACTCTCAGAGTTACCCATACGGTAATCTCAATCTTGATATTGCAAACAATCAGTTTGCCATACTCTATGATATGTATGCAAATTTCCAAAATGTATATTATTCTGATAGAATTGTAATAGATCCTCTTTTGAGTAAAGAAGAATTTATTCTACATGCACCACTCATAGTCATAGACTGTTCAAAACAAAACGAGTCTCTTAAACAAGCAGCTGTCGATGTACGCCTTGAATTTGAATGTAAGAATAATATGCCTGCAAATACAACTGCGTATTGTCTAATTTTACATGATCGCATTGTTAAGTATAATCCTATAAGCGGTGATATTAAGAAACTCGTCCAAAACTATATAAAGTTTGCGTGAACAATTAATTAGTCAGTACTGTTATAAACCATCAGTCAAGATAGATCTCAAAAATGAATCGATATAGCGCTTCGTACACTCCTCTCAAGGAGGACAAAAGCGCTAGAAGAGTGCAAGATGATAAACAATGTAATACGTATCGTGGAAAACCTTGTTCTGCTCCTACTAATAAAAGTGAACAGTGGAAAAATACTTTTGAGAAATATTCCACTAACACAAAGTCCATGCCAGAACATTAAGCTTATAAGAAGTTCTGAAATATTTTATCATGTCTTTACAAATAATGTTTTATGTACTTATGTTTTTGAATAAAGAAAAAAATAAAAAATCATATGTTATTTTTTAATTATTAATCCTAACCTTTATTCCACCTATATATAGTAATATGCGGTATTCTGTGGATCAGCCATGGCCAATCACGAATCTGCGAAATTTCAGTCGCTAGAGGTCAGGTCGTGAGATCCTTGAATATATCAATCGATAAAAACATGTTTGAAGAATAATCCTCTGTCGGTAACGTAGGAGTTTGCGTGACGGTCCCAATATGTCAGTCGATAAAAACATGTTCGAAGAATAATCCCTCTGTCGGTGATGTAGGAGGCTGCGTGGGCCTCGGCAGCAGCCGGGGCATGGGGCCGGGGGCATGTGGGACCCGGTCGGTAAAACAGGAATCTGCTAATACTAGTTACCTTTGGTCGGTATTTGGTAGCGCGGGTCCCGCCTGGCGCAGTACTACCTCAGCCCCTACTACTACCCGTAACATGTGGGGCCTGTGGTAAATTCTCAATCGATAACAGATACACGGTTGGTAAAACAGAGATCTGTTAATATAAGTTACCATCGGTCGGTATTCGGTGGCGTGGGAGCTTTGTGGCGCAGGAGCGGTGCCGCCCCTACTACTTGCAGCTTACGTTAATAATCAATGGTTTCGGCAATCATCGCTTTGGTAACTATTAGTTAATTATTTATGAGAGATATAGTTATTAGACTAGCATAACCGAAAGCCAAGATATGGCCAAAATTTCGAGAAATTGAACTGAAGAATGTCAGTTTTAAAACGAAATTTCATATTTTCATAAGTTGCAGCTAAAGTTAATGATCAATGGTTTTGGCAATCATCGCTTTGGTAACTATTTGTTAATTATTTACGATGGATATAGTTATTAGAGTAGCATGGCCGAATGCCAAAATGTGACCAAAATTTCGTGAAATTGAACTAAAGAGTGTCAGTTTTAAATGAAATTTCATCTTTTCATAAGTATCAGCTTATGTTAATAATTAATGGTTTCGGTAATCATCGCTTTGGTAACTATTTGTTAATTATTTATGAGAGATATAGTTATTAGACTAACATACCCGAATGCCAAGATATGACCAAAATTTCGTGGAATCAAACTGAAAAATGTCAGTTTTAAAACGAAATTTCATATTTTCATAAGTTGCAGCTAAGGAAAATGATTAATGGTTTTGGCCAGCATCACGTTGGTATATATTTGTTAATTATTTACGATGGATATAGCTATTAGACTAGCATGACCAAATGCCAAAATGTGACCAAAATTTCGTGAAATTGAACTAAAGAGTGTCAGTTTTAAATGAAATTTCATCTTTTCATAAGTATCAGCTTATGTTAATAATTAATGGTTTCGGTAATCATCGCTTTGGTAACTATTTGTTAATTATTTATGAGAGATATAGTTATTAGACTAACATACCCGAATGCCAAGATATGACCAAAATTTCGTGGAATCGAACTGAAAAATGTCAGTTTTAAAACGAAATTTCATATTTTCTTAAGTTGCAGCTAAAGTTAATGATTAATGTTTTTGGCAAGCATCGCGTTCGTATATATTTGTTAATTATTTACGATGGGCATAGCTATTAGACTAGAATGACCGAATGCCAAGATATGGCCAAAATTTCGTGAAATCAAACTAAAGAAATTCAGTTTTACAACGAAATTTCATATTTTCATAAGTTGCAGCTTATGTTAATAATTAATGGTTCCGGCAATCATCGCTTTGGTAACTATTTGTTAATCATTTATGAGAGATATAGTTATTAGACTAGCATAACCGAATGCCAAGATATGACCAAAATTTCGTGAAATTTAACTGAAGAATGTCAGTTTTAAAACGAAATTTCATATTTTCATAAGTTGCAGCTAAGGAAAATGATTAATGGTTTTAGCCAGCATCACGTTGGTATATATTTGTTAATTATTTACGATGGATATAGCTATTAGACTAGCTTGACCAAATGCCAAAATGTGACCAAAATTTCGTGAAATTGAACTAAAGAGTGTCAGTTTTAAATGAAATTTCATCTTTTCATAAGTATCAGCTTATGTTAATAATTAATGGTTTCGGTAATCATCGCTTTGGTAACTATTTGTTAATTATTTATGAGAGATATAGTTATTAGACTAACATACCCGAATGCCAAGATATGACCAAAATTGCGTGAAATTGAACTGAAGAATGTCAGTTTTAAAACGAAATTTCATATTTTCATAAGTTGCAGCTAAACTTAATGATTAATGGTTTTGGCCAGCATCATGTTGGTAAATGTTTGTTAATTTTTTACGATGGATATAGTTATTAGACTAGCATAACCGAATGCCAAGTTACGCCCAAAATTTCGTGAAATCGAACTCAAGAAATTCAGTTTTACAACGAAATTTCATATTTTCATTACCAATTGGTAATTACCAATATACGCGTAACATTTCGTTAAATCAAATTGATGATAATCGGGTTTAAAAGGAAATTGCATATTTTTATAAGTTGCAGATAATGTTAAAGATTATTGGTTTCGGCAAGCATCGCGTTGGTAAATATTTGTTGATTATTTATGTAGGATATATGTGTTCAGCTAGCATGACCGAATGCCAAGGTACGCCCAAAATTTCGTGAAATCAAACTGAAGAAATTCAGTTTTATAACGAAATGTCATATTATCATTAGTTGCAGCTAAAGCCGTTGATTAAAGATTTTGGCAAGCATCGCGATCGTAAATATGTTGATTATTTACGATGGGTGTAGGTATTGGGATAGTATGACCAAATACCAATATACGCCTAACATTTCGTGAAATCAAATTGATGATGGTCGGGTTTAAAAGGAAATTGCATATTTTCATAAGTTGCAAGTAGGTAAGCTAGGGGGTTCTGGCTCACTTCAGGGATCTACCTTACCGACAGTCGGTAAGGTAGATCGCTAGCTTAAGTGGTTCATGTCTCGGCTAACTCAAGTGGTTCGTGTCTCGGCTAACCCAGCCGGTAAGATAGCTGACCCAAGTTACCGACCGGGCTGTTACCGACCGAGCTGATGACATCGGGGAATCCCCGAACTAAGCCAGGTTACCGACGGAGCCCCAGGTTACCGACTGAGCTGATGACATCGGGGAATCCCCGAGGGGGTATAACTCAAGTTGTAGATGTAGTAAGGCAAAAATCGAATCCTAACCTCAATTTCGAAATTTTTTTTTTTCACTATTAGGTAGAGATTACAAAGTCAGACCCCAGCTCTAGATGGCGTTGTAGAAAGGTAAGAAATAAATATGAGTATTTAAAAAGAAAACATTTTTTTTTTTATTTAGATGTTTATTTTATACATTGAATACCAAAAATATGCATGAGCGCCTTCAACACTGTTATTTACACTTAACGTTGATTCCTATCATCAAGTCTCTCGTATTTGTTGCGCTCTGGAAAAGATTTTGTGTTCGTCGAATATTTTTCGAAATACGATTTCCACTGAGAATTTTCTTTCTTCTTTTCCTCATTTTTGCAAGGAGGAAGAGGTTCGTATTTGGTAGTAAGACTGGTATTTTGATCCATTTTTATCAACGTTCAAAGTTCAAATAAGATATGTAAAATTCGCAGGCTATTTATAGCCTCAAGCAAGAGGAAGGGTGATTTCCCCCTCCCTTCGAGTTACTATTCCCATATCATCGAGCAGTCGATTTGTTTCTTCTCACCATCTATCTGACTGAAAGTTTCTTTGTAGAATATTTTCAGAAGTTTCACGTTGTGATGAGCACAGTTGATTTGAGAAGATGTTCCACCATCGTGATGAGTACAGATGGTCACTACCTTCAGTTTATCCAGTGGTGGATAGCCCATTTCAGCTATATCGTGAACGTTGAACTTAAAACGTTTGAGCCATTTTTTCTTCAAAGAGCCAATCACGAAAATTCGAGTAGCATCGCGAAAAGCTTCTCGAAGAATCTTGCCTATGTCTGTGTATGGTTGTTCACCAGCGCTCCAAGGTATTCCATGATAGTAGTGATACATCCAAGTGTTTTCTCTCTTGTATTTGTCGGTAAGACGTCGCCAAGGAAAGGGTTCTTTGAATAGTAACACCAGAGGATCGATGTCTCCATTGAGCGGTACTATGGCTAACTCCTCGAGGATGAAGTCGTTGCCCGACTACTTGTATCCTTGCATGTCCACTACGTACTCCATCTCGACGATTGATTTCTCTACTTTAGAGCGAGCGCTTTTATAGGCTTCCACCCCTCTAGACAAGTTTCTTCACGTCCCCGCTGACAGGATTGTACTGGACTATGCGGTCGTGCAAGATCAGGCAGTAAGCCGAGGTGTTGGCGGGAAAATTGGCTCGAGATTCAAACTCCAGACGTAAGTCGACGGGAGCGTTCTTCAACACCTCGCTCTGCTTGGAGCAGTCGATGACGTAGAGGGGAACGTGATTGATGAAATCTTCCTTTCTAAGCAAAGGTTCGGCGTTTTTTTCGTAGTACGCAGTCTGAAAGTTCGCGTACATATCGTACAAAACTGCGTACTGTTGTTGATCTATGTGGAGATTGAGATTGCCGTACGGATAGTACTGCGAATTGAGGAACAATTTCACGTTGTTCAGATTGCAGTGATCGAAACGACTGGCATTGACTGTTTTCAAGTTCTTTCGATTCGTTTGAAAGCCTAAAACAACGAATCTCGGCTTCTCCAGTTGATTGGATGTCTTGACTGTCCAGACGTGTCTCGTGGAGCTCGGCAGTACCGGATACTCGTAAAGCTCCCAACTCCTGAAACTCATACTGATGGCTCTGTTCTTCTCTATGTAATTCAGCAGACGTATTTTGTCGACAATGGATGCTGCGATGTATGGCATCAACCACTCGATTCTCGTCAATGTTATCTTGAATTCTTCGTAAGTTATGTCATTGCCCGTACCTTGTTGACCTGTCTGAACAATTGCATTCAAATCGTTTCTCGATCTGGTGAGTATGAGTTCGTGCTTGACATTCGCTACGATCTTTCGATAGTCTTCGGCGAATCCGAGAATCATACTCAGTGGGATGGTGACATCAAAGTAGCCTTGATCGTTGGTTAGACTTTGCGTCTCTGCAACGTCGAGCCAACCCGCATTTTCCACGAGCAAACTCTGACTCGGATTGAGTGACAGCCATCCTTTCATGATAGTTGTCAAACCGACGTTCTTACATTTATCGATTTCCACGGCATTGATTTCGTAGCGAATTTCCTCGAACATGTGGCAGAAGGCGTTGTTTACCAGAGTTGTGTGCGCTACTGTATTTCCATCTGATTTTGTGAGTCTACCGCATATGTGTATCATACTGCGCGACGGCAGAACGTACAAGTCTTGATGTTGGATAGCGATGCGAATTTCGTCGCTGTTATTGAAGGACGAGGCAGTGTATGGTTGATGAGGATGCAGCTCGTAATGTGCAAGAGACTCATCGAATGCCACGGGAGACTGTATGCTTAGAATATCTTCCATGCTCTTTATTCGATATACAGCACACGAATATACAAGTTATTTTCCACCACCACGGGCGCTTATCACTCTTAAGTTTAGACTTTTTAGAAACTGAATGTTCTGACGTGTTAACGTTTTGGAAGTCCGTTGAAGACTGATGGGTGGTCAACATCTAGCTTGCCTTATATAGCCTCTACCGACTTTGAAGTTGTAAACGATTCCCATCTTATACTCGTTTGATATGTAATCTGATGGTAATGATTTCTCCACGAAAGTTGACTAGATTTCCGTCTTGATCGACTATACGTAATTGAAGATGACTAATGCTGTGGACCGTGACTGGAAGGTAAATGACCTGCGATGGCACCTCGATGATCTTATATCCTGGTGGTACTGCAGGAAAGAACTCGTGTATGGTATGAACTTGCTGACCTTTTATGTAGGCGCCAGTTGTTATGCTGCACTCCACTCGAGGAGCGTTGACCTTGAGTATGGCAACGGGTAGATCCGAGCTGTGAGTTAGATTCGCTGGGAGGAGTCTTTGAGCAAAGCCGAGCAGTGCACCTATGGAATCTCGTGGACGAAAATCGATGTTGTGACTGCACTTTATGATACTGCGAAGTGTATTATTGTTGGGCTTCAGACTGAATGCAATGCCCTTCTGCTCCAGAAATTCTCGCAGATAAGTATCTATATCCTCAATTTCGTAAATTTCAGTTGGTAACACGACAACTTCCTTACCGACGTACAGTTTGTTAGCACCTGTGTCGATATTGGGTATAGAATTGAAGGTTAAGAGCTCGACTAAGCCGAGAACGTAGTTTTTATGAGGTGATAGCTCGATTGGAGGAAAGAACTGAGTTTCTAGTACAGAAGATGTGTCTGACAGACTGATTGTCAGTGATTCACTCTCCATGATAGTTTGTTGCATAATGACTGATTGCCCGCACGTTCACGCCTTATATACGCGAAGTCTGTTGGTCAGAAACTCGAGACAGAGATGACCGCAGTTGACGGTGTTGTAGTCTTGATATCTCTCGTGATTGTACTTCACCTCGTTTACTCCCAAGTATAACATTAGATCTAGTGGAGGCTGTAGATCACCGAAACTATCGAAATATATGACATCATTCCCTCGCTTGCGATACGCTACCCAATGAGTTCCCGGACCATCCGCATCGTCGAGGTTCACTACAGCTGATTCGTTACGACGTGGACCATCAGCGGGCAATGCATTTCTCATGAATACACCTCGAAAGTGGGGAATCCTCAATAGTTTGGCGTACTTGGAAATATTGATGTCGGTGAGTGCTCTATGTGGTAAGCTGCTCACTTTGAGGATCTTTTTTTTTTCTTCCTCAGTCCACTACCTCGGTAAGGCTTGAGACGAAGACCCAGTCCCGTTTTGTGAGGTTTCAAGAACAATCCTTTGCCAACAGCGATATCCTCCATCTTTTTATTATGACGACGGCTCTCCTCCAACTGCAACTTGGCAGCGTTGGCGTCGTTGACTGATTTCGCTATACCGGCCGCAACTCCAGCAATAGCGCCAGCTGCACTCGTGGTACAATTGCAACACGTGGTACAATTATACTGCGCTTACCACCAGCCTTCTTGACAGCCTCCCGAGCACCTTTCAAGGCCGAAAGAATTGCTTTGCGAGAATTTTTGCTAGACACCATCGAATTGGAAGCAGCCTTAATGATGTTTGCTAATCTCGTAGGACTCTTCTTCTTTCTCACACCCATTCCAAGTTTTGATTTCATCTTCATGACGTTTGCTATTGAGTAAGCTGCGGCTTTTTCACCTATACCCGAGTCTTTGGCCAAGACTCTTTGCCAAGCTCGATCGGCTAAGACTTTGTCCGCCTCGTGTCTGGCCTCGATGTTTTCGCGATTCTGCGAGTAGGCTATGTCGTGCTCTTTGCAGGCACTGTCGAGAGGATTGATTCCTGGATCACCGCGAGCTAAGCGTTTGGCTAACTTGGTGCCTGGTCCACAGTACTGATATCCGGGTATATGCGATTCGGACGGAAGTTTATTGATCAGATTGTTCACTGTACCGTGACCTTGTCGAGAGCGTTTATGTACGATCATCATACCTCGAAGGTTTGATTATGACTGAGACGCAAGCTATATAAGCGTGGTATTTATAGTTTTGCTCTCAATCGTAAACGAGCTCTCGTGGTGAACACATGAACTTCAAGGAACAATCCGTTAAACTTCCTATAGTGAATTTTGACACTATAGAGGAGCAGCAGAGAAATAAGATGAAGCGTCATGGACGACTGCTTCCAGACAGCATTCGAGCAGTATTCTGCGGTCCATCGAACTCTGGTAAAACTAACAGTCTGCTTACACTCATAACGCACCCCAATGGGCTCCGATTAGAAAACATTTACGTCTATTCGAAGTCGCTAGATCAGTCGAAATATCGATTCCTTAAGGAGCTCTTGAAACCGTTGAAGGGTATACAGTATTTCGCTTTTAGCGAGCACGACGAGGTTGTATCTCCCGAGAAAGCATTACCCAATTCCATCATGATATTCGACGATGTGGCCTGCGAACAGCAAAACAATATCAGAGCCTATTTCTGTATGGGAAGACACAAGAACGTCGATTGCTTCTATCTGTGTCAATCGTACGCCCACATTCCTAAACACCTCGTACGAGATAATGTGAATCTACTCGTCGTCTTTCGACAAGATGATGTAAATATGCATCATTTGTATGACGACCACGTCAATACCGATATGACCTATCCTCAATTCAAAGACCTGTGCTCGAAATGTTGGTCGGACGATAAGCATGCATTCTTGATGATCGACAAGGACAGTCCAATCAACGATGGTCGATACAGAAAACATTTCGACACGTTTGCTATAAATATCGGCATACATACGTACCGTTAACAATCTGTTGACAACTTTTGAAGCGTCAACATGTCTGACTTACAACGAAGAAAGAACATTCTTCATGAGCTGGTCTAAGCTCGAAACGCTGTCAAACGCAAGTATAATTTACTGAAATTTGGAAAAGAGAACTTTGAGAGATCTGTGGGTGAAACATTCAAACCAATCATTGATCCTCTTCAAGTACTCGTTACCGAGACAACCAAAAGAAATCTCCCGGCAGTGAATTCATCGAAGATTAAAAAGAAATCAAAGTCATTCGATGATGATGATGATAAAAGTGTTTCATCGATTGGTAGTCTCGATGATACGTATAAAGTTGACAGTGAGCATGATACAACGCAGATCTTTAAGGAAGCTGACACATCGTTTGAAACAGCAGCTGAAGAAGATAACGAGGAAGCTGATCATTCGAAAAATCAAGAAACTGATAAAGAAGATCGTCAAAATAAACATAAATTCATGCTTGACCCAAGATATAGCAAGAATATGGACAAAATTTATGGAGTATACAAGGAGAAAGGTGCTTACATGATTGGAAATTCTTCGATACTTTTCAAAGATCTTCATGTGAATGTAAATGACAAAAGATATGCTAAAACTCAAGGATTATTGGACTTGCTTATATC
The DNA here is from genome assembly GCA_020010945.3 of Muscidifurax raptorellus. Taxonomy (NCBI): domain Eukaryota; kingdom Metazoa; phylum Arthropoda; class Insecta; order Hymenoptera; family Pteromalidae; genus Muscidifurax; species Muscidifurax raptorellus. The sequence goes on from JAHUUD020000061.1 coordinate 518,611, forward strand.
TAAGTATCCCAATAGACAGTTGATTACTAGCGATGACTTGAAGAATTATCGAGAGATTCTTGAAGCATCCAGTGGGCACAAAAAGAAATTCAACCCCAATGAATCTATTCGCGTGCACAATAGTAAGAAATACAGTGACTATATTGCCCCTCTTTTCACGGTGGTGGATGAATCGAGAAAACGTAAATCTACTTCAAAAACAGGTGGATTACTGCGACACCAACTCCCTCCATACAAAATTGCAAGACGAGACACGAAGATGGATTACGTCTACTGGGATGATCCGAATGAACTCGTAGATAGACTCCGCCTACTGATGGCTGAGCAATCAGCTGGTAATCCCAGTCACACCAATGAGATTCATTCGATCATAGAGGAACTTCGCGAGGCTGGCTATATATATTGAGCCTCACGCGAACATTTCATTCATTTCAATCATGAGCGTCGACGTGTTCGGACGTAATCTGAAGAAAAAAGAGGGTAGTCGCGGTCCTCCCGGTATTGGCTACAAATTGACAGCAGACGGACAGTACGACTTAGAGAACAAGAGACTGTGTAACGTTTCGAAGCCTCAGCAGTTGGGCGATGCAGTGAACCTGAAAATCTTGCAAAGCTTGGTTCAGTCGGAAGTACGTAGTGTGTACGAGGTTACAGCTTGCTTGAGGAAGGATCTCCACGATGCACAATTGGAGCTACAAATTTTCAAAGATCAGAGTGCAGAGAAAGTGAAGAAAATTGACCTAGCTATCGAGGAATTGTACAACCTAGTGTTCAGCAGCTCGAACGTTAAGGAAAACGATGGCACATAGGGGAGTAGTGGAGGAACTTCATAAGCCAGCGCGACGCAACTATCCACGTCGTAAATTTGATGTACGTGGACTCGACGAAACGTGGCAGGCTGACTTGGTTGAGATGCAACCCTACGCTCGCGAGAATAAAGGCTACAAGTACATTCTTACGATCATCGAGACGTTTTCGAAGTATGCGTGGGCTATGCCAAGTAAGCAAAAAACTGGAAAAGATGTTACTGCAGCAATGGAGTCCGTATTACGTCGTGGTAGACTGCCGAAAAATTTGCAAAAAGACCGAGGCAAGGAATTTTATAATTCAAATTTTGAAAGTCTCATGAAGCAATACAAGATCAATCTTTATTCCACGTACAGCAATCTCAAAGCATCTATTTGCGAACGCTTCAATCGCACGTTGAAGAACAAGATGTGGATACAGTTCAGCTTACGAGGAAATTACAAATGGTTGGACATACTACCTAGACTAATTGAAGCTTACAATGATACGAAACATCGAACTATAGGTATGAAACCTAAGGACGTTACAGCTGCATACGAAGCTCAAATTCTCGATCGACTCTCCTCCATCGATGCGAAAGCTCTAAAGAAACCGAAATTCAAGTTGAACGATAAAGTTCGCGTGAGCAAGATTAAACAGGCCTTCGAGAAAGGATACACTCCCAACTGGTCAACAGAGATCTTTACGATTACCAAAGTATCCAAGACGAAGCCAGTTACATATCATTTGAAGGATTACAAGAATCAGCCAGTGAGCGGTGGTTTCTACGAACAGGAACTCTCGAAAGCAAAGTATTCCGACGTCTATCTCGTGGAGAAAGTTATCAAGAGACGCGGTAATCAAATCTATGGTAAGTGGTTGGGTTTCGACAGCTCTCACAACAGCTGGACCGACAAATCATCTGTATAAAAAAAAAAATGATCTGGAATAAAGAATTTTTTTTAAACGTATAACATGCAAGTGTTATTTCTTATTCTAAATAATTTTATTTTTTTAGAGATAGTGAGAGCCCCCACCTTTGCTCTCACCTGTGAGGTACTTCCAACTCAACGTCACTAATGAACCTCTTACCACGAGTGGTGAGAGGCGCATGCGTGCCTCGTATACCTCTCCATTAATCTCTTTTTTTTTTATTCTACAAACAATACATAAAACAGTTTATTTGAACTTTTTCTTTATTGAACATTAATCACTGAATAATACAGTATATTAATCACTAAATTCAATGTTATTGTGATCGGTATATGTAACGAATAACTTGTATCGCTGAATGGACTCCTGCAGGCTCTCGAAAAAGTCTTCGTTCGCAATGAGTGCATCTGATACTCGGCCTAGGAGGAACATCTGGAACTCGTTGTCCAGCTCCGCGACGACTCTTTTGCCGTACCTGGTGCTGACCTTCCTCAGCGCTGTCACCAAGAATTTCTGATTCCTCGCACACTCGGAGAACTTCTTCGTGGGCAAAAAGCCTCCACGTGCGATCTGGTTCAGCTAGTTCACGTCCATTTTCTGAAACAAGCGAATGATTCTCGTTGGGATTTTTTTTTCTACGACAGAGAACTCTAACACACTCACCTCTGAGTAATATTGTATACGCTTCTGGTATTCAGTGCGCCTTTCGAGACCTCTTGCTCTTTGGCTCTTCGGCCGACTGAATGATACCAGCTCTACAGCGCGCCGCCTTATGTAGGGTTGTCCCCACCATTTCCGCGGTCGACGGGTCCGCGCGTGCTCCGGCCGGCGGGTCCGCGCGCGCAGGAGGGTCCGCGTGCTCCCGCGGGTCCGTGCGCGCCCCGACAAGATTCAGCAGGAGCTCCTCCTCCGATATGGCGTAGTACCCCCAGGGAAGTGTGTCCGTCTCGCCGGGGACGAGGTAGCGCTTGTTGTCGTGTGGGCACAGCGCTATCTTGCTCTCCTTCTCACTGCGTACAACGTGAAGTCGAGAGCGGATGTTGCACTGCTGCCGTGTCTGCCTGGTGTTCTGGCGTAGACACTTCACGTAGTCGTCGAACGTGATGGTCGTTCTGACGACGGCAGCTTTCACACCCTTAGCCTTCTTGATGGCGTCTTGGCCCTCGATCTTCACGCAGTACATCTTACTGCGCAAACCCACAAACTCCGTCATGACACGGCCGCCACACTCGTCCTTCATGAGGCCGACCACTTTTTTGTTGACACGGGGCATCTCGAACTGATTTGCCTCGGGATAGTCCGACGTATCGAAGTGGTCGATGTCTCGCTTCATGACCTCGTACACATCGACACCAGTCACCTCGTACACGAGGCTATCCGTGTCGGTGTACAGGAGCTTGCATCGATCACCCACTCGGTCTCGCATGTACTCATAGTGGAAGTCGTAGACGAGCGACTTCGACAAGTCGAGCACGCAGAGACCTATGTAGATGGGCTTTCTCACGGTGATCGAGATCACACGTGCAAGCTCCACAGCCACGAAACTCTCCTCGAAGATGGAGCAGCTGTGAAAGTTGGGTTTGGCTATGAGTGCCTCTGCACCGTATCGCCCACCCCACTTCGTGACAAGCTTCACGTCTATGCGCTTGCGCTCGTTCTCCATCGTTTTTCCGTATACGGCGTTGTTGAAGAGCTTGTAGAGGAGCTTCTCGAACTCATTCTTTGCCATCTTCCTCTTCTCGCTGTTCAAATCGATGTACGAGCGCAGCCACGCCCTCTGATTGAACTTCAAGGCTCTGTGGATCTTCTTCAGTCGCAATCCATGCTTGAGAGCCTGTTTGAGGCTGCGATAGTGGATGACGTATCTCTCCTTGTCGTGGAGAGTCGTCATCAGCTTCTCTTCTCGGGTACCTGGAGCTACTGTGTGCTCGGGACACAGGGGCAGGTCCTTGTGAGCATCGTGAAGTGTCTCAGGGTACTCGAGGTCAACCTCTAGTATGTAGCCCACAGGATGATCGTCTGACACTACGAAGAAGTCGGGTGCCTCGACGGCGAAGTTGACCCACTTGAAGCCGCCGTATGGCAGACACTCTCGCATCGCCCAGCCGTAGAGATTGTTAACGTCGAAGTACACGAGATACTTGGACTCCTCTGCCTCGTTGTAGTCGTCTCCCATGTATCGGTTGTTGGCCTTGGCGTAACGATTGGAGCACTGACTCACACCACCCTTTATACCTCGCTCAACGAATAGGAGCATGTCGACGTCGGTCAACAGCTCGAGCTCGATGTTCGTGTACTTGAGCATGGCATCCCACGTGAGGCCAGGGGTGGTGTAGTAGTGTGCGGGATCGAGGCCGTAGGCTTCGAGACAGTTGTCCCTGAAGTTCTCGAACACGTCGGCAAGAAGGAGCACGTCCGTCTTGAGATACAGTTCCGAGTAATCTCCGAGAGTCTGGATGTCGAAGACTCGCCACACCATCTTGGCGTGTTCGTAGTCGTCGTTAGAGATGTGACTATCGTTCAGTTTGCTGTAGAACTGCTCCTTTGTAGGCAGCTCAGTGTCCTGGAACTTGTCGAAGCAGCTAATGTAGTCGTAAGGGAATACCCCCTTCCTCTTCAACAGCTCGATCTGATCAGCTGTGTAGTCCAGTTGGAATACTCCCTCTGCTATGTTCAGTTTCTCGAGGTAGGAGGCGAGTTTCTCTAGGCTAGATGCCATGAAGCGATAAGAGTCGATGAATCGGAAATTGAACTCCGTACCCTCGACAAACTTGGAGAAGGAGATGTATCGCTCCTTGGTCTGTGGTATGAGCGATGAGGGGTGGTAGTTCGATGTAGGAGCTTCCTCTCAATGGATTCAACTTGTTCACGTTCACTGTCAAGTTTAGAATGGAATGTAGGGTCCAGCCGGAGTCTCGTTCTTGGAATTCTTCCATGTCGCGTTCTATGGGCTGTTGGACGTTCGCAGTGAACCACTCATTCAAGTCAGTGGTCTGGTAAATCGACGCACTCTTCGTGTTGAAGTACTTGATGTCCTTGGTTTCCTCGTCATTCTTAACGATCATGTACTCAGCTGTCAGCACAGTATTCACTTTCACAGCATTGTGTTTGCGGAGCGCCAACTCGATCTTCGAGGCGAAGAGAGCTCTAGCGTCATCCATGAACGTGGAGATGTCCAGATGTCTCAAGTTTGTGATCACACCTGATCTGATACGACTTACAAAGACCGACTTCACTTCATTCCAGGCTACACTTGGCTGCTGTTGGAGGTTTCCACCACGCTTGACACAGCAGCTCATTCTGTGTCGAATGGTATGCAAGAGTGCCACTGTAGACTGGTACTTTTGTCTCTCTGGCACACTGAGCCTTGGCGTCTCCAAGAGGCGCTCGAAGCTAGTGATGTGATCGGGGACGATGACGTTGGTCCAGCGTTCCACCGATGCATCGTCCATGGCACCCTCAACCATGAGACTCAGTGCCTCCTGCATCATGGCGACGGCCTCCCTGCAGTCCTCCGCAGAAGCCATGGTGATCCTGAAGAGTGTCTTCTTCGTCGAGGGTCTTCCTCTAGGTATTCGAAAGATTTGTTCACTCATCGAAGAACTTTTGATACTGAGGAAACCTCGGATCCCTGGCTCCTTATATACACCTAAGAGAGCTACTTGTTGGAACAGATATTGGAAAACCAGCATCGACTTGAAGAAAGTTCTGATCGATGCTCGCAGAAACCTACAGGTTAGAGCAGGTTCTCCGAGACCTGCATCGGCTCGCAAGGGCTCAGCAAATTCTACAGATCGGTAGTACCTGCACATACTTGTCATAGTAAAACGTGGTGGGGTAAGCCTCAGAGAAGGGTATAAAAGCGGTGACTGCAGCCAAGTGATTCAGTTGCCATCGATATGGAGTTCGTAGTGGACGTACAAGGCTTCAAGAGACCGGTGAACGACTTCGTCTTCAAGGAGGTGGTTGTGGTTCCTCTCCAGGAAGACTCTCTGCCGTCCGTCTACCTCTTCCAACCACCGACCAGCTGGGACTACCTACCTTCCAAGTACAAGAGCGAGAATCGATGGTTAGAGTACAACTACCACGGATACCCTGGAGCTCGGGTGACATCTGCTACGACGAGGTCACTAACACCATCCAGAACGTGCTGCGAAATGCGAGCAAGATCTACGTCAAGGATCTTGAGAAAAAGAAGTGGTTGATGGGAGTGACGATGACTTACAACGTCTACGATCTGGAGGAACTGGGATGTCCTTCACTGCAGAAGCTCCAGAAAGCCACGACGATCAACACAACCTGCTCGCATCATCCATCGAAGTGGGCCCCGATCTGTGCCGTGCACAACGCCAAGATAATGAAAGAATGGCTGTTGGGCCATCGTGGGGTTGACGAGGTCGATTGCGGATGGAGCACCGAGTGACTCGCCTCCTCGTCACCGCTCAGAAACTATTACAATGATGTAGATAATACGTTTGAATAAAGTAAAAAAAAAGAGAGAGATAAACGGAGAGGTAAACGAGTCGCGCATGCGCCTCTCACCACTCGTGGTAAGAGACTCATTAGTGACGTAGAGCTGGAAGTACCTCACAGGTGAGAGCGGAGGTGGGGGCTCTCATCATCTCTCTAAAAAAATTACTAGTTCGCGGTTAAAAACATGCTCTTGGATTCAAGGTCATCTTTAGTTTAATAAAAAAAATTTTAAGTTACCTGCGTGGTGAAAGCATACTCTCGGATTCAAGGTCATCATTAATTTTTTTAAGGAAGTGGTGAGAGCCCCTACCTCCTCTCTCACCTGTGAGGTACAACCAATTATCTCTACCTCTCCATTGACTTCCTTTTTTTTTTTTTTTTTTTTAATACAATTAAAAATCCTTAAATTCTAATCTTCGACGCTTGACGTCTACGACCTTCGGTGGTCGGGTGGCCTTGCGCACGCAGGGATCATCCTCCTGGGCTGGTGAACGACGTCGACGATGAGGTGCGCGCTTCTCATCAGCAGAGCGTACAGGAGAATTTTCTTTCTACTCGTCGTCACTTGATGGTGCGCTCTGCTGACGAGGAGGGCACACCTTCGCCAACTCCTGCATCGCAAGCTCACTACTGCTGCTGCTTGAGAGCTGGAGGTCGTGTGCCAGCACAGCCCACTTCCCCGGTACCTCCTTCTTCGTCGACGGTAGACGAGGAACGGAGTCTACCTCCAGCAGGGAAGCCGCCGCCACCAAGCTCTCCTCCATTTCGGAGAGGTCAGTGCTGTGCGCTAGGGGAGACCAGGAGAGAGGAGAGTCTTCCTCCGAGCTCATCGCGGCCATGGTCTCGTCGTGTTTTAACTATGAAAAAAAAAATGTGAAAAATTATTTAATTATTGACAAAATGATCTACGTATTGATACTTACGGCAAATGGTGGCAGAGGTAGCTCCATCGCGATCCTAGCCCTCTGCAGACGAGGATCGTCGAGATGGTCTGGTAGGCCACAGAAACAAAACATTTCTTACTTCTTACTCTAAGGCAAGTCGTGTAAATAATGACGGTTCCCCGCTCCGCGATCTCCTTCATAGGGTCGATGGGTAATGCAGTTCAAACTTGCATAGCGATATCGGATGCTACGAGTACGACGAGCAGCCTCGAACCTGCACGGCAGCTTTGGATATACATACAGGTCATTCTGTAGGAAACGCAGTTCGAACTTGCATAGCGATATTGGATGCTACGAGTACGACGAGCAGCCTCGAACCTGCACGGCAGCTTCGGATATACATACAGGTCATTCTGTAGGAAACGCAGTTCGAACTTGCATAGCGATATCGGATGTTACGAGTACGACGAGCAGCCTCGAACCTGTATTGGCAATGTCAGATGCTACGAGAGATCGACGAGCAGTCCCGTACCTGTGCATGACGTCATCAATTTTGTATCTTGCTATATGTAATAACTATGATAAAGGATATCGATGCGTATTTACACCCCTTTGTCGATTAATGCTAGACTTGGAGAAGGGTGGGGTGAACCACACTTAGTGGGGTTCCAACTTTGTAATCTCTACCTAATAATAAAAAAAAATTATTCAAATTTGAAGTTAGGATTCGATTTTCGCTTATTACTCGCGAACTACAGTGGGTAGAAGGAAGCTGTCAAGTCATTTCGCTGCGTCTCAACGCTCTCCATATAGAGGCACAGGTTGTACTCGAAAATATTGAATTTTGAGGTTAGAAATGCGTTTTTTGTCAATTTCTCGTCAGGGAAGGGTTTTAGAGAAAAGAGGACAAAATTTTCAACCCACCAAGTGGGATTCCAACTTAGTAATCTCTACCTAATAGTGAAAAAAAAAATTTCGAAATTGAGGTTAGGATTAGATTTTTGCCTTACTACATCTACAACTTGAGTTATACCCCCTCGGGAGTTCCCCGATGTCATCAGCTCGATCGGTAACAGCCCGGTCGGTAACTTGGGTTATCAGCTCGGTCGGTAACTTGGGTCAGCTACCTTACCGGCTGGGTTAGCCGAGACACGAACCACTTGAGTTAGCCGGGACATGAACCACTTGAGCTAGCTTATCTACCTTACCGACTGTCGGTAAGGTAGATAGCTTGTGATGAAGGGTGGTAGTTGATTAAAGATTTTGGCAAGCATCGCGATCGTAAATATGTTGATTATTTACGATGGGTGTAGGTATTGGGATAGTATGACCAAATACTAATATACGCCTAACATTTCGTGAAATCAAATTGATGATGGTAGTGTTTAAAAGGAAATTGCATATTTTTATAAGTTGCAGATAATGTTAAAGATTATTGGTTTTGGCAAGCATCGCGTAAGTAAATATTTGTTGATTATTTATGGAGGATATATGTGTTCAACTATCATGACCGAATGCCAAGATACGCCCAAAATTTCGTGAAATCAAACTGAAGAAATTCAGTTTTATAACGAAATGTCATAATTTCATTAGGTGCAGCTAAAGTGGTTGATTAAATATTTTGGCAACATCGCAATGGTAAATATATCTTCATTATTTACGATGAGTATAGTTATTGAGCTAGCATGACCGAATGCCAAGATAGGCCCAAAATTTCGTGAAATCAAACTGAAGAAATTCAGTTTTATAACGAAATGTCATAATTTCATTAGTTGCAGCTAAAGCCGTTGATTAAAGATTTTGGCAAGCATCGCGATCGTAAATATGTTGATTATTTACGATGGGTGTAGGTATTGGGATAGTATGACCAAATACTAATATACGCCTAACATTTCGTGAAATCAAATTGATGATGGTAGTGTTTAAAAGGAAATTGCATATTTTTATAAGTTGCAGATAATGTTAATGATTATTGGTTTTGGCAAGCATTGCGTAAGTAAATATTTGTTGATTATTTATGGAGGATATATGTGTTCAACTATCATGACCGAATGCCAAGATACGCCCAAAATTTCGTGAAATCAAACTGAAGAAATTCAGTTTTACAACGAAATGTCATAATTTCATTAGGTGCAGCTAAAGTGGTTGATTAAATATTTTGGCAACATCGCAATGGTAAATATATCTTCATTATTTACGATGGGTATAGTTATTGAGCTAGCATGACCGAATGCCAAGATAGGCCCAAAATTTCGTGAAATCAAACTGAAGAAATTCAGTTTTATAACGAAATGTCATAATTTCATTAGTTGCAGCTAAAGCCGTTGATTAAAGATTTTGGCAAGCATCGCGATCGTAAATATGTTGATTATTTACGATGGGTGTAGGTATTGGGATAGTATGACCAAATACTAATATACGCCTAACATTTCGTGAAATCAAATTGATGATGGTAGTGTTTAAAAGGAAATTGCATATTTTTATAAGTTGCAGATAATGTTAATGATTATTGGTTTTGGCAAGCATCGCGTAAGTAAATATTTGTTGATTATTTATGGAGGATATATGTGTTCAACTATCATGACCGAATGCCAAGATACGCCCAAAATTTCGTGAAATCAAACTGAAGAAATTCAGTTTTATAACGAAATGTCATAATTTCATTAGGTGCAGCTAAAGCCGTTGATTAAAGATTTTGGCAAGCATCGCGATCGTAAATATGTTGATTATTTACGATGGGTGTAGGTATTGGGATAGTATGACCAAATACTAATATACGCCTAACATTTCGTGAAATCAAATTGATGATGGTAGTGTTTAAAAGGAAATTGCATATTTTTATAAGTTGCAGATAATGTTAATGATTATTGGTTTTGGCAAGCATTGCGTAAGTAAATATTTGTTGATTATTTATGGAGGATATATGTGTTCAACTATCATGACCGAATGCCAAGATACGCCCAAAATTTCGTGAAATCAAACTGAAGAAATTCAGTTTTACAACGAAATGTCATAATTTCATTAGGTGCAGCTAAAGTGGTTGATTAAATATTTTGGCAACATCGCAATGGTAAATATATCTTCATTATTTACGATGGGTATAGTTATTGAGCTAGCATGACCGAATGCCAAGATAGGCCCAAAATTTCGTGAAATCAAACTGAAGAAATTCAGTTTTATAACGAAATGTCATAATTTCATTAGTTGCAGCTAAAGCCGTTGATTAAAGATTTTGGCAAGCATCGCGATCGTAAATATGTTGATTATTTACGATGGGTGTAGGTATTGGGATAGTATGACCAAATACTAATATACGCCTAACATTTCGTGAAATCAAATTGATGATGGTAGTGTTTAAAAGGAAATTGCATATTTTTATAAGTTGCAGATAATGTTAATGATTATTGGTTTTGGCAAGCATCGCGTAAGTAAATATTTGTTGATTATTTATGGAGGATATATGTGTTCAACTATCATGACCGAATGCCAAGATACGCCCAAAATTTCGTGAAATCAAACTGAAGAAATTCAGTTTTATAACGAAATGTCATAATTTCATTAGGTGCAGCTAAAGCCGTTGATTAAAGATTTTGGCAAGCATCGCGATCGTAAATATGTTGATTATTTACGATGGGTGTAGGTATTGGGATAGCATGACCGAATGCCAAGGTAGGCCCAAAATTTCGTGAAATCAAACTGAAGAAATTCAGTTTTATAACGAAATGTCATAATTTCATTAGTTGCAGCTAAAGCCGTTGATTAAAGATTTTGGCAAGCATCGCGATCGTAAATATGTTGATTATTTACGATGGGTGTAGGTATTGGGATAGTATGACCAAATACTAATATACGCCTAACATTTCGTGAAATCAAATTGATGATGGTAGTGTTTAAAAGGAAATTGCATATTTTTATAAGTTGCAGATAATGTTAATGATTATTGGTTTTGGCAAGCATCGCGTAAGTAAATATTTGTTGATTATTTATGGAGGATATATGTGTTCAACTATCATGACCGAATGCCAAGATACGCCCAAAATTTCGTGAAATCAAACTGAAGAAATTCAGTTTTATAACGAAATGTCATAATTTCATTAGGTGCAGCTAAAGCCGTTGATTAAAGATTTTGGCAAGCATCGCGATCGTAAATATGTTGATTATTTACGATGGGTGTAGGTATTGGGATAGCATGACCGAATGCCAAGGTAGGCCCAAAATTTCGTGAAATCAAACTGAAGAAATTCAGTTTTATAACGAAATGTCATAATTTCATTAGTTGCAGCTAAAGCCGTTGATTAAAGATTTTGGCAAGCATCGCGATCGTAAATATGTTGATTATTTACGATGGGTGTAGGTATTGGGATAGTATGACCAAATACTAATATACGCCTAACATTTCGTGAAATCAAATTGATGATGGTAGTGTTTAAAAGGAAATTGCATATTTTTATAAGTTGCAGATAATGTTAATGATTATTAGTTTTGGCAAGCATTGCGTAAGTAAATATTTGTTGATTATTTATGGAGGATATATGTGTTCAACTATCATGACCGAATGCCAAGATACGCCCAAAATTTCGTGAAATCAAACTGAAGAAATTCAGTTTTATAACGAAATGTCATAATTTCATTAGGTGCAGCTAAAGTGGTTGATTAAATATTTTGGCAACATCGCAATGGTAAATATATCTTCATTATTTACGATGGGTATAGTTATTGAGCTAGCATGACCGAATGCCAAGATAGGCCCAAAATATCGTGAAATCAAACTGAAGAAATTCAGTTTTATAACGAAATGTCATAATTTCATTAGTTGCAGCTAAAGCCGTTGATTAAAGATTTTGGCAACATCGCGATCGTTAATATGTTGATTATTTACGATGTGTATAGGTATTGGGATAGCATGACCAAATGCCAATATACGCCTAACATTTCGTGAAATCAAATTGATGATGGTCGGGTTTAAAAGAAAATTGCATATTTTTATAAGTTGCACATAATGTTACAGATTATTGGTTTTGGCAAGCATCGCGTTGGTAAATATTTGTTGATTATTTATGTAGGATATATGTGTTCAGCTAGCATTACCGAATGCCAAGATAGGCCCAAAATTTCGTGAAATCAAACGGAAGAAATTCAGTTTTATAACGAAATGTCATAATTTCATGAGTTGCAGCTAAAGCCGTTGATTAAAGATTTTGGCAACATCGCAATGGTAAATATATGTTCATTATTTACGATAGGTATAGGTATTGAGCTAGCATGACCGAATACCAAGATAGGCCCAAAATTTCGTGAAATCAAACTGAAGAAATTCAGTTTTATAACAAAATGTCATATTTTCTTTAGTTGCAGCTAAAGCCGTTGATTAAATATTTGGGCAACATCGCGATCGTTAATATGTTGATAATTTACGATGTGTATAGGTATTGGGATAGCATGACCAAATGCCAATATACGCCTAACATTTCGTGAAATCAAATTGATGATGGTCGGGTTTAAAAGAAAATTGCATATTTTTATAAGTTGCACATAATGTTACAGATTATTGGTTTTGGCAAGCATCGCGTTGGTAAATATTTGTTGATTATTTATGTAGGATATATGTGTTCAGCTAGCATTACCGAATGCCAAGATAGGCCCAAAATTTCGTGAAATCAAACGGAAGAAATTCAGTTTTATAACGAAATGTCATAATTTCATTAGTTGCAGCTAAAGCCGTTGATTAAAGATTTTGGCAACATCGCAATGGTAAATATATCTTCATTATTTACGAAGGGTATAGTTATTGAGCTAGCATGACCGAATGCCAAGATAGGCCCAAAATTTCGTGAAATCAAACGGAAGAAATTCAGTTTTATAACGAAATGTCATAATTTCATTAGTTGCAGCTAAAGCCGTTGATTAAAGATTTTGGCAACATCGCAATGGTAAATATATGTTCATTATTTACGATAGGTATAGGTATTGAGCTAGCATGACCGAATACCAAGATAGGCCCAAAATTTCGTGAAATCAAACTGAAGAAATTCAGTTTTATAACAAAATGTCATATTTTCTTTAGTTGCAGCTAAAGCCGTTGATTAAATATTTGGGCAACATCGCGATCGTTAATATGTTGATAATTTACGATGTGTATAGGTATTGGGATAGCATGACCAAATGCCAATATACGCCTAACATTTCGTGAAATCAAACTGAAGAAATTCAGTTTTATAACGAAATGTCATAATTTCATTAGTTGCAGCTAAAGCCGTTGATTAAAGATTTTGGCAAGCATCGCGATCGTAAATATGTTGATTATTTACGATGGGTGTAGGTATTGGGATAGTATGACCAAATACTAATATACGCCTAACATTTCGTGAAATCAAATTGATGATGGTAGTGTTTAAAAGGAAATTGCATATTTTTATAAGTTGCAGATAATGTTAATGATTATTGGTTTTGGCAAGCATTGCGTAAGTAAATATTTGTTGATTATTTATGGAGGATATATGTGTTCAACTATCATGACCGAATGCCAAGATACGCCCAAAATTTCGTGAAATCAAACTGAAGAAATTCAGTTTTATAACGAAATGTTATAATTTCATTAGTTGCAGCTAAAGCCGTTGATTAAAGATTTTGGCAAGCATCGCGATCGTAAATATGTTGATCATTTACGATGGGTGTAGGTATTGGGATAGTATGACCAAATACTAATATACGCCTAACATTTCGTGAAATCAAATTGATGATGGTAGTGTTTAAAAGGAAATTGCATATTTTTATAAGTTGCAGATAATGTTAATGATTATTGGTTTTGGCAAGCATCGCGTAAGTAAATATTTGTTGATTATTTATGGAGGATATATGTGTTCAACTATCATGACCGAATGCCAAGATACGCCCAAAATTTCGTGAAATCAAACTGAAGAAATTCAGTTTTATAACGAAATGTCATAATTTCATTAGGTGCAGCTAAAGCCGTTGATTAAAGATTTTGGCAAGCATCGCGATCGTAAATATGTTGATTATTTACGATGGGTGTAGGTATTGGGATAGTATGACCAAATACCAATATACGCCTAACATTTCGTGAAATTAAATTGATGATGGTCGGGTTTAAAAGGAAATTGCATATTTTTATAAGTTGCACATAATGTTACAGATTATTGGTTTTGGCAAGCATCGCGTTGGTAAATATTTGTTGATTATTTATGTAGGATATATGTGTTCAGCTAGCATTACCGAATGCCAAGATAGGCCCAAAATTTCGTGAAATCAAACGGAAGAAATTCAGTTTTATAACGAAATGTCATAATTTCATTAGTTGCAGCTAAAGCCGTTGATTAAAGATTTTGGCAACATCGCAATGGTAAATATATGTTCATTATTTACGATAGGTATAGGTATTGAGCTAGCATGACCGAATGCCAAGATAGGCCCAAAATTTCGTGAAATCAAACTGAAGAAATTCAGTTTTATAACAAAATATCATATTTTCTTTAGTTGCAGCTAAAGCCGTTGATTAAATATTTTGGCAACATCGCGATCGTTAATATGTTGATTATTTACGATGTGTATAGGTATTGGGATAGCATGACCAAATGCCAATATACGCCTAACATTTCGTGAAATCAAATTGATGATGGTCGGGTTTAAAAGAAAATTGCATATTGTTATAAGTTGCATATAATGTTACAGATTATTGGTTTTGGCAAGCATCGCGTTGGTAAATATTTGTTGATTATTTATGTAGGATATATGTGTTCAGCTAGCATTACCGAATGCCAAGATAGGCCCAAAATTTCGTGAAATCAAACGGAAGAAATTCAGTTTTATAACGAAATGTCATAATTTCATTAGTTGCAGCTAAAGCCGTTGATTAAAGATTTTGGCAACATCGCAATGGTAAATATATGTTCATTATTTACGATAGGTATAGGTATTGAGCTAGCATGACCGAATACCAAGATAGGCCCAAAATTTCGTGAAATCAAACTGAAGAAATTCAGTTTTATAACAAAATGTCATATTTTCTTTAGTTGCAGCTAAAGCCGTTGATTAAATATTTGGGCAACATCGCGATCGTTAATATGTTGATAATTTACGATGTGTATAGGTATTGGGATAGCATGACCAAATGCCAATATACGCCTAACATTTCGTGAAATCAAATTGAAGAAATTCAGTTTTATAACGAAATGTCATAATTTCATTAGTTGCAGCTAAAGCCGTTGATTAAAGATTTTGGCAAGCATCGCGATCGTAAATATGTTGATTATTTACGATGGGTGTAGGTATTGGGATAGTATGACCAAATACTAATATACGCCTAACATTTCGTGAAATCAAATTGATGATGGTAGTGTTTAAAAGGAAATTGCATATTTTTATAAGTTGCAGATAATGTTAATGATTATTGGTTTTGGCAAGCATTGCGTAAGTAAATATTTGTTGATTATTTATGGAGGATATATGTGTTCAACTATCATGACCGAATGCCAAGATACGCCCAAAATTTCGTGAAATCAAACTGAAGAAATTCAGTTTTATGACGAAATGTCATAATTTCATTAGGTGCAGCTAAAGTGGTTGATTAAATATTTTGGCAACATCGCAATGGTAAATATATCTTCATTATTTACGATGGGTATAGTTATTGAGCTAGCATGACCGAATGCCAAGATAGGCCCAAAATTTCGTGAAATCAAACTGAAGAAATTCAGTTTTATAACGAAATGTCATAATTTCATTAGTTGCAGCTAAAGCCGTTGATTAAAGATTTTGGCAAGCATCGCGATCGTAAATATGTTGATTATTTACGATGGGTGTAGGTATTGGGATAGTATGACCAAATACTAATATACGCCTAACATTTCGTGAAATCAAATTGATGATGGTAGTGTTTAAAAGGAAATTGCATATTTTTATAAGTTGCAGATAATGTTAATGATTATTGGTTTTGGCAAGCATCGCGTAAGTAAATATTTGTTGATTATTTATGGAGGATATATGTGTTCAACTATCATGACCGAATGCCAAGATACGCCCAAAATTTCGTGAAATCAAACTGAAGAAATTCAGTTTTATAACGAAATGTCATAATTTCATTAGGTGCAGCTAAAGCCGTTGATTAAAGATTTTGGCAAGCATCGCGATCGTAAATATGTTGATTATTTACGATGGGTGTAGGTATTGGGATAGTATGACCAAATACCAATATACGCCTAACATTTCGTGAAATTAAATTGATGATGGTCGGGTTTAAAAGGAAATTGCATATTTTTATAAGTTGCACATAATGTTACAGATTATTGGTTTTGGCAAGCATCGCGTTGGTAAATATTTGTTGATTATTTATGTAGGATATATGTGTTCAGCTAGCATTACCGAATGCCAAGATAGGCCCAAAATTTCGTGAAATCAAACGGAAGAAATTCAGTTTTATAACGTAATGTCATAATTTCATTAGTTGCAGCTAAAACCGTTGATTAAAGATTTTGGCAACATCGCAATGGTAAATATATGTTCATTATTTACGATAGGTATAGGTATTGAGCTAGCATGACCGAATGCCAAGATAGGCCCAAAATTTCGTGAAATCAAACTGAAGAAATTCAGTTTTATAACAAAATGTCATATTTTCTTTAGTTGCAGCTAAAGCCGTTGATTAAATATTTTGGCAACATCGCGATCGTTAATATGTTGATTATTTACGATGTGTATAGGTATTGGGATAGCATGACCAAATGCCAATATACGCCTAACATTTCGTGAAATCAAATTGATGATGGTCGGGTTTAAAAGAAAATTGCATATTTTTATAAGTTGCACATAATGTTACAGATTATTGGTTTTGGCAAGCATCGCGTTGGTAAATATTTGTTGATTATTTATGTAGGATATATGTGTTCAGCTAGCATTACCGAATGCCAAGATAGGCCCAAAATTTCGTGAAATCAAACGGAAGAAATTCAGTTTTATAACGAAATGTCATAATTTCATTAGTTGCAGCTAAAGCCGTTGATTAAAGATTTTGGCAACATCGCAATGGTAAATATATGTTCATTATTTACGATAGGTATAGGTATTGAGCTAGCATGACCGAATACCAAGATAGGCCCAAAATTTCGTGAAATCAAACTGAAGAAATTCAGTTTTATAACAAAATGTCATATTTTCTTTAGTTGCAGCTAAAGCCGTTGATTAAATATTTGGGCAACATCGCGATCGTTAATATGTTGATAATTTACGATGTGTATAGGTATTGGGATAGCATGACCAAATGCCAATATACGCCTAACATTTCGTGAAATCAAATTGATGATGGTCGGGTTTAAAAGAAAATTGCATATTTTTATAAGTTGCACATAATGTTACAGATTATTGGTTTTGGCAAGCATCGCGTTGGTAAATATTTGTTGATTATTTATGTAGGATATATGTGTTCAGCTAGCATTACCGAATGCCAAGATAGGCCCAAAATTTCGTGAAATCAAACGGAAGAAATTCAGTTTTATAACGAAATGTCATAATTTCATTAGTTGCAGCTAAAGCCGTTGATTAAAGATTTTGGCAACATCGCAATGGTAAATATATCTTCATTATTTACGAAGGGTATAGTTATTGAGCTAGCATGACCGAATGCCAAGATAGGCCCAAAATTTCGTGAAATCAAACTAAAGATATTTAGTTTTATAACGAAATGTCATAATTTCATTAGTTGCAGCTAAAGCCGTTGATTAAAGATTTTGGCAAGCATCGCGATCGTAAATATGTTGATTATTTACGATGGGTGTAGGTATTGGGATAGTATGACCAAATACCAATATACGCCTAACATTTCGTGAAATCAAATTGATGATGGTCGGGTTTAAAAGGAAATTGCATATTTTTATAAGATTCAAATAATGTTAATTATTATTGATTTTGGCAAGCATCGCGTAAGTATATATTTGTTGATTATTTATGGAGGATATATGTGTTCATCTATCATGACCGAATGCCAAGATACGCCCAAAATTTCGTGAAATCAATTGAAGAAATTCAGTTTTATAACGAAATGTCATAATTTCATTAGGTGCAGCTAAAGTGGTTGATTAAATATTTTGGCAACATCGCAATGGTAAATATATCTTCATTATTTACGATGGGTATAGTTATTGAGCTAGCATGACCGAATGCCAAGATAGGCCCAAAATTTCGTGAAAGCAAACTGAAGAAATTCAGTTTTATAACGAAATGTCATAATTTCATTAGTTGCAGCTAAAGCCGTTGATTAAAGATTTTGGCATAATTTCAGAAATGTCATAATTTCATTAGATGCAGCTAAAGTGGTTGATTAAATATTTTGGCAACATCGCAATGGTAAATATATCTTCATTATTTACGATGGGTATAGTTATTGAGCTAGCATGACCGAATGCCAAGATAGGCCCAAAATTTCGTGAAATCAAACTGAAGAAATTCAGTTTTATAACGAAATGTCATAATTTCATTAGTTGCAGCTAAAGCCGTTGATTAAAGATTTTGGCAAGCATCGCGATCGTAAATATGTTGATTATTTACGATGGGTGTAGGTATTGGGATAGTATGACCAAATACCAATATACGCCTAACATTTCGTGAAATTAAATTGATGATGGTCGGGTTTAAAAGGAAATTGCATATTTTTATAAGTTGCACATAATGTTACAGATTATTGTTTTTGGCAAGCATCGCGTTGGTAAATATTTGTTGATTATTTATGTAGGATATATGTGTTCAACTATCATGACCGAATGCCAAGATACGCCCAAAATTTCGTGAAATCAAACTGAAGAAATTCAGTTTTATAACGAAATGTCATAATTTCATTAGGTGCAGCTAAAGCCGTTGATTAAAGATTTTGGCAAGCATCGCGATCGTAAATATGTTGATTATTTACGATGGGTGTAGGTATTGGGATAGTATGACCAAATACCAATATACGCCTAACATTTCGTGAAATTAAATTGATGATGGTTGGGTTTAAAAGGAAATTGCATATTTTTATAAGTTGCACATAATGTTACAGATTATTGGTTTTGGCAAGCATCGCGTTGGTAAATATTTGTTGATTATTTATGTAGGATATATGTGTTCAGCTAGCATTACCGAATGCCAAGATAGGCCCAAAATTTCGTGAAATCAAACGGAAGGAATTCAGTTTTATAACGAAATGTCATAATTTCATTAGTTGCAGCTAAAGCCGTTGATTAAAGATTTTGGCAACATCGCAATGGTAAATATATGTTCATTATTTACGATAGGTATAGGTATTGAGCTAGCATGACCGAATGCCAAGATAGGCCCAAAATTTCGTGAAATCAAACTGAAGAAATTCACTTTTATAACAAAATGTCATATTTTCTTTAGTTGCAGCTAAAGCCGTTGATTAAATATTTTGGCAACATCGCGATCGTTAATATGTTGATTATTTACGATGTGTATAGGTATTGGGATAGCATGACCAAATGCCAATATACGCCTAACATTTCGTGAAATCAAATTGATGATGGTCGGGTTTAAAAGAAAATTGCATATTTTTATAAGTTGCACATAATGTTACAGATTATTGGTTTTGGCAAGCATCGCGTTGGTAAATATTTGTTGATTATTTATGTAGGATATATGTGTTCAGCTAGCATTACCGAATGCCAAGATAGGCCCAAAATTTCGTGAAATCAAACTGAAGAAATTCAGTTTTATAACGAAATGTCATAATTTCATTAGTTGCAGCTAAAGCCGTTGATTAAAGATTTTGGCAACATCGCAATGGTAAATATATCTTCATTATTTACGAAGGGTATAGTTATTGAGCTAGCATGACCGAATTCCAAGTTAGGCCCCAAAATTTCGTGAAATCAAACTAAAGATATTTAGTTTTATAACGAAATGTCATAATTTCATTAGTTGCAGCTAAAGCCGTTGATTAAAGATTTTGGCAAGCATCGCGATCGTAAATATGTTGATTATTTACGATGGGTGTAGGTATTGGGATAGTATGACCAAATACCAATATACGCCTAACATTTCGTTAAATCAAATTGATGATGGTCGGGTTTAAAAGGAAATTGCATATTTTTATAAGATGCAAATAATGTTAATTATTATTGATTTTGGCAAGCATCGCGTAAGTATATATTTGTTGATTATTTATGGAGGATATATGTGTTCATCTATCATGACCGAATGCCAAGATACGCCCAAAATTTCGTGAAATCAATTGAAAAAATTCAGTTTTATAACGAAATGTCATAATTTCATTAGGTGCAGCTAAAGTGGTTGATTAAATATTTTGGCAACATCGCAATGGTAAATATATCTTCATTATTTACGATGGGTATAGTTATTGAGCTAGCATGACCGAATGCCAAGATAGGCCCAAAATTTCGTGAAAGCAAACTGAAGAAATTCAGTTTTATAACGAAATGTCATAATTTCATTAGTTGCAGCTAAAGCCGTTGATTAAAGATTTTGGCATAATTTCAGAAATGTCATAATTTCATTAGATGCAGCTAAAGTGGTTGATTAAATATTTTGGCAACATCGCAATGGTAAATATATCTTCATTATTTACGATGGGTATAGTTATTGAGCTAGCATGACCGAATGCCAAGATAGGCCCAAAATTTCGTGAAATCAAACTGAAGAAATTCAGTTTTATAACGAAATGTCATAATTTCATTAGTTGCAGCTAAAGCCGTTGATTAAAGATTTTGGCAAGCATCGCGATCGTAAATATGTTGATTATTTACGATGGGTGTAGGTATTGGGATAGTATGACCAAATACCAATATACGCCTAACATTTCGTGAAATTAAATTGATGATGGTCGGGTTTAAAAGGAAATTGCATATTTTTATAAGTTGCACATAATGTTACAGATTATTGGTTTTGGCAAGCATCGCGTTGGTAAATATTTGATGATTATTTATGTAGGATATATGTGTTCAGCTAGCATTACCGAATGCCAAGATAGGCCCAAAATTTCGTGAAATCAAACGGAAGGAATTCAGTTTTATAACGAAATGTCATAATTTCATTAGTTGCAGCTAAAGCCGTTGATTAAAGATTTTGGCAACATCGCAATGGTAAATATATGTTCATTATTTACGATAGGTATAGGTATTGAGCTAGCATGACCGAATGCCAAGATAGGCCCAAAATTTCGTGAAATCAAACTGAAGAAATTCACTTTTATAACAAAATGTCATATTTTCTTTAGTTGCAGCTAAAGCCGTTGATTAAATATTTTGGCAACATCGCGATCGTTAATATGTTGATTATTTACGATGTGTATAGGTATTGGGATAGCATGACCAAATGCCAATATACGCCTAACATTTCGTGAAATCAAATTGATGATGGTCGGGTTTAAAAGAAAATTGCATATTTTTATAAGTTGCACATAATGTTACAGATTATTGGTTTTGGCAAGCATCGCGTTGGTAAATATTTGTTGATTATTTATGTAGGATATATGTGTTCAGCTAGCATTACCGAATGCCAAGATAGGCCCAAAATTTCGTGAAATCAAACTGAAGAAATTCAGTTTTATAACGAAATGTCATAATTTCATTAGTTGCAGCTAAAGCCGTTGATTAAAGATTTTGGCAACATCGCAATGGTAAATATATCTTCATTATTTACGAAGGGTATAGTTATTGAGCTAGCATGACCGAATTCCAAGTTAGGCCCCAAAATTTCGTGAAATCAAACTAAAGATATTTAGTTTTATAACGAAATGTCATAATTTCATTAGTTGCAGCTAAAGCCGTTGATTAAAGATTTTGGCAAGCATCGCGATCGTAAATATGTTGATTATTTACGATGGGTGTAGGTATTGGGATAGTATGACCAAATACCAATATACGCCTAACATTTCGTTAAATCAAATTGATGATGGTCGGGTTTAAAAGGAAATTGCATATTTTTATAAGATGCAAATAATGTTAATTATTATTGATTTTGGCAAGCATCGCGTAAGTATATATTTGTTGATTATTTATGGAGGATATATGTGTTCATCTATCATGACCGAATGCCAAGATACGCCCAAAATTTCGTGAAATCAATTGAAAAAATTCAGTTTTATAACGAAATGTCATAATTTCATTAGGTGCAGCTAAAGTGGTTGATTAAATATTTTGGCAACATCGCAATGGTAAATATATCTTCATTATTTACGATGGGTATAGTTATTGAGCTAGCATGACCGAATGCCAAGATAGGCCCAAAATTTCGTGAAATCAAACTGAAGAAATTCAGTTTTATAACGAAATGTCATAATTTCATTAGTTGCAGCTAAAGCCGTTGATTAAAGATTTTGGCATAATTTCAGAAATGTCATAATTTCATTAGGTGCAGCTAAAGTGGTTGATTAAATATTTTGGCAACATCGCAATGGTAAATATATCTTCATTATTTACGATGGGTATAGTTATTGAGCTAGCATGACCGAATGCCAAGATAGGCCCAAAATTTCGTGAAATCAAACTGAAGAAATTCAGTTTTATAACGAAATGTCATAATTTCATTAGTTGCAGCTAAAGCCGTTGATTAAAGATTTTGGCAAGCATCGCGATCGTAAATATGTTGATTATTTACGATGGGTGTAGGTATTGGGATAGTATGACCAAATACCAATATACGCCTAACATTTCGTGAAATTAAATTGATGATGGTCGGGTTTAAAAGGAAATTGCATATTTTTATAAGTTGCACATAATGTTACAGATTATTGGTTTTGGCAAGCATCGCGTTGGTAAATATTTGTTGATTATTTATGTAGGATATATGTGTTCAACTATCATGACCGAATGCCAAGATACGCCCAAAATTTCGTGAAATCAAACTGAAGAAATTCAGTTTTATAACGAAATGTCATAATTTCATTAGGTGCAGCTAAAGCCGTTGATTAAAGATTTTGGCAAGCATCGCGATCGTAAATATGTTGATTATTTACGATGGGTGTAGGTATTGGGATAGTATGACCAAATACCAATATACGCCTAACATTTCGTGAAATTAAATTGATGATGGTCGGGTTTAAAAGGAAATTGCATATTTTTATAAGTTGCACATAATGTTACAGATTATTGTTTTTGGCAAGCATCGCGTTGGTAAATATTTGTTGATTATTTATGTAGGATATATGTGTTCAACTATCATGACCGAATGCCAAGATACGCCCAAAATTTCGTGAAATCAAACTGAAGAAATTCAGTTTTATAACGAAATGTCATAATTTCATTAGGTGCAGCTAAAGCCGTTGATTAAAGATTTTGGCAAGCATCGCGATCGTAAATATGTTGATTATTTACGATGGGTGTAGGTATTGGGATAGTATGACCAAATACCAATATACGCCTAACATTTCGTGAAATTAAATTGATGATGGTCGGGTTTAAAAGGAAATTGCATATTTTTATAAGTTGCACATAATGTTACAGATTATTGGTTTTGGCAAGCATCGCGTTGGTAAATATTTGTTGATTATTTATGTAGGATATATGTGTTCAGCTAGCATTACCGAATGCCAAGATAGGCCCAAAATTTCGTGAAATCAAACGGAAGGAATTCAGTTTTATAACGAAATGTCATAATTTCATTAGTTGCAGCTAAAGCCGTTGATTAAAGATTTTGGCAACATCGCAATGGTAAATATATGTTCATTATTTACGATAGGTATAGGTATTGAGCTAGCATGACCGAATGCCAAGATAGGCCCAAAATTTCGTGAAATCAAACTGAAGAAATTCAGTTTTATAACAAAATGTCATATTTTCTTTAGTTGCAGCTAAAGCCGTTGATTAAATATTTTGGCAACATCGCGATCGTTAATATGTTGATTATTTACGATGTGTATAGGTATTGGGATAGCATGACCAAATGCCAATATACGCCTAACATTTCGTGAAATCAAATTGATGATGGTCGGGTTTAAAAGAAAATTGCATATTTTTATAAGTTGCACATAATGTTACAGATTATTGGTTTTGGCAAGCATCGCGTTGGTAAATATTTGTTGATTATTTATGTAGGATATATGTGTTCAGCTAGCATTACCGAATGCCAAGATAGGCCCAAAATTTCGTGAAATCAAACTGAAGAAATTCAGTTTTATAACGAAATGTCATAATTTCATTAGTTGCAGCTAAAGCCGTTGATTAAAGATTTTGGCAACATCGCAATGGTAAATATATCTTCATTATTTACGAAGGGTATAGTTATTGAGCTAGCATGACCGAATTCCAAGTTAGGCCCCAAAATTTCGTGAAATCAAACTAAAGATATTTAGTTTTATAACGAAATGTCATAATTTCATTAGTTGCAGCTAAAGCCGTTGATTAAAGATTTTGGCAAGCATCGCGATCGTAAATATGTTGATTATTTACGATGGGTGTAGGTATTGGGATAGTATGACCAAATACCAATATACGCCTAACATTTCGTTAAATCAAATTGATGATGGTCGGGTTTAAAAGGAAATTGCATATTTTTATAAGATGCAAATAATGTTAATTATTATTGATTTTGGCAAGCATCGCGTAAGTATATATTTGTTGATTATTTATGGAGGATATATGTGTTCATCTATCATGACCGAATGCCAAGATACGCCCAAAATTTCGTGAAATCAATTGAAAAAATTCAGTTTTATAACGAAATGTCATAATTTCATTAGGTGCAGCTAAAGTGGTTGATTAAATATTTTGGCAACATCGCAATGGTAAATATATCTTCATTATTTACGATGGGTATAGTTATTGAGCTAGCATGACCGAATGCCAAGATAGGCCCAAAATTTCGTGAAATCAAACTGAAGAAATTCAGTTTTATAACGAAATGTCATAATTTCATTAGTTGCAGCTAAAGCCGTTGATTAAAGATTTTGGCATAATTTCAGAAATGTCATAATTTCATTAGGTGCAGCTAAAGTGGTTGATTAAATATTTTGGCAACATCGCAATGGTAAATATATCTTCATTATTTACGATGGGTATAGTTATTGAGCTAGCATGACCGAATGCCAAGATAGGCCCAAAATTTCGTGAAATCAAACTGAAGAAATTCAGTTTTATAACGAAATGTCATAATTTCATTAGTTGCAGCTAAAGCCGTTGATTAAAGATTTTGGCAAGCATCGCGATCGTAAATATGTTGATTATTTACGATGGGTGTAGGTATTGGGATAGTATGACCAAATACCAATATACGCCTAACATTTCGTGAAATTAAATTGATGATGGTCGGGTTTAAAAGGAAATTGCATATTTTTATAAGTTGCACATAATGTTACAGATTATTGGTTTTGGCAAGCATCGCGTTGGTAAATATTTGTTGATTATTTATGTAGGATATATGTGTTCAACTATCATGACCGAATGCCAAGATACGCCCAAAATTTCGTGAAATCAAACTGAAGAAATTCAGTTTTATAACGAAATGTCATAATTTCATTAGGTGCAGCTAAAGCCGTTGATTAAAGATTTTGGCAAGCATCGCGATCGTAAATATGTTGATTATTTACGATGGGTGTAGGTATTGGGATAGTATGACCAAATACCAATATACGCCTAACATTTCGTGAAATTAAATTGATGATGGTCGGGTTTAAAAGGAAATTGCATATTTTTATAAGTTGCACATAATGTTACAGATTATTGGTTTTGGCAAGCATCGCGTTGGTAAATATTTGTTGATTATTTATGTAGGATATATGTGTTCAGCTAGCATTACCGAATGCCAAGATAGGCCCAAAATTTCGTGAAATCAAACGGAAGGAATTCAGTTTTATAACGAAATGTCATAATTTCATTAGTTGCAGCTAAAGCCGTTGATTAAAGATTTTGGCAACATCGCAATGGTAAATATATGTTCATTATTTACGATAGGTATAGGTATTGAGCTAGCATGACCGAATGCCAAGATAGGCCCAAAATTTCGTGAAATCAAACTGAAGAAATTCACTTTTATAACAAAATGTCATATTTTCTTTAGTTGCAGCTAAAGCCGTTGATTAAATATTTTGGCAACATCGCGATCGTTAATATGTTGATTATTTACGATGTGTATAGGTATTGGGATAGCATGACCAAATGCCAATATACGCCTAACATTTCGTGAAATCAAATTGATGATGGTCGGGTTTAAAAGAAAATTGCATATTTTTATAAGTTGCACATAATGTTACAGATTATTGGTTTTGGCAAGCATCGCGTTGGTAAATATTTGTTGATTATTTATGTAGGATATATGTGTTCAGCTAGCATTACCGAATGCCAAGATAGGCCCAAAATTTCGTGAAATCAAACGGAAGAAATTCAGTTTTATAACGAAATGTCATAATTTCATTAGTTGCAGCTAAAGCCGTTGATTAAAGATTTTGGCAACATCGCAATGGTAAATATATGTTCATTATTTACGATAGGTATAGGTATTGAGCTAGCATGACCGAATACCAAGATAGGCCCAAAATTTCGTGAAATCAAACTGAAGAAATTCAGTTTTATAACAAAATGTCATATTTTCTTTAGTTGCAGCTAAAGCCGTTGATTAAATATTTGGGCAACATCGCGATCGTTAATATGTTGATAATTTACGATGTGTATAGGTATTGGGATAGCATGACCAAATGCCAATATACGCCTAACATTTCGTGAAATCAAATTGATGATGGTCGGGTTTAAAAGAAAATTGCATATTTTTATAAGTTGCACATAATGTTACAGATTATTGGTTTTGGCAAGCATCGCGTTGGTAAATATTTGTTGATTATTTATGTAGGATATATGTGTTCAGCTAGCATTACCGAATGCCAAGATAGGCCCAAAATTTCGTGAAATCAAACGGAAGAAATTCAGTTTTATAACGAAATGTCATAATTTCATTAGTTGCAGCTAAAGCCGTTGATTAAAGATTTTGGCAACATCGCAATGGTAAATATATCTTCATTATTTACGAAGGGTATAGTTATTGAGCTAGCATGACCGAATTCCAAGTTAGGCCCCAAAATTTCGTGAAATCAAACTAAAGATATTTAGTTTTATAACAAAATGTCATAATTTCATTAGTTGCAGCTAAAGCCGTTGATTAAAGATTTTGGCAACATCGCAATGGTAAATATATGTTCATTATTTACGATAGGTATAGGTATTGAGCTAGCATGACCGAATACCAAGATAGGCCCAAAATTTCGTGAAATCAAACTGAAGAAATTCAGTTTTATAACAAAATGTCATATTTTCTTTAGTTGCAGCTAAAGCCGTTGATTAAATATTTGGGCAACATCGCGATCGTTAATATGTTGATAATTTACGATGTGTATAGGTATTGGGATAGCATGACCAAATGCCAATATACGCCTAACATTTCGTGAAATCAAATTGATGATGGTCGGGTTTAAAAGAAAATTGCATATTTTTATAAGTTGCACATAATGTTACAGATTATTGGTTTTGGCAAGCATCGCGTTGGTAAATATTTGTTGATTATTTATGTAGGATATATGTGTTCAGCTAGCATTACCGAATGCCAAGATAGGCCCAAAATTTCGTGAAATCAAACGGAAGAAATTCAGTTTTATAACGAAATGTCATAATTTCATTAGTTGCAGCTAAAGCCGTTGATTAAAGATTTTGGCAACATCGCAATGGTAAATATATCTTCATTATTTACGAAGGGTATAGTTATTGAGCTAGCATGACCGAATTCCAAGTTAGGCCCCAAAATTTTGTGAAATCAAACTAAAGATATTTAGTTTTATAACAAAATGTCATATTTTCTTTAGTTGCAGCTAAAGCCGTTGATTAAATATTTTGGCAACATCGCGATCGTTAATATGTTGATTATTTACGATGTGTATAGGTATTGGGATAGCATGACCAAATGCCAATATACGCCTAACATTTCGTGAAGTCAAATTGATGATGGTCGGGTTTAAAAGTAAATTGCATATTTTTATAAGTTGCACATAATGTTACAGATTATTGGTTTTGGCAAGCATCGCGTTGGTAAATATTTGTTGATTATTTATGTAGGATATATGTGTTCAGCTAGCATTACCGAATGCCAAGATAGGCCCAAAATTTCGTGAAATCAAACGGAAGAAATTCAGTTTTATAACGAAATGTCATAATTTCATTAGTTGCAGCAAAAGCCGTTGATTAAAGATTTTGGCAACATCGCAATGGTAAATATATGTTCATTATTTACGATAGGTATAGGTATTGAGCTAGCATGACCGAATACCAAGATAGGCCCAAAATTTCGTGAAATCAAACTGAAGAAATTCAGTTTTATAACAAAATGTCATATTTTCTTTAGTTGCAGCTAAAGCCGTTGATTAAATATTTGGGCAACATCGCGATCGTTAATATGTTGATAATTTACGATGTGTATAGGTATTGGGATAGCATGACCAAATGCCAATATACGCCTAACATTTCGTGAAATCAAATTGATGATGGTCGGGTTTAAAAGAAAATTGCATATTTTTATAAGTTGCACATAATGTTACAGATTATTGGTTTTGGCAAGCATCGCGTTGGTAAATATTTGTTGATTATTTATGTAGGATATATGTGTTCAGCTAGCATTACCGAATGCCAAGATAGGCCCAAAATTTCGTGAAATCAAACGGAAGAAATTCAGTTTTATAACGAAATGTCATAATTTCATTAGTTGCAGCTAAAGCCGTTGATTAAAGATTTTGGCAACATCGCAATGGTAAATATATCTTCATTATTTACGAAGGGTATAGTTATTGAGCTAGCATGACCGAATTCCAAGTTAGGCCCCAAAATTTCGTGAAATCAAACTAAAGATATTTAGTTTTATAACGAAATGTCACATTTTCATTAGTTGCAGCTAAAGCCGTTGATTAAAGATTTTGGCAAGCATCGCGATCGTAAATATGTTGATTATTTACGATGGGTGTAGGTATTGGGATAGTATGACCAAATACCAATATACGCCTAACATTTCGTGAAATCAAATTGATGATGGTCGGGTTTAAAAGGAAATTGCATATTTTTATAAGATGCAAATAATGTTAATTATTATTGATTTTGGCAAGCATCGCGAAAGTATATTTTTCTTGATTATTTATGGAGGATATATGTGTTCATCTATCATGACCGAATGCCAAGATACGCCCAAAATTTCGTGAAATCAATTGAAGAAATTCAGTTTTATAACGAAATGTCATAATTTCATTAGGTGCAGCTAAAGTGGTTGATTAAATATTTTGGCAACATCGCAATGGTAAATATATCTTCATTATTTACGATGGGTATAGTTATTGAGCTAGCATGACCGAATGCCAAGATAGGCCCAAAATTTCGTGAAATCAAACTGAAGAAATTCAGTTTTATAACGAAATGTCATAATTTCATTAGTTGCAGCTAAAGCCGTTGATTAAAGATTTTGGCATAATTTCAGAAATGTCATAATTTCATTAGGTGCAGCTAAAGTGGTTGATTAAATATTTTGGCAACATCGCAATGGTAAATATATCTTCATTATTTACGATGGGTATAGTTATTGAGCTAGCATGACCGAATGCCAAGATAGGCCCAAAATTTCGTGAAATCAAACTGAAGAAATTCAGTTTTATAACGTATGACGCATCTTCTGTCAATGCCCCAGAAGATGCGCGCTGCATTCTGGCAGACTTTAACATAAGTTTTATAGGTAGCGAGAAAGAAATCAATCAAGTAATTAAAAGTAATATTAGCTTTAATAAATGTAAGGTAAAATGATTGACATTATGATAAATACATTGTTGGGCGCCAGCTACTTTGTAGCACGAATACAATATTAAGTAGATATGAGCTTAGCTACGCGCGCGGTATCACACAATATTGTAGTGTAACTTACATATTCCGTCCTAGCGTGGCTCGTCGTCGCTCGTCGGTCGCACTAGGCTTCGATGTACAAGAAAACACTATTTAAACAAGGACGTCGAGAACAGATTCTAGGCGCGCTTTAGGTAGTCCTTCTGGAGCACAAGCTTCCTCACAATTAGTTTAAACGAAGGTTCGAGTACGAAAGCGAATGTTAATAACGCGTGGTCGCAACGATATCCAGGAACAAAGGTTGTCGAGTACAAAGGCGAATATTTACGAGCGAGTGGTCACAACGGTATCCGAGGACAAAGTGATCGAGACTATGGGAATTCGGCAGCGGCGTGGTCCGACTGCGTAGTTCCCATAACAGCCGTTGAGACGCTGAGAGGGCCAGTCACGTGACGGGGAAGGGACTATAGGAATGGGAGTGAGAGAGAGCGAGCGAGAGCGGGCATGCTGCTACAGCATGACCTACGACACGTAGTGCGGTGCGCGTGTACCGGTGTGGTTTCCTCTTGGTGCCGTGAAAATACGATAAGTCAGCTGTTCCTGCTGCCAGTGCCGGGAGTTGGCCGTCCCATCTTCTCCTCGACGATCCTGGACACAGTGTGCAAGAATGCTGGTGGAACTTGTAACAGGATAAGTACATACATAGGTTATGATGCCTATGTATGTTGACTGTATGCTTCTGACAGTCTCTATGTAGTCTATCTTGCTTCTAGGCTGTCTGGTGCCTGCTGTTTCCTTCCCCTGTCAGGACATCCAGTGCAGCAGCATACTTCGATGGTGACTCCTTGGGCGATAGCAGGTACGTTCAATTCCTTCTGTGCATCGTAGTGAGTCTGTACTAATGTTGTCTTCTTTACAGGAGCTGCCTAGGAGTCGAGGTAGGACATTCTGTATCGTTGCACTGTGCTAAGTATTTCTCTCTCTCCTGGTGATTTACTAATATCTCTTCCTATTTACAGGGGACTAGGTTGGAGTACGACTGGCCTCCCAACAGCTCAACGCCTGCCAGGGCGTTGGAGAAGGAAGGTATAAAAGGGATATGGGTAGAGCGTAGGGTAGTATGTGAGGGGATAGGGTAGCTTAGGCAGATATAACTTAGTTAGGTAGGATTTAGCATGTGAGGGGTTAGGTGTTGGGGGGGTTTGTGACGCATTGGCTGCATAGAGCCTTTCCTGAATCTATGCACTTTGTTCGCTAGTCAGGTTTTCTAACTCAGCATGAGCAGGACTGGTGCTTGCACCATCGCATCCTGCTCTGCTATGTAACACACACAAAGTGTGGCGTTACAAACTGCCCCTTCCTAAACCGGACCCGCTACGCGGAGACGGTTTACTGAAGGATTACAAAAAATTCGACTATTATTTTCTAGATAATTATTCCTAATTATGCTTTATAGCTATTTCGAATACATAATATAACGTAGTACGCGAACAAGTCGAAATTCTCTTAAAACTATGCCTATTCTATAGTAACGCAATTTGTACAATGTTTGCCTATTCTATCTTAATAATTATTTTCGCATGTACGTGAGAAAGAAAAGTTAATAATACTTTCGACTTATAATACAACTTCTCTAATTTTTCATTGTCGTAGCACTTCATGGTTTTGCTGGTGTTCTCATGGCTGGACTCTTTTCTTTCTCTGTCGAATGTTTGGCCCCTCTTCCTTCATTGGAGGTCTTGGACGCAACAATCTTAAGTCTATTGGCATCTGAAATTCTTAAGTCTATTACAAAAATACAAAATCCTATTCGCAACAATTTTTCATAGGAACTAAAATAATGCAAATAGCAAGTGACACTTAATATTGTGTGAAAATTTTCTTAAATGTCTACGACTCGTACACGGAGTATTTTAATACATCTCTCCCCCCCGTGCGGCATTTCAGAAAATTTTTAGCTATTCCTGCGTAGACGTAAGCGATTTACTTGCTATGTGTGTGACTTATGATTCTAATTATATACAGTTTTTTTTTTACAATAGGTGCTAAGCCAAGAGTTAGCGTTTTGGTTGACTCGAGTAAGATGGGTAGTATTATCATGGTGCTCGGTATTGGTGTGGTAGATTATTGCAATAGTCGGTACGGGAGGTATTTGTCGATACGGTACAGGTGGATCATTTTTCCTTGAGACGATAGAGCGATAATTATGCGATATGGGAGGGATTTTTGGTGATACAACAATAATTATGCGATATTGGAGGGATTTTTGTGGTATGCGATATGGGTGGGTTATTTCCTTTTGGAACGGTAGTGCGATAGTTGTGCGATACGGGAGGGATTTTTGTGGTTTGCGGTATGGGAGGGTTAGATTTTCCTTGTGGACGGTAGAACGATAATTATGCGATATGGGAGGGATTTTAGTGGTATGCGGTATGGGTGGGATTTCATCTTTTGGAACGGTAGAGCGATAGTTATGCGATATGGGAGGGATTTTGAAGTATACGGTATGGGTGGGTTACATCCTTTGGAACGGTAGAGCGGTATGGGGATTTACTGGGGAGACCGTTGACGTTGGGAACCGAGGTAAACTGATGCACCCTGCATCACGATCATGACCGGTTGCATGGCCTCTCCATGAACCCCATGTTGGCCGTAAATTGCATGCGTTGATGCCGGTGGTTGGGTACTACACGATGATCTAGATTGCCGAGATTCTGGACGTATCCTTAACGCTGTTCCATCCTCTCCCGTCCTTGGAGTTGGGGGAGATGTGGAACACTTCGAGCACGTTCTGGTATCGGATCCACGCTGGCCACACTTGTAACAGAACCGAGACTTCGGTTGTGTGCAACGCGAGTACCGATGGTCTGTTCCTCCGCAGTTCCAACAGTTGCTTTCCCCAGTTTGGGTCAGGATGGGTGGCTTTCCAATTCGTAGACCCATAAGTGGTGGTATTAGGGTTTGGGTCGCGGCTGCACTCTGGGTTTTGCTGGTTTTCGGGGATTGTATAGGGGAATGCACGGGGACGGGTTTAGCGGTAGTAGACGATCCAGGCCGAGGGATTTTGAGATCCATCAGTGCAGGGATACCTTGTAAGGCTGCAGGGGCTGCTGGTGTTCCACCAGGTATGAACCTAATTGGCCCTGCAGCTATGCCTTGTGGGGTTTCTCCCACACGGCCTTCCCGCGCTAATGGACTCACTTCCCTGGTCTGGGTGTGAGAGTCCTTGACGAACGTGATCTCGTCGCCTCGGTGGACTCGGATCTGTTCACCCTTTTTACCATTAACTACCTTGACTATGGGGGGTGTGGGGTTTACCAGCTTACGGGGTCTACGAATCGGGTTTAGGTAGGTGGGGGGCTTTGGTTTGGGTATTGGGCAGGGGGGAATCCTTATAGGGGACTGCTTCGGGGATCTAGTATCGCCTTGTCGTTCCCTACGTCTTTGCCTCCCGAGCGAGGTATCCTCTGAAAACGGCGCATGGAAGGCCACGGGATCATTACAGGGCGAAAAGGGACATAGGCCCTGTTTAGGGGCGGCTCGCGGCAATAAATTGTATCGGCCGCTAATCGGGTCGAAAATATATTCTTCCCGCGGCGACGCTGACCTAGGTGGCGGAGGGGTATCGGCGGTACCGGGGGCTGGATCCTCTTCGAAGTCGATGAGCCGTTGTCCTGGGCGTCTAGGTGGGCTGTGGGGTGGCTTTCCCCTGCCCCTTCCTCGGCCGAAGGTCGTAAGGCTTCGAGGTCGCTCCAACTTTCCCCATGCCTTGACCTCTTCGAGTTGGCGGTCGAGCTCCTGCTCCGCCCAGCCGAACCTCCTGGCTCGGATGTTCTTGGCCCTTCCCTTGCCTTGGGTCTCCATCCCTCTCCGCTGCGTGATGAGATGTAGCTGTTTTCGAAAAACTATTATTAGTGGG
Source organism: Muscidifurax raptorellus (assembly GCA_020010945.3). Taxonomy (NCBI): domain Eukaryota; kingdom Metazoa; phylum Arthropoda; class Insecta; order Hymenoptera; family Pteromalidae; genus Muscidifurax; species Muscidifurax raptorellus. The sequence goes on from JAHUUD020000061.1 coordinate 552,417, forward strand.
TGGGTAATAGGGTTTCAAGTCACATACATGAACTTTTATTCTTTTCTCACTGTCAATGTCCTCAATCAAATATACGACTGGTGATAACGCTTCGATTATTCGACAAGGTCCTGTGAATTTTGGCGCTAATTTAGCAGCAAAGTTATCAGCACCTGATGACAAAACCCGATTTCTCCGAAGGACGAGATCTCCTACTTTTAGCTTGAGATCCCGTCTATTTTTATTATAGTAACGAGCTTGTTTCTCATTGGCTAATTTCAGATTTTTTTGAACAATATCATGGATCATTGACAGTCTCGCAACCCTTTCTGCCCACGTTACAGGATTTGAGGAGTCTGAGGTTTGTGGTGGTGTTTGGGTGAGTAGTTTGGGTTGGCGGGGGTTTCTTCCGAAATTCAAGAACGCGGGGGTCATAAGTGTCGATGCTTGAACCGCCGTATTCATTGCAAAGGCGAATTCATTGAGGTGGATGTCCCAATTCGAGTGGTCATTTTTCACAAAGATACTCAGCATTTGTTTAATTGTCCTGTTACAACGCTCGACTGGGTTTGCCTGCGCATGATAAGGAGCAATAGTGGTTTGAATTATTCCTAGGTCCACCATGTGTGCTGTTACGAGTTTATTCGAGAATTCAGTACCATTATCGGTAATGAAATATTTTGGACATCCCCATCGGAAGATTACTAATTCTTCGAAAGCCTTAATGATGCTTTTTGCTGTTGCTTTACGAAGTGCTTTAATTTCGACGAATTTTGTAAAGAGGTCTTGGAATACTAAGATGTAGCGGCATTGTCCTTTACTTTTCGGTAGTGGACCCATTATATCTGCTGCTACGTTCGTCCAAGGTCCTTCTATTTTTCGATGGCCCATAAGTCCCGTTGGCGATTGTTGGGGAACTTTGCACATTTGGCAATCTGGGCATTGTTTGACATAACGCTCCACATCCTTCCTCATTTTCGGCCAAACATATGACTGAATGAGACGATTGAAGGTTTTAGCGGTCCCCATGTGACCTGATTGAGGAGTGTTATGACATTCGAACAGAGCTCGCTCGCGATCGCGCTCTGGTATTACTAATTTCCAGCTATCTAGGTCTGGTATTATTTTATCTATACGAGTGTTTGGGATATGTTTGTACAATAAGTTATTCTGTACTTTCCAATTGGGATATTTGTCTGGCTTCTTTATCACTGCTGCTTTACGCTTAGCATACCAGCTATCCTCTTCGATCATCCCTGAGGCTGCTATACAGCAAATTTCCTCTTCGAACATACGAGACAGCGCGTCGGGTACTTTATGAAGAGCTCCTTTACGATGCTCTATTTTCATATTATAACCCTGTAGTGCTGTCGCCCATCTGGCTAATCTTCCAGCTGGGTCTTTCAGGTTGTGTAGCCACCTTAGACTACTATGGTCTGTTATGACTGTGAATTCTTCACCTAGCAAACAACCTCTAAATTTTTCGACTGCCCACAGTACTGCTAAGCATTCTTTTTCCGTCACAGTGTAGTTCCTTTCAGCCTTCGTGAGTGATCGACTTGCGTAGGCTATAGGGTGTTCTTCTCCTTCAATTGTCTGTGTTAATACAGCTCCCAAAGCGAAACTACTTGCATCTGTCTGGAGACAGAAAGGCTTAGTATAATCTGGTCGAGCCAGTACTGGGGCTTCGGTCAGAAGAATCAACAATGTTTCAAATGCTTTTTGTTGATCTTCTTCCCATTTCCACGGGGCATTTTTCTTCAGCAACTCAGTTAGGGGGGTTTTTACGAGTGCTAGGTCTTTTATAAATCGGGCATACCATCCGATCATTCCAAGGAATCTCCTGAGCTGCTTTAGATTACGAGGAGGGGGGTAATTGAGGATTGGGGCAATTTTGTCGGGGTCGGTGTTCAATCCTTGGCGATTTATCACATATCCAAGGTATTTAACTTCAGGGCAGCAAAATTCCGATTTTTCTCGATTCAATTCTAAGTTTGCTTCCTTTAGCTTCTGTAACACAATTTTCAAATATTCCAGGTGTTTTCCGAATGTGTCTGTTGCTATGATGATGTCATCCATGTAAACAAATACATGGGGTTGCAATTCCGCCGTAAATAATTTATCCATTGCTGCCTGAAATGTGGCTGGGGCATTTGATAAGCCGTAGGGTAGTCTGCAGAACTGAAATAATCCTTTTCCGGGGACTGCGAAAGCTGTGTATTGTCTGCTGTTTTTGTCCAAGGGTATTTGATGATATGCGTGACTCAAGTCTATTTTCGATAGGTATTTACAATTTCGCAGATTTCCTAGCAGCGTATCCATTAATGGTAACGGGTATGCATTCTTCTTTGTCACGCCATTGAGGGCTCTATAATCTATGCAAAATCTTATTCCTCCGTCAGCTTTTGGTACTATTACTGGACAGCTGCTCCAGGCGCTTTCACACGGTTCGATTATCCCTTCAGCTAACATTCTATCAATTTCTGCATGGACTTTTGCTAATAATTTGGGAGAGATAGGGCGCATTCTTTGTTTTATGGGGCGGTAATTTAGAAGTTCAATTACATGGGGGGTTAGGTTTGCGTGAGGGCTGGGCTTTTGAGGGGGTATTGTTAAATCGAAAATAATCTGTTCGAGTTTTTTCCTCTGGTTCTTCGATATTTCCGAAATTACTCCACCTATAGCAGCATTTGCTACTATACAGCCCGGGTCTTGATTTTTCGGATAAAATTTCCTTACTATACCGTTATCAGTGTGCCACGTTCGATTTTCTAAGTCGATTTTCAATTTCAATTTTGGCAGCACATCCATTCCTAATACGAAGTCGTAATCCAGGTTTTTCGGTACTCGTATGAGTGTCGTAATTTCGCTATTTTCCAATTTAAAATTTATTTTTACTGAACCAAGGATTTGTTCTATAGCTCCATTAGCCATTACCATATAGCCATCTTCACTGAGTATTTCAGCTCCTAATTCTTTGACAGCTTTTTCACCAATAAATGAGCCGACTGCTCCTGGGTCTACTAATGCTGGGAACAGTTTGCCTGCGATCTCGATATTTAGGTACAGTCTGTTGTCTACTGTGCCAACCGGGCCTGCTGGTATCTCTACGTTCTCATCATATCCAGCATTTATCAATTTACTAGGTGGTTTCGAGTTTTTGACGATTGTTGGCCCGGTCTCCTGCACCTGGGCCTTCGAGTGTTTGGAGGTTAACCTAGCCCTTATGGTCTTCCTCCCTGTGCGTTTCCCGAGTCCTTGGAGCATTTGGGACACGTACGAATCGTGACATTGGCTTTGCCACATCGATAACAAATTTTTCCTCTCTTTTGAGGACAATCAGCCGCCCAATGGCTTGTTTCTTTGCAAACCCAACATGGGTATTTCTTCTTTACCTCTTCTTCTGTTTTATTAACAGTTTTTTCTATCTGTAACTTGTGTTTTTCTAGGTTGATTTCCTTGTTTTGGATTGGCGATCGACTGATTGTTTTTGTTACTATTATTGTTATTGTTGTCACGTTTATTACTGACATAATTTCCTGCTCCATTCGGTCTCTTACTAGTGTAATTATTCATGGCTGCTACTCGCTGGTCTATTTCTTCGTCTGAAGATTCGTTATCTATAGGATGTATTATTGCAGCTACTCGATTTTTCTTCTCTTTTGGGCTCTTGTAAGCTAATTGGGGACATAGGGATTTTTCGGGGGGTGGTGGGGGACGATACAAACTTTTTCTTGTTTCTCGTATTTCAATCTTATTTCCTATTGCTTCTAATTTTTCAAACGAGTCGAAGTCTCCTCTTTCTATTTTTACATATTTCACATTCAAATTCCTATGTACTCGATCTAGTTGTTTTTCCAGTGGCCATTCGGGTATACAACGACCCATTAATTCTCTCATAATTGTTATATATGACCCTAGTGGCTCTTGGGGTCCTTGTGTTCTATATACAATGTCGTCTTCTAATCTAATTTGGTAATCTAACTTCCTGTATTTGCGAACCAAGCCTGTTAGTAATTCTTCTACTGTATTCCAATTGAATTTTTGGGCTCTAGCCCAATACAGTGCTTCATCTTTTAACAGTAACGTCACATGCTGCAAAATATCCTTATCTGATATCTTCAACCCATCTCTGCAGTCTCTTAAGCTTCTAATAAATTCTTCTAAATCATCCTCTTGATTCCCTGAGAATGGTTTGACATGCTTCTGTATTAAGTCTGCAGCTCGTTGTTCCCTCTGGTAGGTTGTGTCTATCACTGCATAACTTGAGTTTACTGCAGAATTGTTGGCGTTCGAATTTGGTATTTGCTGGTTCGTATTGTGGGGGTTATTTATCCACGGCAGCATCTGACCTTGTGGCGTTGCAAAATACGGGTTTGGGAATCCCGATAAAAATGGGTTCATGTACTGCCACTGGTACATGTTCGCCAACCAATTATAATTTTGTGGCATGTTATTTCCTAAGTTCGACATGTTGAACTCTTCTCTAGTCGAACTTCCCATTTGCGAGAATTGATTCGCTTGCGGGAAGCTGTTAGGCTGCGATGCATAGTTCGTTTGTGGGAACTGGGTTGTATGTTGAAACTGGTTGTACTGGGGCACTTGATTTGGTTGCGGGAATTGATTCAATTGGGGTGGTTGGGTTTGGGTGGTAGGATTCGATGTGGGGTATGGGGTTTGGTTGAATAGGGGTTGGGTAGGGTTATGTTGGTCTTGGCTACTTGTGGTATTTGCCATATGTGCTGGGTCATCTGCTAGTTTCGAGTGAGAGTGACGCGATTCTGTATTGGTGGTAGGTAGTCTCGTTCCACTTGACGCTGCGTTGTAATTGCTATCCCTACTTTGCTGATCCAATCCGATAGTCTCCTTCGATCGCGGTATTGTTCCAGTTGCAGTAGCACCTTCCCTTAACAATGATATTGGTGGTGCCGTTTTTCCCTCTAGTGTCGCTGGAGTCGATGCAACGGGTACTCTTCCGTCAGGTAGTGACATATCGCGGTTGGTTTGGTCTATCAACGCTGAAAGACTGTCGAAGTTGAATTTGCTAGCACTTGGGTTCGTCGAATTCTCACTAATCTTGTCCGCTGCGTCTGTGACTTGTGGACTATTCTCTTTAACCGATTCTATTACGCTTTCGCCAGCTGATGACGTCTCACTCTCCTCAACATCCAAATTCTCTTCTTGTTGCGAAGCTGCGTCTATTTCACTGTCCGAATCCCAGTGAGCTGCTTTCTTCCCGAATTTCTGAATTAATTCGTATCGAATTAAACGGTCAACGCATTCTGCTTTTGTTCCTCTTTGGATTAGATGTCTTTCCTTCAAGTCTTCCTTGAGTTCTGATACCTTCTTCTTTTCTAAATTTTCCTGCAGCTTAAAGCTAAATTCCTCGATCTGGTATCGCGACATTATTTTACGAAATAGGCTTATTGGGGCGTTAGCTCACTCTTGCTCATTTAACGCTGCTTGCTATTATTAGCTCCCTCTCTTTCTCTATTATTATTTAAATTTAATCTACTACCATTTACTAATATAGAGAAAAAAAAATTCCTTCAAGTAACCAAGCAAAGCAAAAAAGACTAAAAAAAAAATTTTTATAGACTAATTCTCTTAAAAAAAAATTTTAAACCCAATTCCAAAAAATTTTATAAACTAATTCAATTAACAACAACAAAAAATAAAATAAGATATTGTTGATAAAATACATTAGTGTCGAAAGAAAGAGCACAGCAAAAAAAAATTTTATCACCAAGCAAGAGCGATGAGAAAAGGTGCAAAGGTATTACTACTCGATATGTGCCAAAGTCCTTTGTGAGGTGCGAGCAATGATACAATGTGGGGTGGTTAGGGGAAAATAATTTAAAAAGCCCAATTTAATTTTCAAAATTCAATAACCCGAGAGTTAATAAGGCATACGAAAATGTGAGTATTTCAAAGTCCGAATACGAATAGCAGACAAGCATTGTTTACTATATGGGCTTATAGGAATACGAGGGTCTTCGAAGTTAAATTCAAAACAATACGATTCGATTCGAGTGGTTTTGTATCAATACAAATACGAGGCAATGCTTGTTGCTAAGTTCGAAATTCAAAACATGTTATTCGAAATTATTAAGAAGGGATTAATTTGTTTATTTACCTATTGGGTATTAGCTAATTATTATGTCTGGGGCATGGGGGGGTCTGTTTGTGTGAGTGTGTATTGTGAGAGGAGAAAGGAAGGTTATATTTAATTTTACAATGTGCAATCGTGTAACGATAGGCGGGCAGGGTGACGAAAGAGAAAAAAAAATAAGTAAATGCACACACACAGCAAGAAATAAAATCAAATATTATCCATAATATATCAAAAACCATTAAATGATAATAAATAAGCGATATGTATATGAAGAAAAAAAAATTTTACCTTACTAATAATTTACAACGATAAATATTCATAATTACTATCGGTTTAGACACAACACGAATTTCAGAAAAGTCTATTCGAAAAATTCGTAGCACAAAGGAAACAAAAAAAAAGCAAGTAAAGACAGTCTAGTATATCTATAGATATAGCTTACTAGACTGTGCTCGTGTTGTCTCTCAACCGACGCTACTAATTTCAAAATGGCCGCCGGCGAGGCTGAACAGCCTCGCGTCGCGCCGAAAATGTCGAAAGATCGTTTCGCGATGCTTGCGCGCGAGAGAGATGGCATTGAGAAAAAAAAAATTTTCGGCCCCACGTTGGTCGCCAATTTTATGACGCATCTTCTGTCAATGCCCCAGAAGATGCGCGCTGCATTCTGGCAGACTTTAACATAAGTTTTATAGGTAGCGAGAAAGAAATCAATCAAGTAATTAAAAGTAATATTAGCTTTAATAAATGTAAGGTAAAATGATTGACATTATGATAAATACATTGTTGGGCGCCAGCTACTTTGTAGCACGAATACAATATTAAGTAGATATGAGCTTAGCTACGCGCGCGGTATCACACAATATTGTAGTGTAACTTACATATTCCGTCCTAGCGTGGCTCGTCGTCGCTCGTCGGTCGCACTAGGCTTCGATGTACAAGAAAACACTATTTAAACAAGGACGTCGAGAACAGATTCTAGGCGCGCTTTAGGTAGTCCTTCTGGAGCACAAGCTTCCTCACAATTAGTTTAAACGAAGGTTCGAGTACGAAAGCGAATGTTAATAACGCGTGGTCGCAACGATATCCAGGAACAAAGGTTGTCGAGTACAAAGGCGAATATTTACGAGCGAGTGGTCACAACGGTATCCGGGGACAAAGTGATCGAGACTATGGGAATTCGGCAGCGGCGTGGTCCGACTGCGTAGTTCCCATAACAGCCGTTGAGACGCTGAGAGGGCCAGTCACGTGACGGGGAAGGGACTATAGGAATGGGAGTGAGAGAGAGCGAGCGAGAGCGGGCATGCTGCTACAGCATGACCTACGACACGTAGTGCGGTGCGCGTGTACCGGTGTGGTTTCCTCTTGGTGCCGTGAAAATACGATAAGTCAGCTGTTCCTGCTGCCAGTGCCGGGAGTTGGCCGTCCCATCTTCTCCTCGACGATCCTGGACACAGTGTGCAAGAATGCTGGTGGAACTTGTAACAGGATAAGTACATACATAGGTTATGATGCCTATGTATGTTGACTGTATGCTTCTGACAGTCTCTATGTAGTCTATCTTGCTTCTAGGCTGTCTGGTGCCTGCTGTTTCCTTCCCCTGTCAGGACATCCAGTGCAGCAGCATACTTCGATGGTGACTCCTTGGGCGATAGCAGGTACGTTCAATTCCTTCTGTGCATCGTAGTGAGTCTGTACTAATGTTGTCTTCTTTACAGGAGCTGCCTAGGAGTCGAGGTAGGACATTCTGTATCGTTGCACTGTGCTAAGTATTTCTCTCTCTCCTGGTGATTTACTAATATCTCTTCCTATTTACAGGGGACTAGGTTGGAGTACGACTGGCCTCCCAACAGCTCAACGCCTGCCAGGGCGTTGGAGAAGGAAGGTATAAAAGGGATATGGGTAGAGCGTAGGGTAGTATGTGAGGGGATAGGGTAGCTTAGGCAGATATAACTTAGTTAGGTAGGATTTAGCATGTGAGGGGTTAGGTGTTGGGGGGGTTTGTGACGCATTGGCTGCATAGAGCCTTTCCTGAATCTATGCACTTTGTTCGCTAGTCAGGTTTTCTAACTCAGCATGAGCAGGACTGGTGCTTGCACCATCGCATCCTGCTCTGCTATGTAACACACACAAAGTGTGGCGTTACAAACGAAATGTCATAATTTCATTAGTTGCAGCTAAAGCCGTTGATTAAAGATTTTGGCAAGCATCGCGATCGTAAATATGTTGATTATTTACGATGGGTGTAGGTATTGGGATAGTATGACCAAATACTAATATACGCCTAACATTTCGTGAAATCAAATTGATGATGGTAGTGTTTAAAAGGAAATTGCATATTTTTATAAGTTGCAGATAATGTTAATGATTATTGGTTTTGGCAAGCATCGCGTAAGTAAATATTTGTTGATTATTTATGGAGGATATATGTGTTCAACTATCATGACCGAATGCCAAGATACGCCCAAAATTTCGTGAAATCAAACTGAAGAAATTCAGTTTTATAACGAAATGTCATAATTTCATTAGGTGCAGCTAAAGCCGTTGATTAAAGATTTTGGCAAGCATCGCGATCGTAAATATGTTGATTATTTACGATGGGTGTAGGTATTGGGATAGCATGACCAAATGCCAAGATAGGCCCAAAATTTCGTGAAATCAAACTGAAGAAATTCAGTTTTATAACAAAATGTCATATTTTCTTTAGTTGCAGCTAAAGCCGTTGATTAAATATTTTGGAAACATCGCGATCGTTAATACGTTGATTATTTACGATGTGTATAGGTATTGGGATAGCATGACCAAATGCCAATATACGCCTAACATTTCGTGAAATCAAATTGATGATGGTCGGGTTTAAAAGGAAATTGCATATTTTTATAAGTTGCACATAATGTTACAGATTATTGGTTTTGGCAAGCATCGCGTTGGTAAATATTTGTTGATTATTTATGTAGGATATATGTGTTCAGCTAGCATTACCGAATGCCAAGATAGGCCCAAAATTTCGTGAAATCAAACGGAAGAAATTCAGTTTTATAACGAAATGTCATAATTTCATTAGTTGCAGCTAAAGCCGTTGATTAAAGATTTTGGCAACATCGCAATGGTAAATATATGTTCATTATTTACGATAGGTATAGGTATTGAGCTAGCATGACCGAATGCCAAGATAGGCCCAAAATTTCGTGAAATCAAACTGAAGAAATTCAGTTTTATAACAAAATGTCATATTTTCTTTAGTTGCAGCTAAAGCCGTTGATTAAATATTTTGGAAACATCGCGATCGTTAATACGTTGATTATTTACGATGTGTATAGGTATTGGGATAGCATGACCAAATGCCAATATACGCCTAACATTTCGTGAAATCAAATTGATGATGGTCGGGTTTAAAAGGAAATTGCATATTTTTATAAGTTGCACATAATGTTACAGATTATTGGTTTTGGCAAGCATCGCGTTGGTAAATATTTGTTGATTATTTATGTAGGATATATGTGTTCAGCTAGCATTACCGAATGCCAAGATAGGCCCAAAATTTCGTGAAATCAAACGGAAGAAATTCAGTTTTATAACGAAATGTCATAATTTCATTAGTTGCAGCTAAAGCCGTTGATTAAAGATTTTGGCAACATCGCAATGGTAAATATATGTTCATTATTTACGATAGGTATAGGTATTGAGCTAGCATGACCGAATGCCAAGATAGGCCCAAAATTTCGTGAAATCAAACTGAAGAAATTCAGTTTTATAACAAAATGTCATATTTTCTTTAGTTGCAGCTAAAGCCGTTGATTAAATATTTTGGCAACATCGCGATCGTTAATATGTTGATTATTTACGATGTGTATAGGTATTGGGATAGCATGACCAAATGCCAATATACGCCTAACATTTCGTGAAATCAAATTGATGATGGTCGGGTTTAAAAGAAAATTGCATATTTTTATAAGTTGCACATAATGTTACAGATTATTGGTTTTGGCAAGCATCGCGTTGGTAAATATTTGTTGATTATTTATGTAGGATATATGTGTTCAGCTAGCATTACCGAATGCCAAGGTAGGCCTAAAATTTCGTGAAATCAAACTGAAGAAATTCAGTTTTATAACGAAATGTCATAATTTCATTAGTTGCAGCTAAAGCCGTTGATTAAAGATTTTGGCAAGCATCGCGATCGTAAATATGTTGATTATTTACGATGGGTGTAGGTATTGGGATAGTATGACCAAATACTAATATACGCCTAACATTTCGTGAAATCAAATTGATGATGGTCGGGTTTAAAAGGAAATTGCATATTTTTATAAGTTGCACATAATGTTACAGATTATTGGTTTTGGCAAGCATCGCGTAAGTAAATATTTGTTGATTATTTATGGAGGATATATGTGTTCAACTATCATGACCGAATGCCAAGATACGCCCAAAATTTCGTGAAATCAAACGGAAGAAATTCAGTTTTATAACGAAATGTCATAATTTCATTAGTTGCAGCTAAAGCCGTTGATTAAAGATTTTGGCAACATCGCAATGGTAAATATATCTTCATTATTTACGAAGGGTATAGTTATTGAGCTAGCATGACCGAATGCCAAGATAGGCCCAAAATTTCGTGAAATCAAACTGAAGAAATTCAGTTTTATAACGAAATGTCATAATTTCATTAGTTGCAGCTAAAGCCGTTGATTAAAGATTTTGGCAAGCATCGCGATCGTAAATATGTTGATTATTTACGATGGGTGTAGGTATTGGGATAGTATGACCAAATACCAATATACGCCTAACATTTCGTGAAATCAAATTGATGATGGTAGTGTTTAAAAGGAAATTGCATATTTTTATAAGTTGCAGATAATGTTAATTATTATTGGTTTTGGCAAGCATCGCGTAGGTAAATATGTTGATTATTTACGATGGGTGTAGGTATTGGGATAGTATGACCGAATACCAATATACGCCTAACATTTCGTGAAATCAAATTGATGATGGTAGTGTTTAAAAGGAAATTGCATATTTTTATAAGTTGCAGATAATGTTAATGATTATTGGTTTTGGCAAGCATCGCGTAGGTAAATATTTGTTGATTATTTATGTAGGATATATGTGTTCAACTATCATGACCGAATGCCAAGATACGCCCAATATTTCGTGAAATCAAACTAAAGATATTTAGTTTTATAACGAAATGTCATATTTTCATTAGTTGCAGATAAAGTAGTTGATTAAAGGTTTTGGCAAGCATCGCAATGGTAAATATATGCTCATTATTTACGATGGGTATAGGTATCGAGCTAGCATCACCGAATTCCAAGATAGGCCCAAAATTTCGTGAAATCAAACTGAAGAAATTCAGTTTTATAACGAAATGTCATATTTTCCTTAGTTGCAGCTAAAGCCGTTGATTAAAGATTTTGGCTAGCATTGCGATCGTAAATTTGTTGATTATTTACGATGGGTGTAGGTATTGGGATAGTATGACCAAATACTAATATACGCCTAACATTTCGTGAAATCAAATTGATGCTGGTAGTGTTTAAAAGGAAATTGCATATTTTTATAAGTTGCAGATAATGTTAATGATTATTGGTTTTGGCAAGCATCGCGTAGGTAAATATTTGTTGATTATTTATGTAGGATATATGTTTTCAGCTGTCATGACCGAATGCCAAGATACGCCCAAAATTTCGTGAAATCAAACTGAAGAAATTCAGTTTTATAACGAAATGTCATAATTTCATTATTTGCAGCTAAAGTCGTTGATTAAAGATTTTGGCAAGCATCGCGATCGTAAATATGTTGATTATTTACGATGGGTGTAGGTATTGGGATAGTATGACCAAATACCAATATACGCCTAACATTTTGAGAAATCAAATTGATGATGGTAGTGTTTAAAAGGAAATTGCATATTTTTATAAGATGCAGATAATGTTAATGATTATTGGTTTTGGCAAGCATCGCGTAGGTATTTGTTTGTTGATTATTTATGTAGGATATATGTTTTCAGCTATCATGACCGAATGCCAAGTTACGCCCAAATTTTTCGTGAAATCAAATGAAAGAAAGTCAGTTTTAAAACAAACTCTTATATTTTCATAAATTGCAGCTAAACTTTATAATTAATGGTTCTGACAAGCATTGCGTTGATAAATGTTCGTTGATTATTAATGAAGAGTATAGGTGTTCAGCTGTCATGACCGAATGCCAAGATACAACCAATATTTCGTGAAATCAATTTAAAGATGCTACAATTTGTTATTCTACTGGGATTCGAGTTCACGCTTATATCGCATGCCATTTGTCGGGTTGTAAAAGATAATGTCGTAGTTACAATATTTTAGGAATTATTATATTCGATTTATGTTATTTAACTTAATGCATATGTAAAAATTGTTTATTGAAAATATTGATTGCTTTGGAGTTATCAAATGCTGCATTCAAAATTGCATTTTAAATCACGATCTATATCCTGGCACTCGATTTCGTACATGCAATCAATTTTGAATGCACGCATTCAATATTGATAGCATTTTCTTGTAGACTTTTGATTGCTGCATTCAAAAGTCTAAGATGCAATCAAAAGTCTGGTATTGTATAAATTATGCAATCAAAAGTCTGGTTTTATATATATATATATATATATATATATATATATATATATATATATATATACACAAAAAAGTAATAGTTTTTTAGACACACAGAAAACTTAAACTGTTTGTTTGCCGAAACTGGGCAGCCACTCGTTCTTAAAGTCTAGTATCGTGTCATTCTCGTCAGTTAAAATCACGTCAATCTAAGTGGGAGATGATGAGGTGTGATGCGTGGAACCATGGCGAACCATCTGCAAAGATAGCTCCTCAGATAGGCGTTTGATGATAGTGGCGTCATCGGATTCAGACAATATGTCAGCCCTACGTCCCCTATGTCCCCTACGCCTAGCCAAAAATCTGCCGCCCGAGTGCCAAACGTATTTGAAGCCTAACCCCTGTCATGGGGCAATAGTTCGTTGATATATAATTTACGCACTGGTTCCCAGACCGACGAATACTGACCAAGCAGCTCTGGCTTTATGTCATTAGTTGTTAAGTAGTTATTAACAAGCGCACGCTTGGCTTTTAATACATCTCCCACCAGTCCTACCCGTGCAAGCCTAACAACACACTGACACTTCCACGAGGCATAAGGATACGCACATTAACAACATCTTGGCGTGAGAGAGAGGGGAGGACGGTGTTGATTACCGCGAAGGCAATATCATTTAAAGCCTCTTGAGAGGTAGCAATTTTATCATTAAGAATCCTGCGTACAACAACCTCGCGGCTCTCAGAGCCGTCAACCCCTGGGCTACCCTTAGATTCGCTAAAGGGACCATCGCTGTGAGATGCAACTATGAGAGGCGAAAATGCGTCGGTACCACTCTTACAACTAACATTTAAATTATTACAACTTTTCTCGCAATTAGATTTTATGCGGAGAGTACTTAGGCCATCAGTCAAGAATCTAATTTGGTCCCGCATTAATTTATTATCCTCCAAGAGCAGCAGGCGATCTTTTTGCAGTTCATCCAATTGGGAGGACTGTTTAGTCACCAACCCCTGCAGATCAGCAACATGCGCCACCACGCCTTCAGATCCTCCAAGGGTGTTGGTGGATACAAACCGGTAGTGGTGGGCGTCTGAAAGCGGCTCATACAGGACCTGATATCGTCAAACTGTGCTTGTAGCGTTTCAAATCGTTGAAAAAACAGGCCCAGAGTACTTTACGGAATTAAGATATTATTATTAAAAGTAGAAGAGTGTACTGGTGTTGTGCTGTTGCTTCCCAGGGCGTTAATACATCCCTGATGTGACTAGAATCCTGATGATCGATGGTGCTGTTACTGTTGTCGGTAGAAGGCCGTACACTCAAAAGAGATTCTCTCGGGTAGTTTGAATTTCTCGCCGGGGAAGCCCCTCTATTGCTCGGAGGCGTGCGCGCCAGCTGAGGCCTACCGTACTGTGATGAGTATAAGAGGAACGACTCGCGTTTTTCCTCTCTCCTGGTCCCAGGCGTTAGCGGGGAAAACAGTGGGGGTCCATACTCGCACGCGTCTGTTGTTTGGTCGTGGGGATCAGCTGCTTCGTGCGTAGAGTCGCCGACACCCCGCGCTGCGAAGAGCCAGGAGCGGCACGCTTGCTTGCGTTGACAGACCTGGCTGTTGTTGTGGATTTCGGTCTATTACGGCAAATGTCGCACTGTCCTCCTAATTTTTTGCCTATGCAATGCGAGTGACTGCGCAGCTGGCATGTCTGACACGTGCTAGTCGGAGGTATTGAGACATTCTTACACACTGGACATACCTCTAAATTTTTCTTGGTCGCAGGTCTCATGCTTAATAATGATGCTGATTTCGATTGGATATAGTTTGAAATTGGCGCCGATGTTAGCTTGCCTCAAGTTTGACAGATTCACCAACCTCAGGGAAGAGATAAGAAACCAAACTCCCGCTCAAGTGCTCTGCCGCACATAACCTCTCAGGAAATATTGTTAAAATCGGTCTCTCTGGCTCTAATAAAAATGCCTTGCAGTTAATGCTTCTTGCTCGTGGAGTCTGCGGGAGGCCGGTAATTTCTGTAACAGTCCAGACTCGCACCGAACAATTTAGTATACGGGAAATTGTACAAGAAGTCGGAGCGATCCGTCAGCGTGACTATGTACATACGTGAGAGAGAGAAAGAGAGAGAGGGAGAGAGAGAGGGAGGGACGGAGGGAGAGAGAGAGAGAGAGATCTTTATTTGCTATATAATACAATAGTATATAGTAATAGTATAGATATCACAGATGTGCAACTGTGTTGCATAAGAAAACAATACATAAAATAAATATGGTAAGTAGAATGGTGATTGCTTGTCGTATGCTAGTAAAAAGAATAATACTTAAGGTCACTAGAGATCACATAAAAACATATAGAATCAGTCATATAAAATCACAGTATTTATCACAAATCAACCATTCATTTTTGTACTTGGTGTAGAGTTTGGTCATAGACCTATCTACATTGCACAAGAAACTACTAAGATTACACGTTATAAATATAACGGCCATAAGGCCAAGTCAGACAAGAGTGAGGATGCAGTGCCTTTGGGCTCAGAGTAGTCATGAATCGATGGCTAGTAAGTGCCGACGCAATGCTGTTTTGAATGAGGCGAGTGATGGTAGATGACGCAGAGTAGACGGAAGAGAGTTCCAGAAACAAGCACCCTGGACCTGAAAAGCTCTAGCTCCAGTTTCAGTACTCGCTGTAGGTATGCTCAGTTCCGGAGGAATTTCCCTACTGGACTGTGTGGGCTTGAATTTATTAAAAAATGAAGCCAAATACATAGGTTCACCGATCCGAGTCGTTTTGTATAAGAGAATGGCTTCAAAGTAGAGCCTTCTGGTATCGGTGCGTAGCCACTCAAGACGCCTCCGGTAGGGGCCGATATACTCATCCCTTCTAACTCCAAATATGTATCTCACACATGAACTGCTCAGTCTCTGTAGCCGTATTCGTTATTCGTTCGACGCGTCCAGGATGGTCACAGTACAGTAGTCCAAGTGTGGTTGTATCAGTGTCTCAACAAGCCTTCTGCGGAGAGTCTCGGTCGTACAGCCCCTGATGAACCGCAAGCTATACAGGGCTTTGTTGACTTTCTTAGTGATTGCATCTACTTGCGGTATCCAAGTAAGTTAACTGTCAAGTACAACACCGAGACTTACGACCGTATCACTGAAAGGAACGCTCACTCCGTCCGGCAACGGAACTCCTGGCAGGTTCTATGATTTGATACCATTAACGTTTCGCATGGAACCGAAGAATATGGACTTGGTTTTGCCGGAGTTGAGCCGCAGACAAGCTAGCCGAGACACGCCTTCGAGAAGGTTATCCTTGTTGGTGTGCAGATAAATCTGAAGGTCGTCCGCGTAAAAAAGATGTTTGATTGTAGTGCCGTCGAGTATGTACTGAAGGTCATTGACATAGAGACTGAACAGCAGGGGACCCAGGACGGAACCCTGTGGAATTCCCAAGTTGGTTTCAAGCCGTTCCGAGTTTCCATTCTTGTTGGAAATTACCATCTGAGATCGTCCCTGTAAATAAGATTCACAGGAGAGTCGTCCGAGAGAACCCCAGCTGTCGCAGTTTAGTTAGTAGTTTAGAAGATGAGATGGTGTCGAAGGCTTTGCTGAAGTCAAACAGCAGCAGGAGGGTCACCTTCTTTTTATCTATGGCCATGCGTATGTCGTCGGTCCGTTTTAGTAACACTGTTTGTGTACTGTGGTGTTTTCGGAAACCGGCCTGGAAGGGATCCAATATCTGGTTTTTACTAAGATACTCCGTGATCTAGGATTGGGCGATCTTCTCGAGTACCTTTGAGAGGAAACAAAGCAGTGCAATTGGACGAAAGTCGGTGACATCAGTTGGACCATTAGTCTTCCTTAGCGCAATTAGCTGTACCTGCTTCCAGATACTCGGAAATATGCCCTGAGCAAAGGAGCAGTTAAATAAATTTAATATATATTCGCCAATAATTGGGAGAGCCTTGACGACAACCCCGCAGGGAACACCGTCAACACCCCTCGCTTGCGAGGAAAATTGTGAAATGGCAAGGACAACGTCACTCATACTGACAGGGCTAAACGAAAACCCTTCCTCGCTTGTTGATAAAATAGACTCCATTGCATCGTCTATGTTTTCGAGGGGTGATGCCGATATTCCCGCGAAGTGCTCATTCAGCTCAACCGGCGTGAAGCCAAAAAACTCCTCCTCCTTACGCTCAGGCATGAGGCCGAGATGACGCATTACCTTCCATACATTTTTGTTTTCATCAAGAGCGTCCGAGAGCTGTTGACGAAGGAAGGAATCACGCTCTTGAGCAGAACGCATGTCGACCTCACTAGTGAGCCGAAGGACTTCATCGAAAAGCTCCGCTCTACCCGTGCGTTCATAACGCCTGAGTGTAGCATTGCGTTTGTCGATTAAGAGCCTCAACTCCGGTCCAGACCAAGGTGCACATTTCTTTGGCGGGCAAACCGTTTTCAGCGGCGCCAATTCATCGATTGAAAGTTTAAGATTGTTATTGAGGGCATTTAAAGCCGCGTCCAGATCGGCTTCAATGGAGTTCATGGCTGTCCAGTCACAACAAGATAAGAGGTCGACAAGAGAAGAAGAGAGTCCCCACTTAGCCCTGAACCGCCGCTTGTGGTTGCCATCTGTGGAGTGGGGCATCTTAAGCCAGAGTCTGGATCGGGATCCCGACGAGCACGACGGAAGTTCCTACGCAATTGTTGCGTTTGTAGCAACTCGTCTTTCAGTTTATTATTTTCGTCCAGAAGCAGCTTGTTCGCGTCGAGCAAATTATTAGACGCACTGATGTTTTCGGCTAGCTGAGTCTCGAGAGTAGAGATACGGGTATTCCATTTCTCCGCACCGACAGTGGTGCCCCCTTCCGCTGGGACGGGAGAGACACCACGTGGTGCCGAACCTCTGCTCACGAAGGCACTCAGCCCATCAAGCTGGTCTTGGAGCATGCCAAAACGCCTAAAGAAAAGCTCCATCCTGCTTATCGGGATAAGAATATTAGAGACACCCAACAGGCTAGTTTCTCTTAGTGGCGCATCCGTCGTCTGAGCGTTCTGCAGGTCCGTGGCGTCCAGTCCTGATGGAAGAGCAGGTCGAGATGCGGGAGATGGAGAAGCTGCGGCCTGCGTACAAGCGACCTATGAAGCTGGCGCCTGCGTGTCGGCCACCCGCCCAACAGATGCGCTGTGGTTCTGCTGGTTCCCCTCTTGCCGCTCCCAATCCGCGACGAAACGGAGAGGGGAGCCGATTGCCGAGTTGCCATCACCTTACTGCACATTAGCGCGCCGTGTTGACGCAGCACGCTGCGTCATCTGGTGGGGAGGGACGCGGCAAGCCGTCGATGTGAGCCGTCGAAGAGAGGGAGAGAGAGAGAGAGAGAGAGAGAGAGAGAGACGTGTGGGCTATCGGCACGAGAGAATTGTGGCGGGTGACGGTAGCCACGCACCATCTACGAGAACAGGGCGGTGACCATCACAAGCGCCTACCGTGAGTTCCGACTTGCGGCCCACACGTCTCTCTCTCTCTCTCTCTCTCTCTCTCTCTCTCTCTCTAAGTCGACACGTGTGATCAAATAGCTCCGCCTTGAAACGCATTAATAATTGGTTTTTTGCACTCCGTAGACGGAAGAATCTTTTTCAGGCTTTCTATACACCTTCTGGCTCCTGCTTCTGCGAGCATTACAGTGTGGTTCGCCTTCATCGAGCTAGGGTGAGAACAGAAAGACCTGCACGTTGCTGTTTGAGGTTAGGACATCAAGCTTCAGATTTGAGCAGTTGTTAGTTGGCTGAACTGTGTCGCATCGCTTTTTCATCAGGAATGAGTGAGTACACCTGGTCATCAACCAAGCCCGCGAAATTTCAAGAATTTTTTGGACTCTCTTCTGCGTGCCGACTATGTCTAGGAGCAAGAGTGGCCTAGTGCATGGTGGGAGTTTTGCGTTGCCAAGACGATCGTGACGTCAGCCGAGTTTTTGTCAGTGCTCACCGACTATACACAAGGTTCTATCAGCAGCATCGTTCTGTCTCTACGTTCGTGTCTTTTCAAGAATCTATAGGTATGAGTAATGAGTGAGCGTGTGTGTCCGGCGTGTAATTTAGCTGTAGAGCGCGGACTAAAATCGGTGCGAAGGTATAAACTGTGTACGCGGGTTTATCATACCAGCTGCCTGCGAGACGCGTGGTGTCGGAATTTTGCGTAATACCAATGTGCCCCATGTTGTAGTGTGCGTTCGCCGTGTTGTACTCTAGCTGCTAGCTCCAAAAGTGACGTGCTTTCCCCGCAACCGCTGTCGTCTGTGCAACTGCAGACTACACCGATCTCCTCGTTGTCAGGCGTGCTGGTGGGTCGTAAGCGTTTGGCTAGTGAGCGTTCTTCTCCGTCTCCCACACAAGCGCAGCCGCATAAGCTAGTTTGTTCGATTGCGGATAAGTGTGAGTCTCCAACAATGTCAGATGGTAGTGTGATGCTGAAATGGTTTGCGGAGTGGAATAGGGCGGAATTTCTACCGTTTAAGGCGTCAATTAACCAGCGGCTTAGCCAGCTGACTGACAGAATGGACTCTTTGGAGGTCTCCGTCGCGGATTCGAACAAAGATATTCGTGAGAAGTTGGCAATGACGCGCGCTATAGTTGATGCTACGGTAGTAAATATAGACAGCTGCGAGATTCGCGTCTCTGGTATCCCGAAAAGTTTGTCTGAAAGACAGTCCGATGCTGTGCAGATGGTATTTAAAGCGACGAGCAATGAACGGTATTTGAATTTTGTGACCAATATCCGTGCTTGGCCCTCAGCAACTTCTGCTGATAATGCTTCGAATAACTATTATTCATTGGTTGTTGAACTAGCGTCGCCTAATGTTAGAAATAAAGTTATGTCTTAATCCAAAACATTGCGAAATAAGACAGTTGACTCGATGTTTGGTGCAGGTAATAGCCAGAGCGTGTACCTAACCCCGATGTGGCCGCGATCGGTTTATGAATTGTTAAGTGCGGCCAATAGAAAGTATAAGGAACTAGGGTCCTTGCGTCCGGTAGTACGCAACCTAGTGGTTTGCATGCGGGCTGATGCTGCATCACCGCTGATGCCGATTCGTTCAACTGATGTTTTAGCAAACCTTACTCTAAATGCCAAGAAACAATGAAGTTCTGCTGCTCAGCCTGGTAGTCGTGGCTTAGTTAATAATTCTCTGTTAGTGTGTCATATAAATATAAACCACATTTCTGCAAATTTTAATAAATTGGAATTTTTTCTTTCTGATAATGGCCACAAGTATGATGTTGTTGCTCTCTCGGAAACATGGCTTGCTCCTGATCAATCTCAGTTCTCATATATCCTAAATGGGTACAATTTTCTGCGACATGATCGCATAGGCAGGCAAGGTGGAGGTGTTGCCCTTTATATTCGCGATTGTTATAAAACTAAGTTAATTACATGTTCTGAACAAAAATTTGATAACACACCTGAATATATGATCGTTGAGTACTTGCAACTTTCAATGACCATGCCCCGAGTAAAAAACATGTAATTCGAAATGACTATAAGCCATGGGTTTCCAAAGATATACGTGTTATGATACAGGCAAAGAGTGCAGCTTATCGTCGAGCTCGGTCAACCGGTAGAACTGCTGACAGGTTATTGTTTGTAAATTTGCGAGCTAGAGTGAGTAACAGCATTGATATTGCGAAGAATAAATACTACTCCACTCTACTTCAGACGTCGCCAGATTCAAGAACTCTCTGGCAGAGATTACGTGGTATGGGTGCAGCAGCCCCATAACCGCTCGCGTATTTTTCAGCGGCATCCTTAAACATGCACTTTGATGATGTATCGTGAAAAACTCCACAATTGCAACTGTCGGATGTGAGAGAGATCTTGGACCTACCACTAAGTGCTCCACCTAAAGCTTGCTTCGAATTTAGTGCTATAACTGAGCGTGACCTGGACCGAGCACTGGCAAAAGCAACGAAAAGCTGTTCTGGGGCAGATGGCGTATCTACTCGCATGCTCAAGTTAGCGTACCTGATAGTGAGACCTTATCTCGTAGAGATCTTCAATCAGTCAATTACGCAAGGTGTTTTTCCGGACTGCTGGAAACTTGCTACCATCATACCTTTGTCGAAATGTCATCCGCCAAAGTCACCATCAGACACGCGGCCCATAGCTTTACTTTCGAAATTCTCCAAACTTTTTGAAAGAATAATTTACGACCAGCTGACAAACTATCTAACACAGCACAATCTTCTTGACCCTTATCAGTCGGGCTTCAGACCGCGCTATTCGACACAGACTGCGCTGTTATATTTTACTTATATTTTATAATGGCGTAACCAAGTAATTGTCAACAGCAGTACGCACTTCCTCTGTAAAATATAATATTATATTTTACAGAGGAAGTGCGTACTGCTGTTGACAATTACTTGGTTACGCCATTGGTCCTATTTGATTTTTCAAAGGCATTCGATACAGTTTCTCACTGCTTGCTCCTTAAAAAATTTCGTGCTCTAAATTGCTCGCATGGAGTCATTAGGTGGTTCTCAAGCTATATAAGTGGACGTTCCCAGGTTATCCGTGGTGATGATGGTACTTTTACTGAACCAATTCTGACCTATACTGGTGTGCCGCAGGGTAGTGTACTGAGCCCACTGTTGTTCACCATCTTCATCAATGATCTGTCTCGTGTACTTCGTAACTCTAAGCATGGCATCTATGCAGATGATACTCGAATTTATGCTCATTTCCGACCATCTGAGCTTGCTGCTGGGCTTGAATTGATGAAACAGGATGCATTGAAAGTATTTAAATGAGCGCAGGAAAACCAAATTAAACTTAACTCGGGCAAAACGAAGGTTATGATATTAGGCAGTCAACCGTACATTTCTGCTATTGATTTTGACTCTCTTCCTGTTTTCATCATTGATAATACTGTTGTTTTATATTCAAGCTGTATTACCGATCTTGGTATGCAGCTTACATCAACACTGAACTGGGAAAACCAGGTTAGACGAATCTCGGGCAGAGTTCATGGTGCACTGTACTCCCTGAGGCGTCACAGCCACTCGCCTTCTCCTGCTCTGCGACAGCGTCTTGTAGAAGTGCTAATTTTTCCGCACTGCGACTATGGTTGTATAATTTACAATGACGTTACACAAGAGCAGGAACTAAAGTTGCATCGTCTCTTGAATGCATGTGTACGATATGTGTATGGCAATCTACCTTGGAGGTCTCCGATGACCCCATACCGGCTTTCATTGGGCTCGCTGGATACGAAAAACAGGCGAATGTTTTTCTTAGCTGCAGTTGCCTTTAACTGTCTCTCATCCGGTGAACCATCGTACCTGACAAATTTATTTTTGTTAAGATCAAACAGCGCACTTCGCACGTTGTCGCGCCGCCTGTCCTCGCTTTTACTTTATCCCACACCTCGCACTGAAATGGTAAATCGATCGTTTCATATTGTGGCGTCGCGTTTCATAAACTCCTTAGAAGACGACATGTTAAGTTTAGATGTCAATTTATTACACCAATTCAGGAGTATGGTACGTGAAAAAATGCTGCTTGATGAGGCCATGCAATGGAGTGGTAGAGTGTCACGCGAACCAGAGTTAAACTTGAATCCAACTCCACAAGGTTCGATATTGAGTTCTATGTTGAAACGTACTGATCTATTGCGAAAATAGGATAAGCGATTGCAACTTAGCTTAAGATGATCGATCTCAGCGAAATTGTTAAAGTTTTTGTTTTTTTTGAAGAATCAAGCTGAACGCCTGTATACTAGTCAGTAAGCTTTGTAAACAAAACAATAATCAAAATGTTTGTACTAGTCGACATGTTATCTAATGATATACATATATTGTAGTTACACTTTTGTATTTTTCTATATACAGGGCTACATGGGGTTATACCCCGTAGTCTCAATAAATTTAACTAATCAATCAATCAATCAATCAATCTCTCTTCCTTGACGACCTACAATCTGGTTTTCGCACTGGCCACTGCACACAGTCCGGCCCGACGAGGTTGACTGATGATGTCAGGCTTGGCATGAACAAAAAGAAAGTAACACTTCTAATTCTCTTTGATTTTAGCAAGGCGATTGATACTGTGTGTCACGTCAGGCTACTCAGAAAGCTAACCTCTTTGGGCTTCTCTAAGCAGGTTATCCGCTGGTTCGCCTCTTACCTCACTGGTAGAATGCAGGCTGTTATTGATGACAGCAGTGAACTCTCATTCAATTTAGCTATAAAAATTCAATGTACCTTACTACTGTATTACTGTTAATGTTTCTTCTGTACAACAAAATGTACAGAAATAAAAATTATTTAATCTAATCTAATCTAATCTTCTTCCCTCTCCCTCTCTGTCTCTCTCTCTCTCTCCTTTATATATATATATATATATATATATATATATATATATATATATATATATATATATATATATATAATATATACCGGAAGATTTTAGAATGTCTCTAACGACTAATGAAGAAGCGCGCGCAGATCGCGATAAAGCATTACAGATTTTTCTAAGCAAATTTAAAGAGTTCGATTCCGACTAACTAGGAGATTTTTGGGATCTACAAGAAAGAAACGTAACAAAACGAACTGTACCCCTCACTAGAGTAAGTGCGAACGATTCATTACTAGGTAATAATCCCGCATCTAGCACGACCAGATCGCCACCTCAAGTAAATTCACACTTAGTCGAACCGGCGATAATTGCGAGAAGAGCAAATAAAGAGGATTGACACACATGGGAAGATTTCGAAAAAGACATGAGATACTTATTCAGATCCGATAGTTATCCGGAAGAATTCGAAGACTAAATCGGGGAAAGAAAGCAAAAACCGTACGAATCGCTATGCCGGTAATCGAAGCAGGAACGAGAGTGATGGAATAAGGCGGGATTGGCTAAATGGATAGAGCGTGCGTTTAGAGATCTCGGGAGAGCCGGATCGATTCTCGGTCCCGGCATTTCCTTTTGTGTTTTCCTCCTCTCAAATCCCCTCAACAGACCAACCCCGTTACATGGCGCCCAATGTGGGACCCATTTATGATAGCAGTTTTGCTGTTCCAACTGCGATCACAGCCAGGGCCAGAAAAGCCCTGTTTATTATAATTTAAAGCTGTCGGGCTTGCAGAAGGCACGGCTCGGCCGAGTCAAGAATGCTCGTGTAACTCACACGACCCCGCGGAGGCGGCAGGGTCCAGAATTATCAGTAAGAAGATATTGAATTATATAAAATCACTTATATTCGCAAATAGGGTAAAGCGTTGTGCAAACACCGCACACTTGCGCGAGCGAGAAAGAGAGATGTGAGAGGGATGTTCGATGAACGCAAGAGAGAGAGTGGAACAGCTACTTACAGTCGATGGGCAGTGGTCCTGGTTCGTGGCGGTTGTTCGGACGTGGTCCTAGGCGTTCGCTCACTTCCCTTGGCACTTTTCTCCTCTCGCTTACGGTTCCGTAAAACGTCGTTGTAGCTATAGTTGCGGGGCTAGCGGCTCACGAGAGACTGACTACCGTCTCTCGCGCGCGAAGATGACCCCCGACCCATCGGCACATCGTCGTCATATCTTGACAACGATGTAAGGTCAGGTGGCAACAGCGTTACTTGTTCCGACTCTCTCTCTCTCTCTCTCTCTTTCACTCTCTTACCTCAACTCTCGTTCTCACTCGTTTCAGTTTCCGCTGGCTACTTGCTGCAACAATCATTGTTTGATACATTATTTGTTTTCATCCGGGGAGATGTCGTAACGTGCTCAACGTGCTTTAATTACACTGGTAATTAGACTAGTATATACATATATATATATATATATAACTAGTAATCCTCCCACAGTGGCGCGTCGAAACAAACCAGTCGCCGCCGCTGCTGGTTGTGCTAACTCACCACTGCAGGGGGGGTATTCAGCGCGCCGGAGGAGAGACTGCCATGTGTACGCTCCACCAGAGAGAGAGAGAGAGAGGGGGGGGGGGGGGAGAG
The DNA here is from genome assembly GCA_020010945.3 of Muscidifurax raptorellus. NCBI lineage: Eukaryota > Metazoa > Arthropoda > Insecta > Hymenoptera > Pteromalidae > Muscidifurax > Muscidifurax raptorellus. The sequence continues at coordinate 577,101 of JAHUUD020000061.1, forward strand.
AGAGAGAGAAAGAGTTAGAGATATTATATATACACTGAGAGAAAAAGTATGGACTGGTTGCTGGTGAGTCCCCCTTGGAGTAAACCCTGCGCGAGCGGTCTGGAATAGTTCCAGGTGCTGCCGCATATAATGCAGTAGCGCTACGGAAAATTTCCTGTGACGAGTCCAAGCAATATTTCCAAGAGCCATCCGCAATTATCGGGGCAGGCTCATGGAATAATTGTGGGCGCTCGTCTGCAATATTCATTCGACAATATAATAAACTCCTATGGTTTGTGGTTAAACAAGGTAATGAATATATAAAAAAACTGTACATATTGCGCATCGAATTTATTATTTCACAAGTCGTATCTAGTAACTACAATTTCTAAATTATTTTTTTTTACATAAGTACAAGGCGGAATTAATGGAATGTGAGAAATATTTATAAGTGTAATTGAATCGGTATTTTAAAATAGGTCGAAATTCTTGGCAAAATGTTTTCTAAAAATACAGTATTCGTTACAGGTTTCGATAGTAATGGAATTCAATTTGGTATACTTAAAAATATATATAATTATAAAAATGAAATTTTCTTCCTCACAAAAAACCTTTACAAATTTGGTTTTAATGATTTTTTCCATGCATATGATGTGCATAGCGATACCGATTCAATTACACTTATAAATATTTCTCACATTCCATTAATTCCGCATTGTACTTATGTAAAAAAAAATAATTTAGAAATTGTAGTTACTAGATACGACTTGTGAAATAATAAATTCGATGCGCAATATGTACAGTTTTTTTATATATTCATTACCTTGTTTAACCTCAAACCATAGGAGTTTATTATATTGTCGAATGAATATTGCAGACGAGCGCCCGCAATTATTCCATGAGCCTGCCCCGATAATTGCGGATGGCTCTTGGAAATATTGCTTGGACTCGTCACAGGAAATTTTCCGTGGCGCTACTGCATTATATGCGGCAGCACCTGAAACTATTCCAGACCGCTCGCGCAGGGTTTACTCCAAGGGGGACTCACCAGCAACCAGTCCATACTTTTTCTCTCAGAGTATAGTTATACATACATATTTATTGTCGATATTTTAAGCTAGTATTGAACTGCCTTTCCTTGGCTCTCAAATCCGTCGCCTGCAGAATTGTCCATGTTATAACACTTATATAAATTACGACGTACTTAGGTGAGTTAGAGCTTGTTGTTTCAACAAGCTCTCTGCTTATTCGAATGATATCTGTTGCAGACGATACAACCGATAATAGTCAGGCCATATCAACACTTCTATAGCATGAAAGTTATGACTCCATAATAGCGTGATAGGAGTGTCATATAATCGCAGCGTGCGACCTATTAACTGCCGACGAAGCCAATCCGGAAGCGGCCTTACAACAGCACTGGATACTGCTACCTGCTGTTCGATCTGTTCTTCAGGTGAATCAGCCTTGAGAACAGAGGCATCATTTTGAGCATCATCCGGGAGCATAATTGTTTTTATACACACATGCACTGAAAATCTACGAAATTATTTTTTGTTTGTACACGCTTTTAACTGTTCATTTATTTATTTAAAATTCTTTCTTTAATAGCTGCCTCTTCTTGATAATACAACGAGGACACATCCTAACCTTAAACTTAATGCTGTACGACCAGCGTATACGCTGATATTTGCCCTGGCGATGGTAGTGCACATAGCAGAGGTAGCAATTGTCGTCCTGTGTAATTTTTCTCATTATACTGTACGCTCCTTTAAAAATGCTCCCGGTAAAATCACAGCTAAAATCGCTCATGATAATCACCCGGACAGAGTTAAACCATCACTGATAGGTACTCATTTCCAGAGGTCTGATACTGCGACACTTTGTTAGCCCTGAACATGTGCGATCCCACGCTACAAGCACATCTTGCATATCCTCTTTTTGCTGATGCTTCAAAATTTAGCAAAAATTTAGTTTTCAACCTAGAGCGATGATTTTTGGCCTGTAGGTATATCTTAACGCACTCTATCAGTTGCCATTGAAAAAAAATTAATTTACCAAAATTCGCGATTTTTTCTTTATGTCTGAATTTTGCAGGATATTAAGTGTCGTCGATAAGCTCGAGCATCGTGAACGACGATCTCAAGTATTTTTTATAGCGCTCTCTCTTTCTTGCCGCTTATTCCAATTCACAATTTAAAATTTCCCCAATGCGGATAATTGCGAATAGTGTTTAAATATTGATGTGAAGAGAAAACAAGAACATACTAGGGCTTGTTTACACATGCGCTGGGTATCAGATTGCAGTCAATTGTTAAAAAGTCATCACTACTCGTTATTCCGCAAAATTATTGCTTTCAGGTTTTTTTTATGCCTACTCTCTTACCATGTGTGCTGTAAATATAATATCTTATATTATATAATATCGCATATATAGACAATATATGCGCACGTGCACATAAATAGCCAGTATGATCTCCGCGAGATGTATTATCCTTTATTAGCAGTATCAGCAAAAAAAAGCGTTGTGTTTTACGCTGCATACCCACCGTGTAGACAGAGGCAATACTTAAGGAGCTACATTTGCAGGTTTCGGCAGTTCTACTTTGGATAATCGAAGTATCTCTGTCAGAATGATTAGGGCAAGTGTGGTTCATTTAGCCAACGTCATCGGTCAGGGATTGAGTATCGTGAAAGATCGAGACTCACATATTCACACAATGTGTGGCAGAGTATGCGCCTCAGACCTACAGAACGAATCAGCGGAGGTTTTATGCAAAAAGCTGCATTTTCTCTTGCTGCATTGTAGAATAACCACGGTATATTAAATGTTTACCGTCGGTCTATTCCGTAATCTAGACGTTCTGCCGATTGCTCTCCAAGCAATACGACAGCGCAACGATCACGGGCAGCCGCTAGCTCGTGCCATGTTTCACCGACAATGTATCATTTACTCTTTTTTTTCAAATCTAAACTCTTAGAATACTATTATTTATTTCAATATTTATACGACGACACTGATTCGGTATTTTACGTTAGCCGAGGTGAAATCGGTGAATATGAGTTATTAATCGGTACGTCGCTGGGCAGTTTGATAAATGAACTAGCCGACAAGAGCCCTGGTGCATATATAATAATCTTTTTGTCAGGTGGTCCAAAGTTTGACACGTATAAATGTGAAAAATCGGATGGGAAGAGGAGTGTATATGCAAGGTTAAAGGGATCCGGTTGAACTAAACGAACAGTGAAGAGGTCAACTTTGATTCGTTTCGAGAGATGATTGCTTCTCCACACCTGGAAATAGTATTGACGAATTATGCTATACGTAGAACGGCATTTTACGACGTGATATCTCAGAATGAGACAAAGACATGCAAACCTATGTATTGCAAACGAATATTTACAGAGTTAGAAAAAAGTTACCCGTATAGCTATAAGATATCGGTAACTGACAGCCTGTACTTACATTTATTTATTTATTTATTTATTTATTTATTTACCAGAGTATATGTACAATACAAGTATGAATTACATGTAGCGAAAACTTGTGTACAGACGACACTACAAAAAAAAAGTATCTGAGCTGGAGGTTGATTGTCATGACATGGTGACGGCACTAAGACAAGTCAAGACACGTTTTGGTTCGAAGATTGTGGCAGTTCATATGCAAACATATTAGATGCAATGGGTGTTACTAATGAGATAATAAAAGAAAATGCTAAAACCGTAAAACAACTTTTAGAAGAAGAAAAGAATGAAACTAAAGTAGTAACTAATGTTTGTGTAGATTTTAAGGTTGGATTGTAGGGCTTCGAGTAAAAGACGAGGTTTTTTCTTTTCTTAACAATGGACTCTTTATTCAGATAGAGTCGGCGAGGTGGCGGTTAGCTAACTGTCGTGTTTATTGTGTGTTTGTCGCACTGGACGACCCGCAGAGAACTGAACGCTGCGCAAGCTTGCAGCGCTGGCGAAAAGAGACGATTGACTAGACGTCTGACGCTGATTGGTCCATCAGAGACCACGTTATTTGAGGAGTAGAATACGTGAGAACCTAGAATCAGCGCAAGCTAACAACGAGAATGCGTGTATAATTAGTGTGAGCGAACGAAGTGTATGTGTTTATGGACGTGTGTATGTGTGAGACTATTCTAGCTTATATAGACGTATCTGAATACATAACATTCCGCCCACCTCGTTTTAATATGTTAAAACGATACAAAAAATTACAATAAAGAAGTATCAAATTTTACATACTTAAATAGAATGCGATACAAACATTAATGGCTCCGAGTTCTAGAATCTATAAGTTCTAACGTGCACATTCTAAAAATCGTGTATGGTATTAACATAAAATACAATTTGATCCTAGATGAGCAATTAATACTGCAAAAAACTAATTTACTTCAATATTGTCAACCAAGTATAACAAATATCTAATATCCGTGTAGTAATTCAAATTAACGCTTAACTTGCAATTAAACCATTATGATGATATAAATTGATTTTCAAATGAATTTGATATTGCGTGAAACAAAAATGATTGACTTCAAATTGACACTTGAAATTATAGCAAATCTCTAATAACAAAATAACAACTTGTTCGTTGTGGCTACTAATGAAATTGATAGTACGCTTTGCGCTCGACTAAAGCGTAACATTTGACGTTACGATGCAATTGACAAAGCTAATTCAAAATTGATAAACGAAGAACATTTACAAACATTAACCGTAATTGATTTTACCTAATTTAGCTACTTCGCATTTACATATCATAAGTAGGCGACAGCATGATCTAACGTTAATTTAAATTTGACGTGTAACAATCTTCGAAAGTTGGCGATCGATATGACGTTACGACAAAATGATCAAAAAAACTAATCTCAAAATTATGTTCCTATACTTTGAAATATTGACTTGAATTATACACTAGTGGAAAAAATTAAAGGATCAAAAAAAAATTCTGAATTTTTAGGGGTTTTTAAAATGGCTGTATTTCCCTTAAAAATGGTCATATCATGATTTTAAAAAAAGCATTTTAAAGCTTGATGTATCTAGTTTTAAGATCTTACAATGATACAATTTTTCAAGCATCACGTACGTACCGCGCAATCCTAAGAAATACTAAAAAAAATTTTTTCTCAAAATTTTTTCGATTCTTTTTTATGGTCCACCTTGGGAAAAATTTTTCGAATTTAACCACCATATATGTCGAATAACTTGTTTATTCAGCTTCAATTTGTTTTTTTTAAAACTTCGATTCGACCACTTCTCGCTGAGATATCGAGCTTTGAATGGAAAGATCTTTTTTCTCTTTAATCATCAATATCTCAGCAACCGCTTATTTTACAAGAAAATGAAGGAGGGTTTTGAAATCTTGAATAAATGTACCACAATAATCAGCGATAGATTTTTCAAAAATAAATTTTCTTTAGTCTTTACATTAATTTGAAAAAGCAAGAAAAAAATTACCTTTGGTGGCTTTTTGGATAATCAGGCGTTTAGTTGGAAATATCGCGTAAACCTGTAATGTTAAGTGTTCGAAATACGATTGGGTATATAAACTTCATTTTAAATTGAATTAAATGTTTGAGTCAATTCAGTTTACAAATCAGAAATATCATGGAATGCAACAACAGAATCATGGTGAGAATGATAAAATATTGTTCTTTTAAATTATGTAAAGTAAAAAATTTCAAAAAAAAATTTTTTTTTTATTTTATTTTTCAAAAAAAACTTTTTTTAAATGTTTTTTTTCCAATAAATTTGAACACCTCTATCCATAAAACTGCAGTCAAAGACCGAAAGAAACATTTTTTTTTCATTTTGGTAAAGATTATGATCATTTACCGTCAAAGTCGTGATCCATTAATTTTTTTTGAAATTCGATCGAAAGAAACAAAAAAACGGTTTGATGGATCAAATTGAAACTTTGTGAGATTTTTGTGGGCATATTGAACTGTAAAAGGCACACTTAACATTACAGGTTTACGCGATATTTCCAACTAAACGCCTGATTATCCGAAAAGCCACCAAAGGCCATTTTTTTCTTGCTTTTTCAAATTAATGTGAAGACTAGAGAAAAATTTTTTTTTGAAAAAACTATCGCTGATTTTTGTGGTATATTTATTCAAGATTTCAAAACCCTCCTTCATTTTCTTGTACAATAAGCGGTTGCTGAGATATTGATGATTAAAGAGAAAAAAGATCTTTCCATTCAAAGCTCGATATCTCAGCGAGAAGTGGTCGAATCGAAGTTTTAAAAAAAGCAAATTGAAGCTGAATAAACAAGTTATTATATATGGACATATATGGTGGTTAAATTCGAAAAATTTTTCCCAAGTTGGTGGACCATAAAAAAGAATCGAAAAAATTTTGAGAAAAAATTTTTTTTAGTATTTCTTAGGATTGCGCGGTACGTGATGCTTGAAAAATTGTATCATTGTAAGATCTTAAAACTAGATACATCAAGCTTTAAAATGCTTTTTTTAAAATCATGCTACGACCATTTTTAAGGGAAATACAGCCATTTAAAAACTAACCCCTAAAAATTCAGAATTTTTTTTTGATCCTTTAATTTTTTCCACTAGTGTATATAGCATTGGACCAACTTTAAATTAATAATAGTGACGACTCACCAATTAAAAAAATGCGCAGGAGTTAAAACAAAAAGTTCTGAGGCATCGTCCGTAAGTGGAACGATTGGACAAGAATTAAGACATGCTTCAACTTGGCAGTGAATAGTATAGAATTCTTCAAAAGTAAGAATTGTATCTCCGACAATCCGTTTTAAATAATGTTTGACAGACTTAACAGTTGCTTCCCATATTCCTCCAAAATGAGAAGCTCCTGGTGGATTGAAGGAACAGGTAGTGCCCAGTTTACTTAGTGTAGATTGAATCGTGCGAGAGTGATTGGAACCCTTTTTGTACATTTTTTTTAACTCAGCATCAGCGCCGATAAACCTTTTAAATGCTGTTATGAATGACTCAGTGTCGTATGACGAGACAGCTTCTAAATAAACAGCTTTGGTGCTGAAACTAGCGAAAACAGCGAAATATCCTTTGAATGATTTGTGCCCTCGGTGTCTCGAGGTTCGTAGTAGATATGGGCCAGCATAGTCTACTCCTGAGTTGGCGAATGGTCGAGCTAGTTGAACCCTCTTCGTAGGTAGGGCTCCCATTTTTTAACCTTCTTGATTGGGTTGAAATCTGTTGCATGTTATGTAGTTGTGAATGAAAGTCTTGATTTTCATCCTAGCTTTGATGATCCAATATCTTTTTCTGATGTCAATTAGAGGTAGCAATGTTCCACCATGTAACGTCTGTTGATGTGCTTGCGTGATCACTAAATCTGTGAATTTAAGATCCGCTGGCAGTGTAATAGGTAATTTTTCATCTTCGCTCAATAGAGCGTTCTTTAGCCTACCGCCCATCCTGAGCGATCCGTCTCTGAGTGTCGGATTGAGGCTTTTTAGTTGATCTTTTTTACTGAGTTCTTCCCCCCGTTGAAGAATTCTCACTTGACTTGTGTAGTAAGCAGTCTGAGTCACTTGACACCAGACTAATTCTGCATTTCTCAATTTGATTGCTGTCAAATGAATTGAGGATGAGACGAACGATAGTGGTAAACGATGAGAAACTCTGTTCTTAAAGGATGCATTCTTTATTGTGCGGTTGACGAATCTCAATACATTGAAGTTACATGTAATAACTTGTGTAGTGATGAATATTTGTCTAAGAGTTCCCAATTATCTTGAGGTTTTGGAGAGGCAAGTAGAATTGATGCTGTTTTTCGCTCTGAGCGTAGCAAGTGATTTTTTTTTCTTGACGAGGTTCAATGTCATGAACTATTGACCAATCGAGATTGTTTTCAGATAACCATTGAGGACCGTTTCACCATAAAGAATTATTGATCAGTTCACTTGCTGAAGAACCTCGTGAAGCTACATCTGCTGGATTATCAGATGAATTTATGTGATGCCAATATGCATCAGGTAATGTTGTAGTGATGTCCGAGCACCTGTTTGCTATGAACGTTCGCCACTTAGAAGGTATGTCTCTTAACCAGTATAGTACATCTCTTGAATCCGACCATAAATGAATAGAACTTGGTAATTGTAGAGTATCTACGAAGTGTTTAGTCAATTTTATTACAAGTTGTGCAGCACATAATTCCAGTCGAGGAATCGAAAGTTTTAGTAGGGGGTACTTTTGTTTTATCTCCCAGAAGAAAAACCTGTGTATTTTCTCCTAATTCTCTGAGGTATACTACACGTACAAAACCATGAAATTCGTATTTTTGATTTGATGACTTTACGCGACCCACCGCTTTATCCGTATATCTGCGATTGGTAGCAAGGAAGTATAGAGTTCTCTCCACTGTAATTCGTAATCCTCCGGTAATCTTGAATCCCATTCTCTTGACAACATCCATAGTAATTGCATAAATACTTTTAATGCTACGATTACTGGAGCTATCCATCCCAATGGATCGTACAATTTTGCTATTTTGGCTAGAACCGACCTTCTTGTTTCGGCGCCAATGAGTTCTTCAAGGGCTATGTTGAAATAAAACCAATCTTGATCAGGATCCCAAGCAATCCCTAAATTTGAAAACCCTGAACCAATTTTAAGTGAAGCTGCTGAAACTTGTAATTCGAATGGAAGCGACTCGATCAAAGATTTTTCATTCGACATCCATTATCTTAAGTGGAATCCTCCGCTCACCATCATCTTGATAACTTGTTGCTGCTTTTCCTGGGCTTCTTGTTGGTTTTGACCACGAGATAAAACGTCATCCATTTATATCTCGTTCCTTAATACTTCAGCTTCTAGAGGATAGTTTGACTTTTCATCTCGATTCAATTGTTTGATTGTACGATTGGCAAGATAAGGAGATGGTGCAAATCCAAAAATTACCGTTGTCAAGAAATGAGTTTGTAGTTCTTGATCCGCTTCATCTCTCCAAACAATAGCTTGGAGATGTTAATCTTCCTTGTTGACCCAAATCTGTTGAAACATTTTTTCGCCATCCGCTACAAAAATAATTCGATAGATTCTCCATCTAATGAGAATGGCAATAATCTCGGGTAATAGATTTGGCCCTGCATAGAGACAGTCGTTGGCTGACGTCCCAATTTTTGACCTTTTTGAGGCGTTGTAAACAACTCGAAACTGAGTGGTTGTACGGCTTTCTTTGTAGATTCCATGATGCGGAGAAAAATAACAGCTATCCAAATCTATCATATGCCCCTTTTTGATATAGTCGTGCATGCACTCTGCATACGACTTTTTTAGCTTTTGGTTATTCACGAACCTTATTTCCGTACTTAAGAGTGTGTTGACATCTAATTGATATGAATTACCCCAATTTTTCGGTGTGTTCGGGCTTTTGTGGCAGTCTGACTTCGTACGTACCCTCTTCAGTACGCTTGGTTGTACTCTCGTATAATTCTACGCAGAATTGCTCGTCTGCTGTGAGATACTTGTTACTTGGAACTTCTTCTACTTCCCAAAAACAACGTAGGGCCTTGTCGAGTTTGACATATGTATTAGAATGAATGATTGTGCGACGATTTTCGAGATGCTTTGATGTCGACCCAGAGACTACCCAGCCTAGTGATGTTTGCATCGCGATTGGTGCTGAACGCCTACCCTTCTTGATACCTTCTTCGACGATTTGCGCGTGCACTTGCGCCCCCAGTAAGATGTCGATCTGCTCTGAACCTCCAAAGTTGGGATCAGTAAGTGGTTTGTATGTAGTGATTTTCGGCATTACATACGTCTTCACGTTACAAGAAAAATTTAATTCGAAGTGTGATTGCACTGTCAATTCTACACAAATGTTCTTTATCACCACATATACCTGTGATCGAGACTCTAACAGATTTTCTTTTGAGATTCAAAGACTGATATGTCTAATGCCATCAACCGATTGAACATGAATCCAAGCTGTAGCAAGTAACACTGAATCAGAGTTGCATGTGTTTGCTATATTGAGAACGGGTTCAACGTTCGAAGATTTGAGTGATAAATAATGGTTGCTTGATGAATTTGATTTATCTAATCCCACTGAATCCTTAATAGGCGGAATATCTCCTTTCCTATTATTGTCGAAATGCAATAGCGTTTGATGTTTGCCCGAACATTGCTTACATCTTTTGCTATTTTTACAATCTTGTGCATTGTGTTTTCCTAAGCAACTGAAACACAACTATTTCTTAACTGCGCATTGTTTCCTCTCGTACGGCGATTTTTCTACGAAAGTCTCACAATTGATAATGATCACATGAAGTAGTACTTTTATTACTTTGTGCAAGATTAATAGATTTAGATTTTACAGCGCTTTTGTTGTTGCTGCGATCTGATTCACTATCTTTGAAATCGAAATTATTCAAATATTGACTTTGTTTTGCGCTTGCCAATTAAGTAGAAGATAACCTTTCGTTTGCTAAAAATTTAGTCAACTCCTCAAATTTCGGAGGATTTTCAGGATACTCTGATCGAGATATAACTTCTTCCCATCTGCATTGTAAAAAAGGTGATAAATGATTTGTTGTGATGAACACCGTAAAGTGGTCCCAATGTTCCGTTAAACTACCTGCTGTTTTCAAGCCTCTTGAAATTCTCGAAAGATTGAGATATTGTAGATCTGTATAGCTTTCCACTTTCAGGGTCAATGGTTATATTGTAATAGTTTCACAGGTTCCACACAATGAACCAAAATGATAAACTACAGTTTGGAGTTGAAATACAAGCAAAAAAAGTGCTTAGAAACTAACAAAACCAGGTGCAAAAAAATGTCTAGTCTAGTATCTAGAGCAAGCGGGTAGCAAAAGATTTACAAAAAGATGAGTTTCCAAATTAACTGAAACTAAATTTAACGTGAAGCAAAACCTAATTGCTAGCTATCAAACAAATCCAAAACAATATGCAGCGCATATAGTAGAATGTGAACGAAAATTTAAACTAAGTAGTAGTTTATTACAATAAGCAAAAGAAATTCAAAAAATGTCTACTCAAAATTCAAAGTTTTCTTTAAGCCCAGATGCTTAAATATTCAAAAAAATCTCATTGCACAAAGATTGTCTCAATTGATGTGGATGTGAAGTAGCTGGAAGAAGAGAGTAAATGGAACAACTATACCAAAAAACTCCAGCGTCGGAAGTAGTATGGTTCACACCAATGAACCAATGTAGTTGTCCATTGTGTTTGTAGGGCTCGCCTGGCTCCACGTAGCTGACGTGTCGACTGCGCGCTTCGTGTTGCTTGGCAGCAGTGGCGATCGTCTCTCTCTCTCTCTCTCTCTCTCTCTCTCTCTCTCCCTCTCCCTCTCCCTCTCCCTCTCCCTCTCCCTCCCTCTCTCTCTCTCTCTCTCTCTCTCCACCATCATTAAGAGCGATATCGTTGCCACTAGGATCATGGGAAGACTTAACGCAGTCAACAACACCTCGGCAGCTGACAGCAGACTACGACCTATGGCCGTCACTTTGTATTCCCATGCCCTTGTACGTACCACCTTGGCGGCGAAAATAAAGAAGGGTAAGCTTCACACATCTGAGCTTAATGCTAATCTACTGGAGGAAGCCAAGGCCTTAGCCCCAGACCATCAGGGTCTCATCAACATCAACGAGCTGCTTCCTCCAGAGACACATAAACTACGTGTTAGGGCCAGGCTGGAGGCCAGGAGGAGACAAGGATGCAGATCCTACGTGAGAGACGGGAGAATCTTCATCCGCACTGCTGAAGACAAGGAACGAGACACCATCATCACCAGCGATGAAGAACTGACTAATTTCTTTGCCAGGAGGACCCTGATCAATAACAGCAGCGTCAACTAAAATCATTACACCTCATTCCACCTATACCACCATCATCTTCATTTTCGTTCACCTCATCTTCATCCGTTTCCAAGGCAACTCAGTCCGACGGTCTAAGGGTCTGCCATTTCAATGCGAACTCTCTTACGGGTCACATTGAGGCGGTAAGGCTCTTTTTGTCCACTCGTCCCCTTTATCACGTAATAGCCGTAACTGAGACCTGGCTGGACGACAAGGTACAAACAATACCTCTACTCGACAACTACATACTTCCCAGACGGGACCGGAACAGAAGCGGTAGAGGTGTGGCCCTCTACATACATCTTTCACTAACGGCTACAGTTCTGACATTATCTGACGGTGACTGGTTGGGTAAGTCAGAGAAGCCAGAGTATCTCTTCTGTGAGATCTCCGCAAAAGAAGTCTCCCCCATCTTTGTGGGTGTTGTGTATCATCCACCCCATGCACCTTTCATTCAAGGTAATGACTTCATTGAAAAGCTTACGACTCACATGCACAATTACTCCACAAAGATAATTATGGGGGACTTCAATGCGGACCAACTCTCTAGATCTAAAAATGCCAAATTCATCAAGGCCTTCGTCACCATAAACCGGAATCAGACACCTGGCTTGACCTCTGCTTAATAGACGAGCAGGATCGCCTGCTGTCATACTGGAAAACTGACATTCATAAACGGACATGACCTAATCACGGCCACTCTAGACGTACAGATACCACGCTACGACCCTAAATCTTTTACATGCAGAAATTACAGGGGAATCTGTGCCGAGAGACTGAAGGCCTACCTCGGTGCATGTGACTGGTCATCGCTCGCCACTTCATCACTTGACGATTGCATTACCACACCTGACTAACGCCATAACTCATCTCGCCCCATTACGGACAGTGACACCTGGGCCGAAGCGTCACCCGTGGTTTACCACGGCTCTTCATGACCTCTTGAGAGAACGGAACAGACTCTACAGGCGGTTTCGTAGGTCACGTCTCCCGCTGGACCTGTATTTTTACAGAATAGCGAGGGACGATGCTCATAGGCAGGTCGAGAATGCCAGGCTGAACTACTATCACACACGCCTGTCCTCCTTGACCGATGTCGGTGAGATCTGGAGAGAGCTTGAGAGACTTCGAATCACCACCTCCAAAGTAAAACTACCCTCTCGTTTCTCCAGCGAAGACCTCAACGCATATTTCAGCGGCATCTCCAATGAACGACTGGCCCCCTCTGTGGATGAATACATGTAGACCCTGGAGAGTCTGAACATCCCGGAACACTTCTACTTTAGAGAGATAATGGAATCAAACGTTTTATCTGCAGTGATGCATTTTGACTCCCAGGCCAGGGGTAGTGACGGCATCCCACAGGTTGTCATTTACAAAGCACTGCCGGTACTCACTCCATTCTTATGTCGTATTTGCAACCTTTCTTTGAGCGAGTCACGTTTCCCCTTGGACTGGAAAAAGTCACTAGTGCATGCACTGAACAAAGTCAGTTCACCAACAGCCTTAACTGACTATCGTCCGATCTCTCTTCTTTGTTTCCTGTCCAAGGCGCTGGATTGGCTAGTGCACAGACAAACCTCGGAGTATCTTGAGTCAAGACTTTTCCTTGACAACTTACAAACTGGTTTTCGCACTGGCCACAGCACACAGTCCGGCTTAATTAAGTTGACTGATGATGTCAGGCTTGTAATAAACAGAAAGAAGGTAACTCTTGTACTTTTTTTTGACTTCAGTAAGGCGTTTGACACAGTGTGTCACGCCAGACTACTCAAAAAGCTAATCTTTTTCGGCTTTTCTAAGCAGGTTATCCGCTGGTTTGCCTTCTACCTCACAGGCAGAAAGCATGCCGTCATTGGTGACAATGACGAACTCTCCACTTTTCTACCGCTAAACACGGGAGTACCACAGGGGTCCGTACTGGGACCACTATTATTCGCATTGTACATCAATGACATCGGTCTCTGTTTAGACTCAGACGTATCTCATCTCATCTACGCGGATGACCTGCAAATTTACAGCCAATGCCACCTAGAGGAGCTCGATTCCTGTTCCGAGAGGATGAGCGCTAATGCCGAAAGGATAATGGGCTGGGCTGCGCAAAATCATCTTAAACTGAACGTACTCAAAACTCAGGCGATCGTCCTGGGCTCCTCCTATTATATAAACGCTCTACCTTCGACTGCTAATACCTACATTAAAATAGGAGAGGCCCGGGTTGAATATCGGTCGACAATGCGCAGCCTGGGGCTATTGCTTGATTCTAAATTCACCTGGAAAGAGCACGTTACACAACTGTGTAAACGTGCACACTCGCTCATGTACAGATTGTATTTTTTTAGAAAAAGCACTGGTTTCGAGCTGCGCAAGCATCTTGTGCAAGCTTTACTTTTTCCCATTATTGACTACTGTTCATTGGTATACTGTGACCTCTCACAAGAACTAGACATCAAACTCCAGAGACTGGTGAACACAGGAATACGTTACATCTATGGTATAAGGAGGGACGAGCATATCGCCCCCTACAGGCGTGAGTTGCAATGGCTCACCACCGCCGGACGTAGGAAGTACGTTACGGCCTGTTTTCTAAGAAAACTCTTCAATACCGCTGTTCCATCCTATATTTTGGCATTTTTTGACTTCCACGTCGCACTCCGCCCAGTGAGGGGCGAGGTGACTCCCCTGGACATCCCTGTTTTCGCCACAGAGACGCTGAGGAATTCATTCCACGTAAGCGCCTCATATCTCTGGAATTCATTACCAGCTCATCCCCGCAACGTTAGATCATTACCTCCTTTCAAACGTCAGGTCAGGTAACATTACCTCAAACTCGAAAAATCTTAAATAGCCGTCTCGAATCCATTCTTAATAATATTCTCACCCCGTCTACAACATGCATACCACACTCATCCAAGCATTCATCTCACACCATTATTCATATATGCATCCTCATTCTTCTTTTTAATTCAAAATTTTTAAACTGTGTATTTTTCTTTAAATTGTTTTTATAACAGCCTTGTAAATAGTTTCTGTATCTTATATCTTATAATTATTTTGTACAACAAAATGTGCAGCAAAATAAATCTAATCTAATCTACTCTAATCTAATCTAATCTAATCTCCCTCTCTCTCTCTTTCCCTCTCCCTCTCTCTCTCTCTCTCTCTCGTAGCTATGCGGCTGATCAGGCAGCTGGTGCCTCCGTCGTCTTGCACGCCGCTGTTGCCTCGGCGATGGTTGTTAGTCGCGCAGTGTGCGCGAGATAGAGTTCGCTCTCTCTGTCGAGCGCTTGGGAAAGTGGTGTTGTGCGCGCGAACTGCTCCGTCGCTGCGTGCGGTCGTGGGCCTCGTGTCCAAGATGGCCGCTTCCTTTTCTCTCTCGCCGTGAATGCTTCTCTGCCGGTCGTTCCGACGAGCGTGCTCTCCCCCTAGAACTCGACTTGAATTTAATATAAGAATTTTTTCACTAACTTACTCGATTGTTACTGTTCGAGGATGATTGTGGCCGTTGATGATGTCGCTCTTTATTTTCCGTACAGCAACTCGCCTCGTCTTTGAGTCGATCAGCAATGATCCGCTTCTCGCTGCCGTCGATAATGTACGATTGTATGATGATCATTGAAATTCACTAAAGAATTTATCCCTTTTTCATGTGTCGTTCTCCCCGTTGCTGTGGACCGTCCTACCACCCGCAAGGTGTAACCTCCGGCTCCGGTTGTATTTCCGATATGCGATATTAGTCAACGACGCCTTGTACATACGTCGACTCACAAAAATTGCTGATTTTCTCTAATAGAAAGATCAGAAACATTACACACAATTTTCACTTTAGCTTGAGTAACAAAATTTCACTCGCGCTTAATTCCGTAGCGTCAGCTAATATGGCAACGCACGTTTTGACTCGGGCTTCGTTTCAATAAACTCTCTTTTTCTCGAGTATATCCAGCTAGAAGGACCACAAATGTTTATGTAGGATGTTAAGGTTGAATCTTAGGGCTTAGAGAGTAAAAGGAGAGGTTTTTTCTTTCCTTAACAATGGACACTTTGTTCAGATAGAGTCGGCGAGGTGGGGGTTAACTACCTGTCGTGTTTATTGTGTCTTTGTTTCACTGGACGATCCGTGGAGAACTGTACGCTGCGTGAGCTCGCGCCGCAGCGAGAATAGACGATTGACTACGCGTACGAATCAGCGCAAGCTAACAATGAGAATGCGTGTATAATTAGTGTGAGCGAACGAAGTGTATGTGTTTATGTACGTATGTATGTGTGAGACTATTCTAGCTTATACAGACGTATCTGAATACATAACAACTAATAAAGAATCTTTGAAATCATTCAAAGAAAATATATCAACTTTCATGATAAATAAGATCTGGTTTAATTAAACTAATGTTGCAGCAAGCTTTTGAGAAAGGTGGCTGTGACGGTATTATAGGAGAGAGCGTTGATGGGAAACCACGAATTACCACAAATAAGAAAGCGATATCAAATGTTTGTCACTTATTTACAAATTTACCAAAGTAAACTTTCTTTGTGTTTAGTCAAATAATTTTTCATATGAAAAGAGGTGTTGTATCTGGAAACATACGCACGAGAGCGTAGCATACACCTCATAAGCCATTATTTAAAGCTACTTAGTATATTGGTAGATTGACCCCATTATGTCACGTATCCCATTGATGGGTGATGACATTGACCTGTGAATCTTTTGATATCTATGTCGCCATACAATTTCACATGCCTCTCCATTCTTTCTTAAATCCGATACCAATACGTGTACTGGAACGTATCGGCTTTGCTTATTGCTCGATAATAGGACCATAAAATTATATAGTCAATTTACATAGACCCCGTAGGTGGATCGACGTGTTTTTTGGGTCGCTGAATCCGAATCCGGGGTCGATTTGTCTCTATCACGGCACGGTCAAGTATATATATATATATATATATATATTATGACGGGCGGCGAGACGCGCACGCTGGTGCGAATAGACGGAGCGGGAAGCCCGAGAAAGAACTCGCCGTTCGAGAAAAATTCGAGGCAGTAGCTTTTGACCGCACTCGCGAATAGTTGAGATTACGCGCGCCAAAAGTTCAACGTGAACAGCGTCGAGTGGTGGTCGAGTGAGACACGGGTCCCATGCGGGCAAGGAGGTATAAAGAAGGTAGCGCGAGCCTCAGCCAGTACACAGTGGGTAATCCCATCTATGCAACTTTCTGATGGGGAGGAAGATGCAAGAAATATTGCAGACAGACAAAGGGAGGACGAAGATCAGCTAAATCCCATGTCTTTTCCGACTCGCGGTAGAGGATCGGCTGAAGGGAGTCTACGAGCGCGAGGTCAAGCTGCGATACAGACGGCAAAAAGGAAAGAGACAGCCGAATCTGGCAAGGACGAGCCAGAGGATGCTGTAAAAATTCTGGCACGCCAAGTGGAGGCAACAGACGCCAAGATGGACCAGTTAACGAAGATATGGAAAGGCGCGAGGTGGTTTACCCCCGCCAAGGGTCGATTTTCAAGACACGTACAGTATCTTTAGAAACGAGGACATGGCCATGGCCATGGTCCAGTAGCGCCGCCGCGTAACACGACGACGTTGCCGGCAAGGGGCACTAGTCAACCCCTGGCAGGTGCTGAGGGGAGTAGAAACGGTACTGGTGCGACGAGCAGCGTACCTGGTAGTAGAAGCACTACCAGTGGTATGACGTCCTCTCACAATTCGTCCATAGCGGCTGGTAGTGTATGGTTCAACGGCAATTCCAGCATGAGCATCGAGCACTTCATTCAGAAAATGAAGGGAGTGCAGAGGTTGAACGACCTCACAGAAGAACAGATGTTAGCTGCACTACAAGAGGTATTCACCGGTTACGCCTACGAGTGGTTGTTGAACCGGGTTGATGAGACTAGAGGGCGGACTAGCTGGCAAGAGTTTTGCGCGTGTGCCAAGATATGGTTCGGCAAAACTCAGGGATACCAGCAGAGGCTTCAAGCAGAGGCACAGGCACGCACACAAGGGCCAAATGAGTTTATACGCGTGTATATCACAAGTCTGCAAGGGATTATGCGCAGGATGGTGCCGAAGCCTAGCGTATCACAGCAGTTGGATGTATCACAGCAGTTGGAATACACCACTGTGGAGAGGTTTTAGAAGCAGCTGCTGAGATATAAGCCACCATCGAGAGTGAGTCGGTATATAGACTCCCTCCACCTCCAGCAGCCTCGTTGTTGCCGGAATTGGCGTACAAGCCAAATCGCTGTCCTCCTAGCTCCAAGGCCAAGGTAGCGGCTTTGGGACCAGAGGTAACGGAGGAAGAGCCGATAAATTTACCAGCGGTAAATCGCCTGCTCTACGAGCGGATCAAGATAAATCCCCGACGAGGTCGTCACTGCGGCGAACAGCGTACCGCAGTACTAGCCAAGGGCGAAGAAAAAGTCCAAAGAAGAAGGATAAAGAATCTAGCCCGCCACGAAACGAACGTCGTAAGACTGGGGATAAATCGGAAAGCCTCGGCGGGAAGAGAAACAATATGTACCGCGACGTGGAGTGCTTAAATTGCGATAAAAAGGGTCACATCGCCAGGAATTGTAGACACCAGGCGGGAAACGCCAAGAAGGAGGCGTAGGTGAGGCCTCTACATCTCTGGGGAGGGCGCAGCATGAGACTGAAGTAAGTCCGGTGCGCCAGTCCTCGCCTCATGATTTCGATCGGATGATCGAGATGCTAGCCAAGGTTAGCAAGGAGGCGCAACTCAATCTGAATGGCGATGAGTCATGCTATTGGGTAAAAGTTGGAATTGGAGAATTCCAGCGCGTGTGGGCGCAAGATACGCCCGTGCCAAGGCCGACAAGCAGAATGCGCCAATGGACAGACTTCAACAATCGTGGGTACAGTAGACCTACCGTTTGAAGTCGACGGAGTGTAGAGAGAAGTAACTGTAGCAATAATGCCAGATGCAGTCGAGAGCTGCCTAATGGGAGCAAACTTCGGCAGACTTTTCGATGCAGTACACGTCCCAAACGAGGGAGTGTTATATTTGAAGCGCGAAAAGAAAATAGTGCAGCTTCAACTGGCCACACTCGGAGTTATTGGAGTGCTCAACATAGCCTCGGTAGGTCCAGCGATGATTACGGAGGAAGAACGCGCTAGACTGAACAGACTTTTGGCCAGGGTGAAACTGGCCCAGTGGAACGCGCTAGGTCGCACTCAGCTGATAGAGCACGATATCGACATTGGTACCATAAAGGCCCATAAAGCAGAAGTACTAACCATTGTCGAGGGTGATGGAGGAAGAGATGCACCGCCAAGTACATGAGATGCTGGAGACGGGCATTATCGAACAATCGACGAGTGGTTGGTTGAACCCAGTGGTTTTGGTGCGCAAAGCGAACGGAAAATTTCGTTTCTGCGTTGACTTTCGGAAAGTCAATGCGCTATCAAAAGCTGATGCTTATACTTTGCCGAATATGGACGATATATTACACAAACTGCAGATAGCAAAGTATATATCTCGACATTGGATCTCAGTAATGCGTATCACCAGATACCGCTCAAGAAAGAAGCGAGGCTAATAACGGCGTTTACGGTGCCAGATCTGGGATTTTCCCAGTTTAAGTGCATGCCTTTTGGTTAAGCCTGCGCAGGAGCGTCACTTCAGAGGCTAATCGATGAAGTAATCGGACCAGAGCTTCAACCGTACGCTTATTCGTACTTTGATGACATAATTATTATCACAGAGACGTTCGAGGAACACCTCAGGTACCTAGAAAAAGTCTTGATAAGGGTGAAAGAGGCTGGACTTGTCATCAATCATGAGAAAAGTATCTTTTGACAAAGTGAGGTCAAGTACCTAGTCAACCAGGACGGGTTTCGGCCTGATCCAAGTAAGATAGCTCCAGTGGTGGACTATCCGGCACCGAAAAACTTGAAACAGCTAAAGCGATTCTTAGAAAGACTTTGCGAGCATCGAACCTCTTTTTACATTGACCAAGAAGGGAAGGAAGTATGAGTGGAGTGGAGCACAGCAAGATGCTTTTGTGAAGATTAAACCGCTGATGGTAACAGCGCCAGTCTTACTTCGACCAAACTTCGACGCTCAGTTCGTCGTACAAATGGATGCAAGCGATACTGGCTTAGGAGCCATATTGATGCAAATCATAGACGGCGAAGAAAGAGTGTTAGAGTTTGCCAGCCGCACTATCTCACCCGCTGAGCGAATCTACTCAGTAACTGAGCGTGAATGCATAGCTGTGATATGGGGATAAGGAAGTTTAGACCTTATATCGAAGGATATGAGTTTAAAGTCATAACAGACCATAGTAGTCTGTGCTGGCTATGTAACCTGCGAAATCCTACGGGGAGATTAGCCCGGTGGGCTTTGGAAATGCAAGGACATAGGATAGGGATCATTAAATGCCGTACCAGATGCCTTATCAAGGATGTACGAGGACTGCGCGGCACCAATTTGTGTGGTCAAATGGGCCGATGAAACACAAGACGAATCGTATCAGGAAAGAGTCAAGAAGGTATAATCGAGACCACAGGATGTACCTCGGCTCAAACTACATGGAGGGCAATTATACACTTATCGCCCGGATAGAAACTTGCCACCGTCCATTGAAGATGATGAGGCATGAAAAATTGTCGCCTCGCGCGAAACGCGCGAAGAGATGTTATACGAGTACTACTATGAACCATCAGCCAGCCATCAAGGACGTGAGAAGATGTATGCTCGAGTAGCCATGTATTATTACTGGCCGAAAATGTGTAATGACGCCGAGCAATATGTACGACAGTGCATAGTATGCTAGCAGAGCAAGGTAGAGCAGCGCTCTCCAGCTGGGCTTATGGGACGTAGAATCATTACGAGGCCATGGGAAATAGTGGCTAGTGATATGATGTGTCCAAAACCAAAAACGGCGAATGGAAACAAATATATCCTCGTGTTCGAAGACCTGTTTACTCGATGGATGGAGTGTATCCCCGTAAAACGAGCGAACGGTCCTACCATTGTAAAACACCTAGAGGAAAGGATAGTTTTGAGGTATGGCGCTCCCCAAGTGTTTTACTCAGATAACGGATCGGAGTTTAAAAACCGTACTGTAGACAAATATCTGGAGTCGATTGGTGTCAAACGTGAAACAACGCCGGTGTACCATCCTCAGGCTAATCCATTTGAGCGAGTCAATAAGACGGTAACCAGTATGATACGAGCGCTCATAGACGAGAACCATTCCAAATGGGATGACCACTTGAGCGAAATCATCTTTGGATATAACACTGTCCCACATTCTGCGACAGGGGTTAGTCCAGTCATGATGCTATACGTCAGACAACCGCCAAACCCAACGTCTGCGTAGCCAAGATATAGCGGCTGCGGAAGAATTGCAGAATAGCGCATACGTCGACTGGTTAAACCGCATGAAAGATCTGAGCCAAGTGCATGAGAATGCAGCTGAACGAGCCAGGTGCAAACAAGAGCGCGAAGCGTTCAAAGTCAACGACTTGGTGTGGAAACACAATTATGTGCTGTCTTCCACAGCTGACAAACGGTCAGCAAAGTTTGCTCCACCATATGTTGA
Organism: Muscidifurax raptorellus; assembly: GCA_020010945.3. Classification (NCBI taxonomy): domain Eukaryota; kingdom Metazoa; phylum Arthropoda; class Insecta; order Hymenoptera; family Pteromalidae; genus Muscidifurax; species Muscidifurax raptorellus. The sequence continues at coordinate 598,496 of JAHUUD020000061.1, forward strand.
ACCATACAGGATTACAGATGTTCTGGGCACCAACACATATATTTGAAGGACGAAGAAGGGCATGTGGTAGACTTGGTCCATGCCAGTCAACTCAAACGATTTTATCGCAGGTTGCGGGGGCAAAGCAACACTGCGCAGCACAAAGACGAGTCAGTCTCATGGCGGCCACAGACCTAACCTCGCGGTAGGCCTCGGAAGGCCCAATGCGAGACTCTACCGGTGCCCGCACAACCGTCGACAGAGGCTCGTACGACAGGCATGGTTAAGAGAAAACCTGGTCGGCCTAAGGGCTCACGCAACCGTGCGAGGTAGGCAGAATAATCTGTATTTTTGTCTCAGGATGGATTCGGCTGACTAGGACGGTGTCCTCAGCACGCTCTTTTAGGAGGCCCGCTTACCGGAGGATTCGGTCGCAGATGAGGATGACCTCATGGACCACGATTACCTGTCCGAGGAGGATGACCCACCGAGAAGGGACTGGGCAGAGGAGACTCGGGAGGAGGAGCTACTGACGCCCCCGAGCATCAACAGCAACCCCCCGTCAAAAGAAGACGGCGATGCTCCACCTTCGCGCGCTTCGCAGGCTTGTCCATCTCAGCGCGGTTGGAGTCGGCCCAGCCCGTGGCCCCAGCACCACCAGCACCTGCTTCGTATACTGCCTCAGACGAGGTAGAGAAGGAGTGGGCTGAACTACGGCCAATGATCGAGGAGGCGATCGAGGCGAACTTGGACGCTCGCAAGTTGGCGCGGGAGGCCTTTAGGCGCTATGATAGCGCCATACTCAAGCACGGGACGCCCTTCCGACAGCCCTTAAAGCCTAGGTGCGGCTGATCGAGGAGGAGAAGGCCGCGCTGAAGGCCATAGATCAGTCACGCCGTCATAGAAGACCTGAGGGCCAAAGAGTGGGCCTGAGGGTAGTGCCCCATCCAGGAGCAATCGCGCGGGCGTGCAAGGAAACTAGACGGTGGCCTACTCAAGAGGAGCAGAGGCGCGCAACCCGGTCTCTTAAAGAAGCCGAGGCGACTTTGAAGAAGTTCTCTCCCGTGAACCGGCGGACAGCGCCGGTCGTGCGGCGCAGCAGGTCCCGCGCAGGCACGCGGGGATCATCGGTGGACCAACGAGAGGAGCACCCCAGAGGGATGAAGAGGCGCCGATCCAACTGTTTCCCGTTTCCAGGTCCAGGAGGAGGCGCCAGAGTTCCATGAGCAGGGGGCCCGCTCCACCGTCGCCAGCTCGTCCGCATGGGGTGCGGACGACCAAGCGAAGTTGCTTTGTTTGTGGCCACGAGAGGGTCTATAGAGCTTCGCGAAGCCCCAATTACCCTCATTCGGACGGCGCCTAAGGCGCCCCCTTTTCAAACATTTTCCTCGGTTTATTATTGAAGATGAGGAGTTGGTTATTTGGCACCACCCTATCCCTATGCGATGGTAGAACCAAACTTGGGGCGATATTTTAGTTCTAGGGGGGAGGGGGGGGGGTTATAACTAGCGGTGAGACGCGCACGTCGGCACGGATAGCCGGACCGCAGGAAGGCCGAGAGGGAACTCGCCGTTTGAGGAAAATTCGAGGCAGTTAGCTTTTGACCGCACTAGCGAATAGTTGAGATTACGCGCGCCAAAAGTTCAACGTGATCAGCAACAGAAAGACAGCAGCCCTAGCAGCAACAGCAGCATCGAAAGCAGCAACAGCAGCAACGATAGCAGGAACAGCAGCAACGGCAGCACAGCAGCAACCGCAGCAACCACAGCTAGTACCGCAACAGCAACACGGTAAGGTCGAGAAGGAGACTCCCTTGCCAGAGGATGACGTTGATCTACGCGATAAAAGAAAGTAGGATTTTATCCGGTCGTATATTTTGCGGCCTTCTCACGATGCGAATTCGCGCAACGCGGACGACAAGCTTCTTATTGAATAAAGGCCTTTTTACTAGAATCGGTAGTGTGTTCATTTGATTAGCGTCCCGATTCCTCTTCCTATTCAATCCGCCGAATACCGCCGCCTCCGCGGGCACTACCCAGAGGAATAGTGCATACTGAGCACCGGGGCATCGTCGCAGGTAAGCGACCACACGAGCGAGATCAGCATCTCGCAGAAGCCAAGTGCAGGAGCACTTAGCATTGTACGGTGGCCATAGGAATTTATCCGCCTATAAACACCCAGTTACAATAAATATATATATGTGTATATATATATATATATATATATATATTGTAACATGGCAGTTCACTGCCAGTTACAAGCGGCCGCGCAGAGCACGGTAGCGCCGCGGCACGAGTCGGCGAGCGCGTTCGGCCGTATTCGCGGAGCCTCGGCCAGCATCGGCTAGGCCCGAGCGCGCGAGAGCGACCCAACCTTATGTCGACGGCGAGAGGGGTCGATGCGAGCGCTGTACATCATCTCTTCCCATTTTCGTTCTGACTGCCGTAGCAACAGGTACGACTTTGACCACTGACTCTCCGCTACTTCCTTTGTTGAGCATCGGACAATCTAAGCGGCGTTTGTTATAATAAAGGAGTGTTGTGCGACGGACTGCTGCGTAACCGTGAGTAGAGTATATATTGTATTAAGTGATGCTTGCGGGAATTAGTGTGCCGATTGCGGAGTAGCGCGGATTCGCGATATTTAACGCCACGTGGCCAATATGGCGGCAGGAGTGCGGCGAATCATGAATGCGGCTATAGCATGCTTCGTCGACTTAACAGCGCTGAGTCGTTCGGCGTATTAAGCGAACATTACGCCTCTACTGATTTACTGCAGACTATAACTACTGTACACCTGACTGACATGACGATTATTGTACTGACGCTATCGTTTACACTATGACGACAATTATTGTACTGACGCTATCGTTTACACTATGACGACAATTATTGTACTGACGCTACCGTTTACACTATGACGACAATGATTGTACTAACGCTATCGTTTACACTATGACTACAATTATTGTACTGACGCTATCGTTTATACTATGACTACGATTCTTACACTGACGCTATCGTTTACACTATGGCTATCGTTCTCACACTGACGCTATCGTTTACACTATGGCTATCGTTCTCACACTGACGCTATCGTTTACACTATGACTATGATTATTACACTGACGCTATTGTTACACGAATTATCGTTATTACACTGACGCTACCATTTATAACACGATTATCGTTATTACACTGACGTTTTCACGAATAAAGACAAAGACCACAGCTACACTGACACGCTATCGTCCACGCTCTCATATGCAACACAACCATGACCTACACGACGACACAAGGACACGACTTTCGCTAGTTCTAGCCCGCGCGCTAGCTTGCATTAGATTAAGATTTAGTATTAGATTAGATTAATAACTGATTGTAAAATACGTATATGGTAGTGGGGACAGCGATCCCGTTAAGTTAAATATAGCGGTATAAAGTGAGTGGATGTTCGCGTCGAAGTCACCGGCGCGGCAACGGCGGGTACGCCTGGGGACTTGCGTACGTCGGGAGAGAATGGTTATCGTCGGGGCGTGGATTCATGGTCTCGTGAGGGCAGGCTGCGACGGACGCTACGATCGTCGGCACCGGTAGACGATCCGAAGGGCGAGGCAGCTGCACCGTTCGCGTCGGGTAAGCCGTCCGGCGGCGTGTTGACGAACACGCCGCGGCTAGGAGGTTACACCGGCGGGCACGAGCGAGTTCGGCGCCGGAGCAGTGAACAGGATTTCGAGACGACCGGATACGCGCTCAGAGCGTGGGCCGGTATTTCCTCGCTCGAACATCGGCGTGGTGACATGCGAGTCACAGAGTGAGTATGTGCGCGATCGATGGGAATGTCGTAGTTAGTAAGGCGCGATCGGAGATCGCCGGAATGTAAATGAATTACGGAAAAAGATTGTTAAGTGAAATACAGAAATAGTCAAAGTTAACATTGCTCATTCATTCTGTACTGATACCCACGACCTCGTGTGATTGTCTCATTTTCTCTGTGTATTAATTCGTATACTGGCTAGCCGAGCAGGTGGACGAAGTGATGTTTCGACACGAGGCGGCGTCTCAAGGTAAGGGGATCGCGGGATCCCTGGCACTCCGGTGCCTGGCGCCCAGGGCCGAGGCGGCCCGCCGCCTCGTATGTATTGAAACGGTAGTAGGAGACGGAGAATTGCATCGGTAACGCAGTGGACAAAAAACCCAGGGTTACCATACGCTGGGTCCACCGTTACGATATATATATATATATATATATATATATATATATATATATATATATATATATATATATATATATATATATATATACATATATATATATATATATATATATATATATATATACAGGGTGTCCCATTTTAATTTACCACTCCTAAAACTGGTTAATAATTTGCTCTGAGAAAAAAATGTTTCAAATAAAATTTGTTGGGTTCGAAGGGGGGCATCTTTTGGCTATTCCAGCTGTGACCTTGAACATGACCTTCAAGGTCATTTGAATAAGATTTATCACAGATTCGGGTTCTACTAAAAAAGTAACACTTTTTGTCTTAACCATTTTTTGATCATCAGTAGGTAGCTCTCCCTTTAACTGAAAAGAGAATTTGTCCTAGAAATAAGCTGTTTTAGATGAATGTTACTAGCTTCAAACAAAGACAGAGATATCCTTTGGATCACTTAAAGCAAGACCTTCACGTCCAGCCACTTAAGGCAAGACCCCGTCCAGCCACTTAAGGTAAGACCCCGTCCAACCACTTAAGGCAAGACCCTATCCAGCCACTTAAGGTAAGACCTTCACGTCCAGCTACTTAAGGCAAGACCCCGTCCAACCACTTAAGGCAAGACCCTATCCAGCCTCTTAAGGCAAGACCTTCACGTTCAGCCAAGGCAAGACCCCTTCGTTTAGCTAGTCACGGAAATTTCAACGTCTCAAGTGCTCTATCGATTGCCCATTTTGTTGAATGCACATTTGTATTCTCTGCCGAAAACTTCTTTGGACATCTATTAATGTTTGTGGGGTGAACGCCCGGAATGCTGCAATAATTCTCTCCATCATATTTTGTGCCATCGTCGGGGCTTCCGCGTAAACTCTCTGCTTCACGGCCCCCCACAGAAAGAAGTCCAATGGGGTCAAATCTGGCGATCGCGCAGGGAATTCACAGATTGGACTACCAATTCCAATCCAACTATTTGGGTATGTCGCGTTCAGAAATCTCCTGACAAGTCGTCTACGATGAGCGGGAGCACCATCTTGCTGGAACCACATGTCTCGCCTTATTTCTAGCGGAATGTTTTCTAGAAGAGGTGGAATTTGGTTCTCGAGAATATCTAAATAAACCTCGCCGTTTAAATTACAGTCATAAAAAATTGGACCCACAACGTATTCCCCAACTATGCCCGCCCAAACATTAATTGACCACCGTCTTTGTGTACGGTGCTCTCGCTGCCAATGTGGATTTTCTTCTGCATAATAATGCGCGTTATGAAGATTAACTCCTCCCATATTGTTGAACTTTGCCTCGTCTGTAAAGAGAGTCCGATCAAAGAAAAATGGATCTATGCGCATTCGTTTTTCCGCCCATTGACAGAATCTAAGTCGCCTGGCAGGATCACCAGGCTCAATGGCATGTGTAAGGTGCAAGTGATATGGATGAAATCTAAAATGGCGCAATACACGGGAAACTGTTGATCTGGGTACTCCATGCATTCGCTGAATTTGTCGCGTCGAAATATGAGGATCCTCGGCAATTACAGCACGAACACCAAGCGCAATATGCTCTCTTGGGCCCGTCCGTCGCCTCTTCCTTCTTAAGTTACCTCCTTGAGCTCTTATCGTTAGAAGTTTAATATTCCTCCTACTAGGATGACGAGCTTCCGGATACCTTTCAGCGTACAGCCTCGCTGCAGCCTTGTAATTGTCGTGACATTCTCCCAGAATCTTGATCATCTGACTATCTCTACTGGCGTTACAGCAATTATCTGTTGTAGGTAGATTTTTTAGGGAATATTTAATCTTACTAGAAATAATTTATTATAAGTATTTTTCTGCTCTGAAATTCAGAAAGTCAATGAAAACCTAATGATGAGAAGCTTTGAGGAGCTGTAAGAATTTACAAGCTTTACCAATAGAACGATAACGAAGCAAAAAAATGTCTTTTCGCGAGAAATAAAGCATTTACGAGAAAAATATTTCTTAAAAAGATGCGTACTTTATCAGAGAATCTAAATATGATTTAAAATATGTACAATTTTACTTTATCAGAGAATCTGAAAATGATTTAAAATATGTACAATTTTCATTAAAAAAACTAAGCTTGATTTTGATTCTCAGTTGAAAACATGCCCCTTACTGCTCAAACTTGCCCCAGATGATGTCAAACTTGTCCCAGTTGTGACCGTAAACTTGCCCCAGATGATGTCAAATTTTCCGCAGATGACGTAAAACTTGCCCCAGAGAATGTCACACATACCCCGAAGATTGCAAACTTGCCCCAGAGAATGTCAAACATACCCCGAAGATTGCAAACTTGCCCCAGAGAATGTCAAACATACCCCGAAGATTGCAAACTTGCCCCAGAGAATGTCAAACATACCCCGAAGATTGCAAACTTCCCCCATGTGATAAAAAATGAATCAGATTAGCGTTCTAATGAACTTTGGTTCTGTTGATAAATTTTTTGGTAATTTCATTTCTTTGAAAAAGAGAGTATTTTCCATTAAAGTGATGGTTCTTTCTTAAAATGAATTTAAGGTTCGAGGTCAAGGTCATAGCCAAGCTTCAATTGCCGGAATAAAAATCGAGGATTACCGTTAAATAAATTGACTGACCTTCGAATGACCTTGTTGGTTAAGGACAAGTTCATGGCTAAGGTCATACTTGGACTTAAATTTGTAAAATTGTGTACGTTTCTAATTCCTCAGATAAAATGTAAAATTTTTAACTTCTTTTAAAGGGTGGGGCAATAAGAGATATCTAGTGATTTTTTCAACTTTTTTAAAGCCGTTTACAACAAAAATTTGGAATTTTTTCAAAAAATGATTCGAACAAAAAGTGTTTCTCTTTTTTAGTAGAATCCGAATCCGCCATAAAAATATGCACATTTCATATGAAAATTTGGTCTTGACTTTCAAATGACCTTGAAGGTCATGTTCAAGGTCGTAGCTAAAATAGCCAAAAGATGCCCCCCTTCGAACCCAACAAATTTTATTTGAAACATTTTTTTCTCAGAGCAAATTATTAACCAGTTTTAGGGGGTGGTAAATTAAAATGGGACACCCTGTATATATATATATATATATATATATATATATATATATATATACATATATATAGTAACGTGGCATGTCGACTATACGTCACAAAGCGAGCGACGACGCCGCGCGGGTAAAAAAGCGACCGACTCTCGCGGTGGTATGAGCCAGCTCGCGAGTGGGAATGAGGGGGGAGTAGTTTGCTCGGCGGAAGCGAGCAGCGCTGACTAGCATGCCTCGGGTGCAGGCCGGCGCTCAGACGATTCCGGTTCTTTTTCTTTCACCTTGAGTCTTATCGCAGCAACTTTTCGTCAGGCAGGTCGGGAGGGTTGTTGGCAAACTCGAGTTGCGTGAAGAACAGTATCGGGGTCGTTGATGCCGGAAACGAGTAAGTAATATCAACGCAGTGAAATGCTCTCGGTTTGCGGACAATACAGTGCGCGAGTGCTCAATTGCACGATGTCCCACGACCACGTGACAGGTACTGTGCCTTTGTTTCTCGCTATTGTTTGCTGCCGGGTCGTAGTTATCGTTCCTTTGCTCTCGCTTGTGTTCGCTCTCGTCCACTGATAAGCTATGGTCTCCATAAAAAAGCTATTGTTCTAACTCAGTTCTCGTGGCAACACGTAAGCTATGGTCTCCTCATAAGTTATCGCCTGCTCTCCCAAGCTACCATCTGCTCATAAGTTATCGTTTCATTTAAATAAGCTGTCGCTCTCCCTCAGCTGTCGTCTCCCCTCACAACCTATCGTCTTATCTCACAAGATATCGCCTCCTCTCAACAGCAGTCGTCTCCTAGCTATCGAATGTCCCCAGCTCTTAATAATAAACCCCAGCTCTCGTTTATGCTCTCGTTAATATTAGGTAGCTATTGTGTCCGCGTGTCACGGTCGCGGCAAGGTTGTCGATAAGCGGAAGATTACAGAGTCGGCGCGCGAATTGTAAATGGAATGGTATTAGGACGTAGTTTTGGGGATTTGCGAGCCCGTGAGAGTACGCCGACCGAATACCGACAGTCGGCAACAGGGATCCGTAATACCGGCAGTCGGTAACCGGAATCTGTTATACTTACGCATTCAGCAATCTACGCGACGTTCGCGCCAGATCGGCTACCATGTATCATACCGATGTAGCGTGCATTCAGTCAGCAGCCAGTGATCTGCCTTACCGTCGTCCCACGCGGGCAGTCTGCATTTGAATTCGATGTATGCATAAGATTTTTTATGCAGCAATCTAGTTTACCGATCGTATATTCCACGCCAGCATCCTGCATTTGAATTTTTAATTCTTAAACGTGATTGGCTGAAAATTCAATATCGCTGATAATCTACGCCGACAGCCTGAATTGGAATGTCAAATTCTAGAACGTGATTGGCTGAAAATTTACTATGGATGATCGTCCATCAAAGTTGCATTACTATATAAATCTTGGTCACAACCAGGTGTCAGAATCCAATATAGATATGTATAATATATTTTTTTTTACTTTTGTATGTAGAGCTACTTGGAATATTTTTGTCGTTGCTATCATATAAAGGTAAGAGAATAATTTTTTTTTGATATTATAATTTATCACTTTATGAATAATGATTCTTTACTCGTATATAGAGAGAGTTTCAATAAATAATAAATTTTTTCTTTCTAATTTGGTGAAGGAAAAAGGATGCAGAGATAGAATGTTATAAATGAAAAAAATCATATTTCAAAAAAACTTCTATGTTTATTCAAAGTTACTTATATCTAAGAATACATTATTTTTTAAATATTTAAAAAATTCAATGTAAAATAGATATATACTTAAAATTTACTATAACTATTTAAAATATATCCAAACTTAATGTATAATAATTGGTATTACTATTTGCAATAAAACACATAATTAAAAACTATAAAAATTTAATATAGAATAAATATAAACTTTAAATTTACTACTAGTCACTCTCACTAACTAAAATATAAGGCGCGCTTTTGATTTTCTTCCTGCGTTGTCGATGAGTTTCGCGTAATTCCTTCTGCTTTGATATATCAGAGGATGATCCTTCAGAAAAAGGGTCAAACTCTGGCATGGGAGTATTAGGAGTTGTTGGCGTAATGGAGTTAAGAGGCGATATTGGCGAAATATAAGTGTCAGGCAGACGTGGGGAAATTAATGGAGGAGATGGTATGCTGGAAGATAGTAATGATAATGGAGATAGGGGTTAAGGAATATTTTTACAAAAATGTAATATCGAGGGCAGATTAGGCTACGATTATTACATTTCGGCTACGGGACAGCTAGTGATTAGAGCGACTTATTTTTGGCGTAGAATAGAAAGAGTATGTGTGTTTCTGCGTCCTCGCTGGCTGATACAGCTCCCGAGGAACTGACTGAGTCTCGCTTGTTACGGCAGGACCGTACTGGCAGTGTAGTGTGTAGCATAGCAGCGTAGAAGCTAAAGCGCAGCGGCGTACACTCTATAGCACAGTGGCATATAGCTTGTACAGCATAGCTGCGTACACTGTACAGAGGCGCACGGCAGATACACAGCTGCGTACAGTCTACGATGATCGACAGCTTACTATATTGCTGCCTACAGCTAATACTACAACGTCGTATAATACATATACATACAGGGTGTTCAAAAAGTATGGGACCCCCCCTATTTTCTAGGGGACAAAGATTTTTGAAAAGGTCAAGGTCAAACCTTTAGTAACTTTCAAAGAGGAACTGACTGGTGGCCTTGAATTTGACCTTGGAGTTGATCTTGACGGTTATTTCAAGGTCAATTTTTGTTTTTCAAATGGGAACCCCTATTTTTGACACCGTCAATCGAAAGTACGGAAAATTTTACGTTCAGATGATGTATCGTGTCCATGTGACCCTTCAACCTTCAACGTCATTTCAAGGTTCAATAGGTTGAAACAAGCTCTAGACGGTTATCGGCAGAAATGATACCTCTTAAGTAGTGGTTTCAGACGGAAGGTGCAGGATGATGGACCAGGGCCCGAACGGTGACCTTGAACTTGACCTTGGAGGTGACCTTGAAGGTTATTTAAAAAAAATTTAAAAAGAAACGACAACCAAGGTCATATCGAATAAAAAAAAAATTGAAAAAAAAAGAAGAGATTTACACAAAAATACAATCGCATCATAATCTGACCAGCTAAGACAAAAACGTCACATAAAATTACGTAAAAAATAACAAAAAAACAACAACAAATAATTAAAAAAAAGAGAAAAAATCAGTCCAGTATAAAAACAGTCGAACGCAGATCCGGCCAGCCAAGGCAAGATTGTCACATAAAAAAATAACAAAAAAACAAAAGAACAAAAAAAAACATAGAAAACAAACAATGAAAAAAAAGAGAAAAAATCAGTCTAGTAAAAAAACAGTCGAACGCGGATGTGGCCATTTGAGGCAAGCGTGTCAAATCAAATTAAAAAAAGTAAATAAAAATATTAAAAAAAGAAAATATAATAAAAATTATCCAAAAAGTCATTTCCGCATAGTCGACCCACTCAGGCGTATGTAACTAGTTTACAGTAAATGTTCAAATTGCTGTCCATTTACAGCTTGGCAATGTGCCAATCTGTGATAAACCCCTCTTACTGCATTACGGTACATTTCTGTAGGTATCGACTGTATTTCGCGTACTATTCTGTGACGTAATTCTTCCAAATCAGTTGGTTTAGTGGTGTAAACTTTGCTCTTTACATAACCCCACAGGAAAAAATCCAATGGAGTTAAATCTGGTGATCTTGCTGGCCATTCGATTCCACCCCTCCGCCCAATCCATCTGTCTTGGAAAATCTCAGTCAAATATTGACGGACAAGACGACCGTAATGAGGAGGAGCTCCATCTTGCTGAAAGTAAACATCTTCTAAATCATCGTTAGCCAATCGCCGAATAGCTGGAATAATTTGTTCTCGAAGTAAGGTTTCGTAAGTGGCAGCTGTTAAATTACCCTCAATGAAGAAAGGACTCACTGGTTGACCTCTGAAAATACCTGCCCATACATTAAGTTTCTGTGGATTTTGTGTATGATTGTCCCTCATCTAGTGAGGATTTTCCGTTGACCAGTATCTGCAGTTATGCCTATTTACATTGCCTGTTAATTCAAAAGTTGCCTCATCAGAGAACACAATATTATCGAGAATCTCGTGATCATCAATAATCATAGCCATTAGAGTCTCCGAAAATTCCATGCGTCGATCAAAGTCCTCTTCAGATAGCTCTTGAACTAAAGACATTTTATAGGAATGCCATTTATTTAATTTTAAAATTTAATAAACAGATCCAACGCTGAGTTCACTTTGTTCAGAGACAAGGTTAATAGAAGTGTGAGGATCTTCAACAAATGACTGCAAAACTTCTAATGATTTGTCGTCATTTGTTGCCGTTTTAGATCTTCCAGATCTTGGACGATCTTTCACACTACCAGTATTTTCAAAACGCTGAATTGTACGCACTACAGTAGTTTTCGAGATCCTATTATTTCGGCCTCGAAAATTTTGGTTAAATAACTGTACTGTTTTGTAGCCTCTTTGCTGTTGTCCCCACCCCCGCATCATTAGTATTGTTATACGTTCTCTTTCAGTTAGCTCTGCTATTTTAAACAACTGTAGCTAACAAAAAATTTAGCAAAAGAAATAATAAAAATTCAAACTTTAATTCAAAACTAACTAAAAAAGGAAATTTTTTTAATCTGTAAAGTAACGGAAATTTGAATAAGAAAGAACTAATCACTATAATTTGTAAAGTAAAAAAGAACTACAAAAATGAATTTCTTTTAATTGGTGAAGTAACGGAAATGTCAACTAGAAAGAACAAAAGATTCAGCAAAAGAAAAAAATTATTCAAACTTCAATTCAAAATTAACTATAAAAGAAAACATTTCTAATTGGTGAAGTAACGGAAATTTAAATTAGAAAGAACGACTCGCTATAGTTGGTAAAGAAAAATAAAAACTCTAATTTATGCAGTAAATTTTTTTAAACAAGCTTCGTTATCACAAAAACTTTTTTAGCAACTGGAAACCAAAGAATACTTTAGTGGCTTACTTTTTCATGATAACAAAACTAATGTGCCTTAGTACTACTAAAAAACTGAAATGGTTAACAACTGCGAAATTACTATCAAGGTTGCAAAATTTTCGAAATTTTTGCAAAATCTTAGGATTCGTTGCAAAATCTCAAGCAATGTAAATAGGCATAACTGCAGATACTGGTCAACAGAAAATCCTCACTGGATAAGGGACAATGATACACAATATCCACAGAAACTTAATGTATGGGCAGGTATTTTCAGAGGTCAATCAGTGGGTCCTTTCTTCATTGAGGGTAATTTAACAGCTGCCACTTACGAAACCTTATTTCGAGAACAAATTATTCTAGCACCTTCCGTCCAAAACCACTACTTAAGAGGTATCATTTCTGCCGATAACCGTCTAGAGCTTGTTTCAACCTAGTTGACCTTGAAATGACGTTGAAGGTCGAAGGGTCACATGGACACGATACATCATCTGAACGTAAAATTTTCCGTACTTTCGATTGACGGTTTCAAAAATAGGGGTTCCCATTTGAAAAACAAAAGTTGACCTTGAAATAACCTTCAAGGTCAACTCCAAGGTCAAATTCAAGGTCACCAGTCAGTTCCTGTTTGAAAGTTACTAAAAGTTTGACCTTGACCTTTCCAAAAATCTTCGTCCCCTAAAAAATAGGGGGGGGGGGGTCCCATACTTTTTGAACACCCTGTATATGGATGCACGCAACTAACGCTAGACAACGCATACTTACAGAGTATTCTGAATTTATTTATACGCGGGACGCTTAAATACTCTGAAATCGCATAGCTACCTTTTTATATATTATTTAATTATTTCGACTTTAATAATTGTGACTCGTTACGTTGAATGGTATTTCAAGAAACTCAAATAATTAATAGTACGGTAAACTTCTAGAAATACAGAAACTCAAAGCTTACAAAAAAAAGAACCAATAATTAATATTTTACAGTTTTAATTTATTTAAACAATTATAACTTGTTTTTTTATAGTTTATATAATTTAACAGTTTACGGGTAAAAAAGGAATTTTTTTAGAGATTTCTGTATATACTAGAAGGGACTCATGTAAAATTTAAGATTTTTTTTACCTCTTCTAAATCGATTTTAATATAATCAAGGTGAGTACTATTCGAACATAAAATCATTTCATTTATTTTCTAATTCGTTTTTTTTTGCTCGTTGATTGTTTTTTTCCGATCTGATTAATTATTAAACACTCCGCACATATTTATATATAATACAGAGACAATGGCAGAATCTAACAAACAGTTTGAACAACAATTAGAAGATTGGATTATGTCATTCATAGATCCCGAAGTACAATCTAAACTAACATAATTAGGATTAAGACAAAGCGTCTCACGATTAGATAATATGAATAGGTTAGCTAGACGATTACGCGGCGACTACACTGCAGAAGACTTTCATGAAACTAGAGATCCGCCATTTGTTGCACAATCTGGAAGAGATATAAGTATGCACACAATGATATGACGAGACAGATCAATGTCAAACACACTGAAGACTATCCTACTAGAGAGTAATGTAACAATAAGGGCTAATACAAGCACGATCACTACATCGGCAACACGAGCGGACACACGGGTCACATATTCGTCTAACTATCAGCAACATCCACAAGATAATCAAGCGATGTTGTATGAAAAATTATTGCGAGATCACGTAGCTGATTTAAAGGAGAAAGAGGATCTCAGGAAGCAGTTTGAACACCTTGAATCCTTAATCATGACATTAATAGAAACAAGTGTGAGAGAAGAGCCAACTTTACAACCGCAAGTCAGTCCGGCACAGAGAAGATCCGTCAGATTTCAGGATACTATCGATATAGTACCCCCTGAGCCTGATGCCCATAGCACGCGAAACGCCAAACAGAATCCGTGGATAATTGCTCCATATATCCAATTACAGAGACAGCAATCAAGAAACCCCTTCGGAGGGCAACAGACTTCCCAACCTTATCCACAATTTAGGGAAAGGGGCGGATTACCTGGCGGTAATAATGATACGAAACCTTTCTTGGGTCAAGAAGGAACAAATTATATGAATAGTGTGGATCCTTACCAGACGGGAGGAACAAACCCATTCTGTATCTCGTACGTCAATCCATAGAGTACAGTACTCGCCAATCCGTATAGCGCTACGCAAATCCCCTCGTAGAGTCTTTCATCAAGAAGAGACATAGGGAAAATTGCTTGAGAATGGAACAACAAGTTTGATGGGAGTCAAGATTACTGCATCGAAGAATTTTTACAGAGAGTTAACGAATGCAGAATATCATCCTACTTAGATGATACGGACTCCCTCAATGCGAAGCTACATGTCCTCACGGGTCCAGCTCTGATTTGGTGTCGACAACTACGATATACGTGGATTATGTGGACAGGTTTCTGCAAAGCTAGCAGGCGAAGCTACGGTGTAGACCAAATATCCAGATGCAATTACTGGCAGAAATACAAGCGCGCACGCAAGGTAAATAAAAGTTTGTTAGAAAACACATTTTCACGGTATTCACAATTTTGAGTCGACTCGATGGACCGCCACCAGCTGAAATACAACTAAAAATGATTTACGATAATATGTTGCCAGAAATTAAAATGATCGGGCCACGCAAGGATGTTACGAATCTTGACACGCTTGTAACTCTAGCAAGGGACCAATACAAGGCACCGCCTCTTCCAGAAAGAAGTTTACTTCTACACGTTGCTTACAAGGAGAAGCCAACCGTTAACGCCGTGGAAAAGCCGTCTGAGACAGATTTGCGGCCCCTTAGTTGTTCAGATCACGAGCCTACTGTAAGAGATACTTACTCAAATGGGTCTTACTAATCGCACCACGCCGCAACAAACACAGTTAAAGCCTATTACGTCCGGTGGAAATAATCCAAACGCCAGAGGGAGGAACCGTCAGAAAAATTCCTCTACCGTTACGATTAAGGAAATAACGGAGGTAACACTTAAAAGGCCTCCTCGTACCCCGACCAGCGACCACAATTAAGACCAAAAGGACTATGGTTGTAGTTAGCCACAACATACGGTGTACACCTGCCCCCGATTGGTCCCAGAAATCGGAAAAAAACTCAGGGAAGAAGTGAATAAGCCCAACGCTTCTCCAGAGCCAATATTGGCCTCTAGCATACCGTTTGATTTAAAAAGTGATAACGATACCTCAGTTGATGAGCCATCCGTATCCCCTCCGATTGATTTACGCCGTTGGTGGGTACAAGCTGATATCGACGGCTTCAAAGTTTGTTCTTTGTTCGACTCTGGAGCGGTACGTAACGCTACTTGTCCGGTGGGCATTCAGATTGCCTCGGCCTGCGGTCAATCGATTACGCCCTATAAAGGTCCCGGAACGAAACTCGCAAATAGCCAGTTAGTGCCGATCTACGGCTATGTACACTTACCATTCGATATATTGGGTCGCCGTAAATATCTAAAGGTCATGATTTTGAGCGAGTTGGACTCAGCATGTATTTTAGACTAGGTAGACTTTATAAGGACGTTCGGCGCTACGTTTCAACCCCAGCAGAACATACTAGAAATTGACGGTACGTATGAGACAGTACCATTAGAGATGTCTGGTCTCACAGACGGGGAAGAAAATGCTCTTGCCGCCATCGGCCTAGCCGATATAATTGTACAACAGCGTACTCGCCTAGATGAGTTGCTTGAACGATGGCTCCCAGTGAAGGAACACCCACTTGGCTGCACGACTTTAATTCAGCATGCCATTACTGTGTATTACCCAGTATCGAGAAAAATCGAGGAAGAGATGTACGCGCAATTATTGGCGATTCTGGAAGTGGGAATCATATGACGGTCGAATAGTTGATATAAGTGGGCCCGTTGTGGTGGGCGAAAGCGGAAAAGCGCGAGAGCGCTTTTTCGACAAACGCCTGAAGTCCGGCCCCACGTTGGGCGCCACTTGATATAAGCGTCCTATAGGGGTGCAGGGAGAGCGGGCGCTGGCGAGCGCGGCAAGATCGGCGGGGCGCCCTGAGGAGCGCTCAGGACGGAGGTGTTGGGCCGTCCATCGGAGGGCACGGGTGCGGCGAGCTGGTGTTGCCCGTGGTGATACCTCTAGAGCTGCTGCTAACGCCTCGTTAAGGCTTCTGCGTTGTCTAGAGAGCAGACACAGCTTGGACTTCTCTAGGTCGACTCTGGGAGCGAGTCTGGACGAGGGAGGGCCGCCCAACCAGGTGAAGGCTACACCACCCAGTTATTGTTAATCCTTTCAGTCACGCAATTCAATTCACTTGGTTATGGAAATCCAAACATCGGTTTCCTATGTATTTTTGAATGTAGAATCCGAATCTGATGTCACAAGTTTGATAAATATAAAAACAATCCCTCAAATGGGGTGAAAACCACCCTTCTAATCATAAAATTCAATTCATATGGTTATGGAAGTGCAATATATGTTTCCAATGTATTTTTTAATGTAGAATCCGAATCTGATGTCACAAATTTGATGAATATAGAAACAACCCCTCATATATGGTGAAAACTAACCTTATAGTTGTATCCACCCTTTCAGTCACGTTATTAGATCGCCAATACAAATTTAACGTTAATGTACTATTTCTATGTTTTTGCAAATAAAAGTCATTATCGAGAATATGCAATTATAAATCTGGATGATAAAAAAGGATCTGGTAAACACTGGGTAGCTTATTGTAAAAATGGTAATAATGTTTTCTATTTCGATAGCTTTGGTGACTTAAAACCAGCTGAAAATCTTATGAAATACTTGATAATTGATAAAGTTAAATATAATTATAAAAGATATCAAGAATTTGATACTTCTGTATATGGTCACCTCTGCCTAAAATTTTTATGCAATCAACTCAGTGACTCACACAAATTTCGTCTATATAAGAAGTGATTAGATCGATAAACTATCAGTATCTTACTTCCATTCAAAATGATTGCATCGCTATCTTTTAGACTGTCAGGCTCTTCGTCTGTTCGGGAAACTCAATACTTTCCACCGATTGAACTGGATTCAGATAAAATGTACGTTCTCGGATTGGTTGAGTCACTAACTTTCAACTCCATACCTAATGTGGACCTCAAAAACAATATATCTCATGTTGGACAAGAAATCATTAACTTACCAACTGGTAGCTATGAAATAGAAGATATTGAACGTGCTCTGCAGGAAATTTCATTCTAAAATATATTACACTAAGTATTAAAGCTAATAATAATACATTGAGAAGAGTCATTACATGCTAAACCCGTATATAACACACAACTCTGACTTGCCGGTAGCCATTCTAAAAGTGAATGCCCTACGAGTAGAGTGTAATATCACATTTGGAGCATACATTAATCAAAATCAAATTCATACCATTCATGAGTTTTTCATGAGTATTCAAAAAAGAATAAAAAATAAATTGTGTTCTCGTTTGCTGCTGTCACTGGATACCAGAAAAAAATTAACGACCACCCGAACATACACTTCTGTCTCCAAAATCAAGATATATTTATAAATTTTTTTATTTTTAATGACCTTTCTCGGTTTTTGAAATGACCTCAATATGACCTTGGAATGACCTACAGGTGGATCTCTAGGATTAAAACAAACCTTAACTTTGGAATTCAAAACCCCAAAAACATATACTTGAATGTTTTCAGATTTTTTGACTGCCTTTTCTCAAGCTGACCTTAAATGATCTTGAAATGGCCCTAATGTGACCTGCAAATTACCTCTGGATGACCTTGAAGGGTAAACTAATTATGAATTCGACTTTTATTGACTTGACCGTCAAATGACCTTGACCCTGATGTGATAAAGACAAATGGAACCCAAATTCGGATTCAGCGACCCAAAAAAAATATACACCCACCCAGTCTATGTAAATTGAGTTTATCATTTTGTGGATCTGTGATAATTCGCGACAGTCCATCTTACTGAAGAGTGAAGACGTGCTAACAACCTACTGTTTCTTCTTTTATAATCGGAGCTTAGGTATACGTATTTCGGAGTAAGCTTTTAGTTGATAAAAATTTCTGAGTATTAAAAAAATATCATTAAATAAAATAATATTTTCTTTACATTATAAACACTGAATAGCTATTGCTAATTTGTAATTTTTATGCATTATTTTAAGGTAAAATGTGTTTGTTCACTATTATCAATTTATATGAATAAGAGAAAATTAATTTTCAGAAACGTTGAATTAATAAAGATATACATTAAGATTATTTATTGTAATGATTAGATTTATTTTATCCTACAAAACATCGCTTTGCTGGAAAAATTTTCTTTAACAATGTCAATTTTTGTAGAAGTTTTTTAACTTTTTAAATTATTTTTAATTAACATATATATAACTTGTTTTGTTAAAATTTACTTAGCTTTGCCAATTTATTTTCAATTTTATCTTAAAAGTTAATGGGATATTACTCTTTTTCAAGTTTTATTTATCCCTGAAAAATTGGTTCCAACATTGTCAAATTATTCCACTCAGTAGTTAGAGTAGTTGTAGATCAGAAGTTAATGCCGTCAATTTCTCCGAAGAGTATAGGATAAATTAAAAGAGAGACATTTTAATTTGCTGTTTTTTAATGCCAGATTTCTGCCCAGGACCTCATAAACTTAGAGTATAGAAATTTACTTCCCAAAAACATCAGGCCCTGAACATATTACTTGAACTTTTAGTACTATAAATATGGTGATTAAAATCGGCTTATTCGAGTTGTACTAGTTTTCGCAGAAACCGATAAAATATTCTATTTATCAAGAAAAAATATTCAATTTATAAAATAAATCCGTTTATGAACATTATAAAATTGTTAAGTGATTATTAGTCACCTAGCAATATTAACCAAATCTTTGCGTGAGTTGATATCGCGCATGCAACTGTACAGTTACGGGAGAGACTCCACTCCTCGAATCTCTCCTGGTTGTCAGCTTAACTTTTCTCTTGACTGAAACGCGGATTTGTCTATAATCAACCTTCTTACCTTGTATGCTTCCTTATCTCTTGCTGATCAACCCCAAAGTTTATAGTCCTCTATCTCTTCCTGGTCCAAGGAAGATTCAAATGTATATGTGTAGGTTAAACCAATCAAAACACACTTCAATCACTTTTGAAAAAGCTTCTGGGTTTATTATTAATTAGACTCTGTACTTATAAGATGTATACATGTATATCCGTACAATTAAAAATGAGAAAGATAAAATATAAAAACTGATTTTTGAACAAGAATAAAACAAATTATAAAATAAAGGAAAACTACTGAAAAATTGTCGTCCGGCAGCTTGGCTCGAGTCGGAGTGCTTGAGGTAGCGTGGCTTGGGGACGCTTCGGAAGTATTCCGGACCTCCCACGCGTCTCCAAGCTCCACTTCCCCATGTTGACGTCAGTGCGTCTGCACTCGTCGCAATCATTAGGTCTTACGGGACCTGTTAATGGTGCAAGAATTCAAAACTGCAGCGTGGCTTCGCACGTGCGGTCTTGCGCAGTGGAGGGGAAGTTGTTTAGGTCAGCGAGATTCTAGGCTACCTGATACTTTTATGGCCTTGAGTTTTGCTGTACCTATTATGTGCAGAACTTTCTCGATTTTATATTCGAAATGATTGTTCAAATATAAATATCGCAAAGTCGTCACATAACATCCCCCCTTGAAAACGTTTGTCGTCCCCGACAAACTTCGCGGATTCTGCGGATGATATGGTCCAGTTGGTGGTCCATAACAAGTAAGGTTCAATGATGTGAATATCTCAGTTAATGAAAAGAAAAACTAAAGTCTCAAATCAAGGACAAGAGCGAGCATGTTACAGGGATGATTTGTTAGTGTGCATTTTGATTTTGTAGATATGGAGCAAGTTTTTATGACACGTAGGCGTGATGGTTCTACAAATCATTTGTTTAATTTGCGGGGTGTGCCGTCATACCCTACACAAGATCTATATGTTTTTTATCTTGGTAGTTTATGCGTCCCCCCCCTTCCGTTTTTTTTTATACATGTGCTTTACGTTCATTTGTCCTTTGCTCAATTTGGCATTGTGTGTCCCGCACATGATCTATGTGATGTTTATCATGTGCGCGGCATGTGACCTTTCGAATGAATTTCATTCTCTTATTTGCACGATGGGATGGGTCTAATGGGTGGGTGATCTCTGTCATGTCTTTGATTTGGTTTGTTGAATAAAAAGGAAATAAAGAAAGCTTATTGAAATTAATTCTGGCGGTCGCCACTTACTTGTTGCTGGATTATTTGGTTCTAGGGTCCTTTACAATCTATCTTAGTTCCTGTTTTATTAGTATTGTTAGTTTCCTATACTTGATGTATTACTTATTTTGTATTGTATGAATTGTATATGTATTAAAATTTTTGAATAATTTCATTTGCTAGTACTTATTTCTAAGGTTGTTATATCTTATCTTAAAATTTAACAATATATTTTATCTCGTGATATGGTTGGTGGGGTTAGAGTGAAATGGTCCGGGTTTTATTATGAAAGTATAAAATGTGATTTATTAGAACAGACTCTTACATTAAAATGAACTGTGGAAGAAAAAAATTTGGTTCCATTGATTTTTTATTTTATTTTTTATTTATTTATTTTTTTTTTTTGTCGGGAATAAGATGGTCGATTCTTCCTCTTCTACTAAGCTCTGGTCAAGCAGGGTCCTTGTAGGTGTTTCTGTGGTGCCGGCTTCTTCTATTTCCAGCAGAAGTTGTTCCCACGGATCAAAAGATATAAGGTCCGGTTGATCTTCTTGTTGGTCAAAAGTGATGAGGTCCGGCTGATCGTCTGTCTCAATTGTTGTCTTTGGACTTGTTATTTTGCATTCCAGCATGTGGTTGGTCCAATATTTGTACGGTACGTCCATTCCACATGCCGAATGTCTTTGTAAGACCTCAGGATTCTGCATGCTGCAGATCTTCGCATGGTCTTTTTGATTTCTAATATCTGCCATTTGTCCGCAGACTTTATGCTTCTTTCTATATATTCGTAGGCCTTTTGGTAGATGTCGCCTACTTGCCCACCTAGGTTTGTAGGCCTGGGTGCATTGGTCCATTGCTGCGACCGTGTCCTCGTGTTTGAAAAATTCGACAAAGCCCATTTTTCTTTTGATCCCGGTGTTGTTTTCTTGGTCCTTCATGACCACTTCGTATATGTGGTCGATTGGTCCAAATCGCATAAATTCTTTTAGGAATTCCTCTGTGGAGTATCCCAATGGCACTAATACGCAGAAGCGTAGCCCTTTTGTGTCATCCAGTTCTCCCGTTATTGCCTTTGGTTTTGGGATTGGTCTTTGGCTGGGCCTCAGTTCCAGAGCCAGTTGTGGCTCTTTCTGTTGTGGTCCTGCTTCCTGTCTTTGATTTTCCTCTCTGGTGCCGGTTGACTTCGCACTGAATATTATTGCAGCAGCTACCGCGTGTTCATCTTCGTTGTACCGTACTTTGATGGTGTATGTGTTGACAGACTTGTGGTCCCTAATGTCCATGGCACATATGCCAAAGGTCCTCAATATTTTTGCGATATTATTTTTGCCGGCTGGAAATCCATTTCTGAAACATAGGAAATAAGAAGAAATTTCTTTACTATATAGGTTTGGGCACGGGTATTTATTATAGTTCTTATTTCATATCATGCTCGGTCATGCAATATGTATGGGGTCCCTAGTACATGCTATTTGGGTTGCCTTTTGATGATGTATGATATTGTTAATTTTCCTCCCTTTCTCTCTTATGTTAGATTATGATTATGTACATGTGTTGTGTATGCATTTGGGGATAGGGTTACGATTTTGTTTTATATGATGGATATGTGTTTCGATTCGGGATGGAATGAGATTATTGAGGATAAGGTAGGGTATGCTCTGATTATGACTTATTTTAGGGTCCTAATTTTCATTCATCCCCATTCATCTGTTCACATACACTCTCATTTTGGCCTTCGCCTTTTATTTTAATCGTTGGAACTCGTTGGGTTTGAGTTTCCATTAATCGGTTGATTTTTCTTCTTTCCAGGCTTTCCAAATACGCTAGCGTCTTCTTCAATTCGTCCAGAGTTGGTGTTTGATTGCTTTGCGGTGACTGCTCCGGATCTCTAAAAGTGGTCCACATGGTTTGTTTTTTGCAAGTTACTTCGTGTGAATTGTAGAGATTTAGGTCTATTTCCTTTTTGCAAAATGAATGGAATTTGGTCTCCATTTCGGTTTTGCCTCGTATCTGTTTTCTCGGTTCTGCAAAAGTTGCTTTGTAAATAGGATTGCTCTTCTTCCTTCCCTCTTCAGCATTCCGGTCTTTGAAGTATTGCACGTATCCGTAGGATAGACGTTCTTTTTTATCTCGTACAGTCTCGTAGTATACCATTGGTCCGAATTGAGCAAAATGTCTGAAGAACGTATCATCCTTTTCTTTGTCTTTGCCTTCCCTAATAGGCAAAATAGTCTGTTTTTGCTGAGTTCGTTGTTGTGCTGTATGTTGGTCATTACATGCACTTTTGACTTCATATTGGGTTCTCTTCTCTTCAAAGTTGGTATCTCTTCTCTTGATAATGGTCCGGACATCAGTTTTGTACGTCGTCTAAGTTTATTTTGTTTTATCAATGATATTTTTAACTCGTTGGCCTTTGTTGCCTGTTTTTCGGTGCCAAAACATAGCGTGACTCTTTTACTTTTTGGGTCCGTTCGATGGTCTTCCACATATACGACATGTGGTGTGCCTATATATTCGAATTCCTTCACTATGCTCCATAGGGGTATGTTGATGTCACAGAACATGGATGTGTTGGTTCTGGTATTCATGGTGTCCTAGTCTATAAATAAACATTATTTTTAAAGAATGTTAGGCTAAATAGTCCATTGTATGAGGGTTCGAGTATTCATGCAATCATTAGCTCAATGGTCGCCTTCAGCACGGTTCTGATAATTGTTCCGGGGTATTTTCGGTGTTGCGGGTTTTGGGTCATTTATGAGAATAGTTTCTGCTTCCGTGTTGGTAGGGTCTTTATTGGTATTTACAACTGGGTGCTCTACCAGGTAGATGTTGTTTTTTGACTTTGATCTTGCTCTAGGCATCATTATTCTACGTTTCATCCCTATTATTATTATTATAATTATTATTATCACCACTAGCTGGAAGGTTACGCTACCATACAACAAATTATTTGAATGGTAATCCCGTCTTTTGTGACCTTTGATCTCGTTCAATTCATTGATTATTTGTCCCAAAGGCTTCGCTTGGTTAAACCCTGATTTGGGTCCGAGTATTTCGATGGTTGGTGGTAGATCATTGTCAAGGTCCGTGACTTCAGGATCTAGGGACGGATACATGTTTTGTATTTTTAGGTCAATCTCGGGTTTGTACAGGTATGTCAGTTTGCTTGATCTGGTTTCTTGTCCGATTATTAAGGTGTCTGCCGTTCTGCCCACGCACGTTGATGAGATACGTATGATACCGGCTCCCTTTAAGGTTATTTTCACGTCTTCTTGATTTGGACATGAGAGTCGCAGCTGATCAGAATCTATCGTGGAGAATAGCCACGATTGATCATTCTCTAAGTATTTCCATTGCGTTTTGGTACCAGTTTTATATTGTATATTACAGTTTTTCAATGTTTGAGAATTAGGGTTTAATAACATTGTTGCTTCGCAGTCTTGGGCGTTTGGAGCACTTTGTAGAGGTCCTAGTACTGGGCAAATCGATGTGTAATGGATTCTAATGCATTTGGTTGCAAGATTGTCATCAAATTTTATATATTTTTCTTCATTTGAACTTATTGCAATATACTTGTGTGAAGGCTCTATGAAGGCTAATCCAGTGGTTCCATTGGCTTTGTGTTGTGGTACTGTCACCGCATGTAGATTGTATGTTTGATAGGGGTCTCTTTCAACCAATGGGATGTGTAACACCGCGATGGTCCTGCCATTTTCGTGAATAGCATCGATTTCCGATACTTTCGTGATTTCTTCTATTCTTAGGTGTTCTGCGGGTATTGCAAAATCCAAACTACTTCTTGTCCTTTTCAGGTCCGTCATTATCTGGTGTATTATGTTGGTTGTCAAGAGTTCAGGGTGTATTTTTCCTTCTTTTAAGTATCTTAGTACCTTCAGCACTTTTTCATTGCTCCTTACTAAGTGATCTAGTGTCGATTCCAGACGTCTTACATATACTGTCATTTCCACTAGATGTTTCAACTCTTCTTCTTGTTTGGCCACGTTGTTCACTGTTTTGGTCAAGACTGCTTCAAAGTTTTGCAATTCCTTTTGATGGTTTTGAGTGATATTGTGTAACTCTTCAAATTGGGCTGAGACTATATGTGCATTCTTATCTATAATTTGTACCATTTTGGTTTGGTCTTGAAATAGATTATCAATGTTTTAATTGATGTCGTCCACTTCGTCTGTAGTCACTAAACCAAATAAGCTTTTGCTTAGAGTGCCGACTATGCCTAGTGTGGCTAACCTCTTGGTGTGAATACTTCTGGGGTTTCTCGTGATTGGGTGGTTATAATATCACATGGTCTTGATTGTCTCGTTTATCCCTTTTTGTATGCTACGTAAGGTCTGATGTTTGAGTTCTATGAGGTCCAATCCTAAAGCATGTTTGCACTTATTTTCTCCTATTCTTGCTATGCAGTTATTGTAAACAGTTTGATAAAAGTCCAGTGGTTTGTGTATTTGCATGAAGTCGTCGACATTGATGTAGATTTGTATCTTTCAATCAGCCTTCTTAATTTTCATGGGGTCCATCTTTTCATAATATATACCGGGATTCGGGTCTAGGGGGTCCAATTAATACTGTGGTATTCCTCGGGTCATCATACTTATGCTTAAAATTATTATAATGTTTATATTCGGGTGTCTCATCCTGTAAAAATATGGCCATTAGTTTACATGCATAAATGATATTGTACCTCTGATTGTTTTCTTTATTCACGTGATTTAGTCAGAATTCAGGTCAGAATCCATCTCGACATCCTTTAGTTTGTCAATGTCCCTTCTGATCCTCTTTCCGTTGGGGTATTCTAGAATTACATTTTTCCGACCTACGAATTCTGTGATTTTTAGTGGTTTATTCCTATATGAATCGAACTTATAGACGCGGGGTTGTTTAATTAATCTAGCATATATCCGCTGGCTTTTCCTTTGAAAGTTCTGACCTTTTTGTCATACTTTTCTTTAGTCCTAATTTTGTTGGTTATTTGAGTTTCTCCTGCTAAAAGTTTCATTTCTTCTAGTCTTAGTACTAGGTCTCGCATATAAACGCTATATGTTTTTAATTTTTCATCGGAAGGTATTCGCAAAGGAAAACGTGCTATCTTTCCATAAACCAATTCAAAGGGTGTAAAGTTCGTGGCTGAGTGTACACTGGTATTATATGTAAAGGTTGCAAAGGGGGTTAGGTGGTCCCAATCATCGTATCTTTCAGAGTATATTCGAATGAACTCTATGAGTGGAGCATGACTTCCTCCAATGACTCATTTGTTTGAGGTCTATAGCCTGAAGTTGTTCGATGATTTATCTTGAATAGCTTCAGTAGTGATTCTACTATACTTGATAAGAAACTGGTCCCTCGGTCTGAGAGTATGGCTCTCGGAGCTCCAAATTGACAAATGAGATATTTCGCCAGTGCGTCAGCTATTGTCGTTACATTCAGGTTTTTGATGGGTATTGCTATTAGGTATTTGGTTAAGTTACACTGCATTGTTAAAAGATGACAGTTCCCTCTTGGTGTCATCCTCAATTTTCCTTCTGTATCAATTGATACTTTATCAAAAGCTTCTATTGGCGTGTCTGTGATGATCATTGGTTCTCTCGTCTTGAACCGTTCTATTTTCTGTTCTTAACAGTTTGTACATCGTCTGGCGTAGTTTTGAACGTTCTATTGAAGTATTTGTCTTTCACTATTACAGTAAATATTTGATGTTTCTTGAAAGGAGTGACTAAGACTTGTCCTGGTTTTGGTTTTCTGTTCTTTATTCTCATTAGATCAATCGCTCCTGTTTCTTCTAGTAGTCTTGTAACGGACCATGTATTGTCACAATCCGCTGATAGGAAATGCACAATATTGTCTCACTTATGTGTTAGGCATTCTCTCACGGTGATTGGGTTGTTGGGAATTCGCATGGTTTTTTAGTGGTGCGAGTCAAATCGCTATCGGATTTTTGCTCGTTTTGTCATATGTCATGACCTTTATTTAGAGGTTCTAAACCTAGTGGTGTGGGTAGGAGAAAACGCATTGTGGGTTCTGGTGGTTTCAAAAATCTTATATCTATAATGGAGCCTTCTTCGGCTTCTATCTCGCTCAATATCCCTAATTTCTTGTGGTTCTTTAACTTATTTCTCGGCGTACTGTTGGCGGTAGGGCTGACACTTTTTATTGTAGGTATGACGGATAATGTCTTTCTCACTGGTGGCAATATTATGTCAGTTACGCTTTCAACATCTGACTCATTTCCTGTGTCCTCTTCACCAGATGCTTCTTGTAGCTTCTGTCGTGCTCGTTTTATAAGGGTTTGAATACTTTTCCTCAAACCTTTGACTACGTCGGTTTCTTTCTCAAACCGTGGATCAGATGTGTAGATTGCTTCACGCACATCATCGGGTACATCGTCATCGTCAGAGAAGTGTGAGGGTAAATCCAGTTGGGTATCTATGTCAGTTGTTGATTCGTTGACATCAGCTTGTTTATCCATTTCATATTTCCTCATGCTTTCTTCAAATTTTCTGCTAGCTTCTTCTACTTCTTGTTTCGTTAGGGTGGTTCTGACTGATAGATTTTCTATAGATTCTTCATTTGCATTATCTTCATCTTGAGAATCTTCTACTGCAGTCATGTCTATTGCAATATTGCTTATGGTTTTATTCTGACTATCTTCTGAAGAAGATGTTTCGTTCTCGGGTACTCGTTGGGCTTCATCTTCTGTAGTCTCTGAGTCTGGTTGTCGTCATCCGCTGTATCTGGGGTCTGGTATGGGTGGTTTATCTAAGTCGCTGTCTTCATTAGCCGTTGACGATAGCCATGATCTCCTGGATGGGTTGACTGTCATTGAAATATCCGAGTCGATATCAGACGAACTTGCTGGCACTTCTCGTGGTTTGATGGAGGTTGTCTCGGTGTCTGCTGTTTCGATTTTTGTTGATGATTCTGTTTGCGTAGTTTTCTTTGTACCAATGGGTTTGGACGTCTTGCTTAGTCCTCCTTGTTTGATGTATTGTCCTACTGGGCTTTCTACCTAAGTCTACCTCTGCCTCTGGGTACTGCGGTTTTCTCCGATGCTGAGTGTGCTCTATTGCAAGAGCTAGTCTTCTGTGATGGTACTTTGTTTTTGGGCTTTTCTTGTTCTTGTTTTGCTTTTTCTTCTATTATCATCACTTTGATTCTAGGTAAATTTTTGTTTATTTCTTCTTCGGTGGTTTCTGGAGGGTTTCTTGAAAGTGCATCAGCATTTTTGTTTAGTTTTCCTGGTTTGTATTTGAAGGTGTATTTATAGCCTGTGGACCTAAACATCCATCTCATTAATCTTTGTCCAGAGTCTTGTCTGCTATGCATCCAATTTAATGGTTTGTGGTCAGACACTAAAGTGAACTTGCGACACAGTAAGTATGGTCTAAACTGATGTAGACCATATAGTACCGCTAAGCACTCTTTTTCAGTGGTTGAGTAATTCCTTTCAGCTTTATTTAAAGCTCTAGACAAGTATTGGACTGGATGATCAAATCCATCCTTTTCCTGACTCAGGACTGCTCCGATCGCGTAGTCTGATGCATCTGTGGTTAAGGTGAATTCCTTATCGAAATCCGGGAATTGTAAGATGGGTTCTTCCATTAGGCATTGCTTGAGTTTTTGAAAGCTCTCGTCACATTGAGGGGTCCATTCGAACTTCACGTTTTTCTTTAGTAGGTCATTCAATGGTTTCGTTATTTTAGCAAAATCTTTGATATACTTTCGGTAATATCCAAACATTCCTAGTACTTCTCTTATATTCTTGGCACTCTTGGATGTGGCTAGTTTGGCTATTGCCGAAACCTTTTCTGGATTCGATTCAACTCCTTTTGCGCTAATTATGTGTCCTAAAAATCCAACTTCTTTTCTAAAGAATTTAATCTTGTCAGGTTGCAAGACTAACTTTGCCTTTCTTAACCTTTCCATGAGATTTTGTATTCTTCTTTCATGGTCCTTTAAATTTTTACTGTATACTATGATGTCATCCAGGTATACTAGCATTTCAATATTCTGTAGTCCTCTGAGAACGTTTTCCATGAGGCGTTGAAAAGTCGCCATAGCGTTCTTCAATCCTTCAGGGATTCTTGTGTACTTATAGTGTCCATTTATTGTTGTGAAAGCTGTTTTATAACAATCTTCAGGAGCCATCGGTATTTGTTGGAAACCACTGGCCAAGTCAAATATCGAAAAGTAGGTTGCTCATCCCAGTTGATCCATTATATCCGCAACGTTTGGTAACGGGTATGCATCTCTGATGGTTTTCTTATTTAGTTCTCTAAAATCGATCACCATGCGCCATCATGGGTTGCCATGACTATCTGGTTTCTTGGGTACTATCCAGATGGGTGAATTACAGGGATAATTGGATTCTCTTATAATCTTGTCTCTGAGCTTTTTGGCTACGCTTTCTCTTACAACTTGTTAGTGTTTAGGAGGATGCCTGTATTGCTTAGTGTTTATAGGTACGCTATTTTCTAAATGAATATGATGCTCGATCATGTCGGTGCACGGGAGCCTATCTCCTGGCAATAGAAATCGATCCAGAAAATCTTCTGTTATGTGGTCCAAAATTTCTAATTCCTCTTTATTCAAATGATTTCTTCTGATTGATGCCTTCACTCAGTCTAATCTTTTAATTTGGTCAACAATTGCATCTCCATCAAAATCACTGTCTGTTTCTTGTAGAAAGTCTGGTCCGGTATCGAAAGGTTTTAACTCTTTTGGGTCTACTTCTATCATTACATCTTGTTCACTTGTATTTATGGCCATCATTTTGCAGATTTTATTTACATTATTGACTACGCCTTCACCTAGAAATACGTTGTCATTTCCTACATGTATCCTAGGAATGTAGCCTTCTTTCAAGTCACTTTTGATTAGGTTAATTTGGACAACTTGTCTAGTTCTAGCTTTTATTATGTATTTTACTTTGTCCGTGGTAACATTTTCTTGGTTCTCCATATTTTGTTCCATACATTTGCTCTCGTCATCAATTTTTGCTTCCACTTTCAGTACTTCATTTGCTTGTTTGCATTTATATCCTCTTCTTAGATTCCTTGGGTTATGTTCTTCTTCATGTCCTATGAACGGTATGGAATACATACATCACCACTTACCATGAGAGCATTCTTATGGTAGGAGATTACTGCTTCTTCCTTCTTTAGGTAATTCCTTCCTAACATGCCATCTTGTTTTATAGGAAAATCGTCCTGTATTATTTGAAATTTTACTGGGGTTCTTCTTATATCCAGGTACACTGATCCTGCTGTCCACACTGTTTGGTCTGTGATGCCTCCTAATTCTCTGGCATCTTCAATGCTTATTGGTAAGTCATCGTGCAGAGCTCGGATTTTTATTAGGTTTACAGTTGCGCCATTATCTATCATGAAGTCCAAATACGGTCGCTGTGTTTCTTCGGGTGTCCTTGTTCTTACAGCTATTGCCTCTCCATGTTCCCAATTATAGTTTTTAGGTCCTTTACAGTTCGTGGAACACATCCTCGCGATTTCTCGGGTTTGGTTAGTATCGCCATTACTGGGGCTTTTGTCTGATTTTCATGTAGGTTCCTTTGACTCGAATTTCGATTCTGGTTGTACTCCTGCATTTGTTTTCGGTAGCTTGTTTGATCCATATTTATTGGTATTTGCTGATCGTTTTGTCTCGAGTAATTTTGGTTTTGGCTCGTCATCTCGGGTTCGTGACGAGCCTGTTGGTAGTTTAAATTGTCCCTATTATTTTGGTTGTCATATCTGGGATTTTCAGTACGCCAACTACTGATATTCCGCCTGTCGGGCCGGTTCTGCGTATCTCCATACCTTCCTGTTTGAGGGTTGAATATTCGTTGACTCTTGTCGGTTGTCGTTGTAGTTTTGGTTCGGGCGAAATCCATTCCCATAATATGTATTATTGTAACGATTCATATAATTCGGATTCCTGTAAGTATTCTCCTGGTAATGGTTTTGTTGATAACCATTTGTTTGGCGGCGGTTGGTGGAATATCCATCACGTGGTACATTTCTCGAACGGTCTTGCACATAGCCAATGTATTCAGGTTCTTCATGTTCGTATCGTTCCTCTATGTAACCTATGTAGTGAGGTTCTCCATGTTGACTGTTTTTATATTGATCCTCGTCATGATATCTTCTGCTATTTCTATAATTTGTTCCAGTCCGTGGTTCTGTTCATTATATAGTCTGGGATTGTTGTAGCTATGAGTCCTGCCACGGTATGGTCTGGAATCTGGAATTATTTTGGCTTCCATCCTCGTCTCTAAACGTACATACATTCTGTAAAAACTGTGGTTGTATGTCCTCACTCACTAGAGATGCTGCATTTCTTAAGTCCTGAATGTATTCTCTAAGACTTCTCTTGCCATCAAAGTTTGGGATGCCGCTTATGCAGTTCATGATCGCGAAGGTGTTTGCCATACTATTCATTAGCATAAAATTGGAGTCAGATGCAGTTGCATTTGTTGCTCTGGTACCTCTGGCATTTGTTTCATCGCCTAGATTCATTTTGGATGCCCCTCTTGTTTTTTTTATGTAAAAATTCCTCTTCTTTCAAAAGAAAATGATTTATAATGGGTCTAAATGTTGGGATTGTCTATTCAATGGGGCTATGGGTCGTTAAAGTGTAGGTGCAAGGTCACCAGGAAATACCTCAAACTGGTTCAAAAAGCGACTAAATGTAGTCCTTTGTCAAAAAAAAACTAATTAATTGGCTTCGTGTTTATTCGCTTCCTTTAAAGCAAATTCCAAAAGTTCATTAAACTTTTTGCTTACCTCAGATCGAAAATTTAAATTATTCTCAAAAACTTTATCATTATTCGCGTTTATTCTATTGTCTTCTCGGTAATAGTTGTGCAATTGATCATTTACCTCTTTGAGTCTTTTCTCAAAGAGCTTTTTTCCTGATCTCTTTTTGTTAAATAATTTTTCTCTGCCTGAGAAATTTTCTTCCTTCATGGGTTGTGTCTTATTGGATACAATGACCGCTGTTAAGCTGGTCCAAGGAGAGCCGCTACTCAGCTGACTCAGGATTCACAAGAGTAGTCGCTGCTAAGCAGACCAAAGGATCAGGTTGCTACTGAGCAAACCTTAGGATATAGAGTGACCGCTATTGAGCAGATCCAAGGAAAAGCCGCTGTCAAGCAGACTTATGAGGTTTATGATGAATAGTCGCTTTTGTAAACAAACTAAAGGAAAAAGGTAGAACATTCGTCAGCCAATGAAGAATTCTTTGTAAAGTATATGAGTATAAAATTATCTTAACAAATGCTCAAAAAAAATTTTCAATGAAAATCACTGTTACGCTCCTGGTTTGAAACAAATGAAAAATTTTGCACTTTCGAATTGAAATAATTAAACTAAATAGAAATGATCAAAAAGTGAATTTATTAATTAAAATATTCACGTGATTAATGCATAAATATTCACTGCATGGACGCATTAGAGTGGTGCCTCAATCGGAAATGATATTGCAAACATCCTCAATGCATGTAAAAAAAAAACAAGAAAACAATAAAATTAATATTATACTACACAATATTTTATAGTGTCCAAATTTCACTCTAATTATTTAAATAATTGATTTTTATTTTAATACTCTGTGAAAAATCTCAGTTATAAGCAAATAAAACCAAAAAGTTGTAAAATTCTCAGAGAAAATTTTATTGTAAAAAAAAAATTATTTATTTATTTAAATTGGCTCTCTAATAATTCATTTATAATAATTAGTTAATTTCTATTGTCAAACATTATCTATCTATCAGCTTTACATTTATTGTAATTTAAATTTCGCGCGCGTTCTATATTCCTCCAAAATGGCCGCTGTAGAGGTGCCAAGTCACTAGACCTACACCACTATAGTCTCCTTAGTGCCGCGTCTAGTTCCACGCCTGCGCTGGTGTTTGCTCTGAACAAACACGAAGCGTCGGCTGCTACACGCTGTATGTTGCGTGTTTAACCTTCTCGCGCGTCGCGTATTTTTCTCACCGAAGTATTTTGCGTAAAACGCGTTATTAATTGCCGAAACCCATAATCTGTGGATTCACGAGTGTCTCCTCTACTCGTGTGTGTGTGTTTTGGTTTGTTGAGTTGATTAGGACCAAAGTTGTGACTGAAAATGTTTATGGACCCAACGTGATGTATCGCAAGCAGTGCAACCTGTTACTGCTTGTCAGATAAGTATTTTTATTTATAATCTCCTGATTGAATTCTCATCAATTGAGCACAAGAGCAAATTGCTTTCTGTAAATTGTACGTTTCTATTACAGGTGGTGTGAATTTTCATACACCAGGCAAATGTATCCGAGAACTTTTGTTCATTTGCGAACACTACTTCATAGGTACGTAACCTTTAAGTTGCTTATTCAAATATGA
Organism: Muscidifurax raptorellus; assembly: GCA_020010945.3. Classification (NCBI taxonomy): domain Eukaryota; kingdom Metazoa; phylum Arthropoda; class Insecta; order Hymenoptera; family Pteromalidae; genus Muscidifurax; species Muscidifurax raptorellus. The sequence goes on from JAHUUD020000061.1 coordinate 631,361, forward strand.
GTATAAGACAACTATTTTGAATGGTCTTACCCTTTTGTTGTCGACCATTCAATAGAATTATATTATATATTTTGAAATATGCTAATTAATATATGTATATATAGGTTCAGAGGGTCAACCACGCTCTGCGGGGTCTATCACCTCTATCGAGCACCTGCGTCAGCTACGCCCTGGTTCGACTGCGGCAGAAAAGTGCCAATTCAGCTATTTCTTGCTGGTCGACCAGATTTTGGTGAGTTTCACTGAGTACATATAAATTCAATATGTCCACACCTTATGCATGTGAAAATATTACAATACGTTTATTATGATTGGGTCCTTCCCTTTTAATTGTATTTCAACACTATTCGCACATGTCTTATTTTTGATTTGAGTAATATTTAGAATGACTTGGAATTTGTTTGTAAAAACTCTCTTTATAGCAATCGTTATTATAATTTTACTGCATCGTACAAAAAAAACTAACTTATTGACCAATTATTTAATTTGAGAAGGTTAAAACAATTTAAACTCTCCTTGTATTTTTCAGAAATTAAATCCTGGGTCTTTGTATCAAACGCGTGGTTGTGACGTCACCGCACGACTCCGCGCTATGCTTTTTACGCGTCTGCTATTGCCGACAGCACGCGGCTAGGTAATACGATGCTCTTTCTTATGCTTTTGTACTTCTCTTTCGAATATTTATTAATTTTTTTCGCATGGATATTTATATATTTATTCGCGCACTTTTTATTATATTTTATTTAATTTGTTTAATCTTTTTAATATATATAATCTTCTTTTGTTTTTTCTAGATACTACTACTTTTACTGGCATGCAACGAGAGAGAAAAATGAGCAGACCGTTATGCGCGAGATCTCGGTGGGACCTCCAATTTTTGTTAAGTGATTATTAGTCACCTAGCAATATTAACCAAATCTTTGCGTGAGTTGATCTCGCCCACGCAACTGTACAGTTACCGCAGAGACTCCACTCCTCGAATCTCTCCTGGCTGTCAGCTTAACTTTTCTCTTGACTGAAACGCGGATTTGTCTATAATAAACCTTCTTACCTTGTATGCTTCCTTATCTCTTGCTGATCAACCCCAAAGTCTATAGTCCTCTATCTCTTCCTGGTCCAAGGAAGATTCAAATGTATATGTGTAGGTTAAACCAATCAAAACACACTTCAATCACGTTTGAAAAAGCTTCTGGATTTATTTGGTCCTCTTTTATTACTAATTAGACTCTGTACTTATAAAATGTATACATGTATATCCGTAAAATTAAAAATGAGAAAGATAAAATATAACAACTGATTTTTGAACAAGAATAAAACAAATTATAAAATAAAGGAAAACTACTGAAAAATTGTCGTCCGCTCGGCAGCTTGGCTCGGGTCGGAGTGCTTGAGGTAGCGTGGCTTGGGGACGCTTCGGAAGTATTTCGGACCTCCCACGCGTCTCCAAGCTCCACTTCCCCATGTTGACGTCAGTGCGTCTGCACTCGTCGCACTCATTAGGTCTTACGGGACCTGTTAATGGTGCAAGAATTCAAAATTCTCATCATCTTGTGCAGTGGAGGGGAAGTTGTTTAGGTCAGCGAGATTCTTGGCTACCTGATACTTTTGTGGCCTTGAGTTTCGCTGTACCTTTTATGTGCAGAACTTTCTCGATTTTATATTCGAAATGATTGTTCGAATATAAATATCGCAAAGTCGTCACATAACAAAAATTAATATTATTCTAGCATTGTATTCATAGTTTATATAACATAAAATATTTGAATACCTTCTCATTTTGAGGCTTACTGTATGCAGTAGAAGTTCCATCTAAAGAGCTATCATCGCCAAAACTTGAATTTTGATTTTCGTCATTTTTGAAGTGTTTTGTTTCTTGAAAAGTTGAATATAAATTTTTATTTTGTTGTTTCAAATTAATGTCTGAATTATTATAGTCTACTGATTCTTTAAATTTTAGTAACATTGAATCTTGATTATTAGTCTGAGAATTAGATTGAAAGTTTAAATTACATGATATTGGTCTAAAATTCGATTGCGTTTTACTAGGAAATTCAATCGCATCAGAAAAATTTTCTACGTAGGTTTCAACAAAGTTTGTGCTATTTTTTCTTTCAAATTTTTTCGTATCCAACAAGCATTTATATTTTAAATCAGAAGTTTCATCTACACTTATTGATTTTATGGAAACAGAATCATCAGATGTTAAGTTTGTTGTAGACACTGTCTGCGATCCGTAGCCATTGCTACTTAAGATTGGTGTGGTAATTTTAGCTGACTGTAACTCAGAAAAAGAATCCAATGTACGAGAAGGTGTAAGTGATTTAGTATTAATAGGTGTAATCTATATAAATAGATAAATAAGTACATATTTATATATAAATTATAATTAGATATATTTAGATATAATATTATAAAATAAAATATTATAACCATTATATAATCTCTATTTTATCATCATGGAGTAGTATATATTGTATATGATTGCAATAGATTATTATGCGACACGATTTAACACAATTTGATCATCTAGCATAAATTGACAGCTCAGTCAAGCGCAAGGATGCAAATAGTGGTTCAAACTGGTATGACTATTTACAGAGTAAATAGAACACTATTGAATGGTGAATAGTAAATAAATAATGAAATCGATTAACAAAACCGCGCGCCACTTGAAAGAAGCATACAAATAAAATTTTTTAACACCTGCACGATTTCTGAGTTGTTAGACCTAAATAGCGGGCTTGAGTTGACTTTTTGACCGGCCCCAAAATTATTATTTCAACACCCTTTTGCCAATTCGGGCATGAAATAGACCTTTATGTTTTGGAAAAAGTTTAAATACAATCGAGAAAAAAAGTATTTTTTATGAATCAACATATTGTCATCAAATTTGGAACACTGAGCTTCTTGGGGTCGCTGGTTACTAATCTGAGGTCATATTTGTAAAATTCAAGATGACAGATTTAAGGTTGTGAACGACGTTACTAAAAATAACAATAAATTGTATTATGTCAAAGGATTAAGTAAATCTGATATCGGATTCATCATTAACGACCTTAAAAATCTCCACTTACCAAATTCGGTACAAATATGTTGATTCTCAATAATATCGTCCGCCATATTAGATTCGCTATTTTGAATTTTAAAAATATGACCTCATAAAAACTTCCGTACACCAAATTTAGTGCAAATTGGTTGATTTTCCAAAATCGGTCCAAATTATTAGACTTTTTTCCGGCATGTTAAATCACCCATGCTGGATTGTACCAATCTACCACATCAGCTTCTAAGAAGCGTTCATCAGCTATTGTATTAGCCTAAAACAAACTAGACCAGTACTCCTTCGATGTCATTGTCACCTTAGTGTATCTATTAGAGCCAGTGGAGCGGTTCGTCCATGCGGTAAGGAAGCACCTATATGAACTGCCTAAAGTCGCTTTTGCGCGAGGGAATGATTTGGAAAAAAGGTCGCGAAAGTCCATGTGCCGTGTTAAAGGACAAAAACCATAGAGACCACACAATTGTCACTGTTATATTGGAAATTAATAGCAGTTGTTATAACTTGAGGTACACGTCTATGTAGGAGAGGCTTAGAAAACTATATAATTATTATAAAGGCGTAGAGTTACGAGATTGTAAAAGCTTTATTATTATAAAAGTATTTTATTAGTATAACAGTATTTTATTATTAATACAGTATTATTATCTACAAGCTGTTTTAAACATGTACCAATAATCATCACAACCGATAATGGAACGGTAGTTGGCTTAAGGGAATGTCGGAGTAAAAGCTTCTGAAGTTTCATGGATGATGCTGACGTCAGGTGGCAAACTCGCAATTCTAAATTAAATCGGTTGATAGTAAAAAGTAGACGTTTTTGTAAAATTTAAGAAAAGTGCGCCATTGCTATGGCCACTAGGTACTTTTTAAGCTTATTAGCCGTAACCATAAGCACGTATTTTTAGCCAAATTTGTAAAATACAAATGTGCTGCTGGCAGGCCTGTAAGCATCAGCTGATCGCTCAGCTGTCGCGCAGTACCTGATCTCTGACAGAGATGGCGCCCCAAGTAACTCAAGCAACGCACTTTGTTTTTTTGTGTGACACATACATAATAGATTTGTTGCTTACTGCCTTTTTATGTGTGATTTCTTCTGTACGATATGTTCCTGAAAACTCGTTGGCAAAAGATAATTTTATTGTAAAATTATAAACAAATTACTCCAAACCTGTAACTAATGAATTTCTTAAAATTACAATATTTCGTATTATTTAAATAATATGAATTTGGAATTATAATAAATTAATACATGTTTCCATTTGATTTAAAAAGAAAAGTACCTACGATGAATTAAATTGAATAAATATTCGTTAGAATATATGTGTACCGAGCGATAGCAACTTATGAAGGAAAAGAAAATCACTGTTTTACCGATCAAGTATGTTTCTCTAGCAGCTTTATTTTCTGCTATATATAATAAATCTGCTGTTATAACCTGTCACTATTAGTATTTGAGATACTAACGATAAAAGTGTATTAGATAAGTATGATAGAGCTTAGGAATTAATTTATGTATGGAGCTTTTTTCCTTGTGTGTTTATTCTTGCATTCAGGTCCACGCATACACTATAAGCAGCTGGTTATTCATCCATATTGATTTTTTTCTAATAGATTAGTTTTTTATGAAGCTTGTGTACTATAGTCATGGTATTGTATTTTCGCAATGTATTTTATAAAGGTAATTTGCCAAGAAATGTATAATAATGTATATCTCTAAAAAATATTAACTTTTTAAAAAGTAAAAGTTTAGAAAAGTTTAATATATTCCGCAACGAAATAACAGATAAAAAAGAACTGAGATCAATCAACCAAAGTCAAGTTTATTATATTGAATCATAATGAAGCAACGAAATTTTGTTTGGTCAATAAAGGACTTACTTAACTTAAAGTGAAGTTATATAATGATCAATTAGGAACGATTCTCTATATACGTACTGCGCAACTTGCCATGGCCGTTTTATTGTACTTATGGTGTTATTGTGACGATCTAATACATGAAAAGAAAAGTGTAATTGTTTACTAATAATCAAAATGAAACGGTCATGGCAAGTTGCGTAGTAAGTATATTGAGAGTTATTCCTAATTGATCATTATATAACGTAACTTTAAGTTAAGTAAGCCTTTTATTGACCAAATAAAATTTCTTTGCTTCATTATGATTTAATATAATAAACTTGACTTTGGTTGATTGCTCTCAGTTCTTTTTTATCTGTTATTTCGTTGCGAAATATATCAAACTTTATTTTCTCCTAAAAATAATATAAGCATTGTTAGTGTCATGGAGAAGTGTTAGGTTCTCCACGGCATCTCCGATGGCCGCTACCGACGACGCCGTATGCGTCGTCAGCAGGGAACGCCGTTGCCTGCAGTTGTCACGCGCAGAGGTGCAACGCATGCACTTCTGCACGTGGAGGCGCTCGCCACCGACTCGTCGCAGCGGCGGCAGAGCGGGAGACGTCCGGCGACCGCGACACAGAGCAGAGCTCTCTTTTCGGCAATAAAGAAGTGCTACACACATCTCCTTGCTTCTCTCTTGTGCTCGGAGGAGCACCCATCCTTCCCCTCCTATCCGTGACATTGTGGCATCCCTGGCGGGGATCTCCGTCACACCTTCATCGAAGCAGTTGGAGGACCATCGTTGCCGAAATTTTTTTTATCGGCAACGAAATTTGTTGTTAGTGCCACCGCAACGTGATCAATCCAGTGCGCTTTGGTCGCCGAGGCTCGGGAAGGACCCGAGCTAGAAATAGTGAGTCTACACAGCCGTTTAGTCTCGCCAAGAGTTCCCAGCCTTTAAGGAAACAGGCGACGGCCGTGAATCTACAAGCCGATGAAGTCTCCTCGTCTATCTGTAAGCCAGAATAAAATTCAAGACGAGATCGAGATTTTTTCTGCAACATCAGCCTACGGCTCACCGGTTTTCGTCCTGCCAAGGAAAACCACTGTACGTCAGAATCATCGCATCATCGTTGACTTCAGGAGCATCGGTGAGCCCGCAGTCGCAGCGCGAAAACCAGCCGCAGTATAAATAGATAATAAACGCACGGCTAATCGTACATGCGCCTCAAGCTGATCTCAGCCAACGAAAGCCGTCAGTGCGGACCAGTCACTGGCGTGCTCAGGAAGCCGTAGAGTGCAGCCCGCACACGCAGCTAGACACCGGCGCGGACCAGCCGCCGATACGTGTGAACAGCAGCCATCTAGCAGCAACCACAGCAGCCCGCACCAACTTAGCATCCAGCTCAGCAGCAGCCAGCTCAACAGCGGCATTGCAGAGCAGCCACAATGCGTCAACTTAGTCTACTACTGTAAGTTTTCCTCACCGTTTTTTTTATTATTTGATGCCGACACAGCACCGCGCCCTCCGCGGTTCGAAACAACCAAAGCGTTTAAAAATGCGGGCAATCAAAATAAAGTACGTTTAAAGCGCACGGAGCGCGTCGCGAGCGCACACAGCAACGCGATGGAAACAGCCGCAGCACAACCGCCTATAATGCGAGAAAAAACCGAGCGCCCAACATCACCCTCCGAGAGCTTAGTAAGCAACGTGACCGTCGGGTCAAACAGCAGCTGCGGCGGAAGCAGCATATGCGACGCAAATTTTGCGGCGCTAGAAAAACGCATGAATGCGATATAGTCTGAAAACGCCAGGCTAAAGGCCGAGGTCATGAAGCTTTCGATAGAAGTCAGCGATGCATCTAGGGTGGAGCACAAGGCATCCCCTAACTTACAAAATGCCCAAAACGAGAAAATGCGTGCGGCTATTATGCAACTCGTTCGCGAGAACGGTGGAAATCCTGCATGGTACGATCTCGCAACGCCAGAACTATCAAGCCAGGTACCGGCGCGCCGAGAGCCAGCGCGCCAAGAGCCGCCGTGCCGAGAGCCCGCGAGCTAGGGCCCGCAGTACCAAGGTTCGAGACATACAAAGCCTGCGCGTCAAAATTCGAAACGCGCGAGCAATAACGCGTGCAAAAACACTCTCGCCGACAACGAAATCGGAGACATATCCGAAGCTCAATCCTTCGCGGTTCTACACTCTGAGTCAGAAGAGGAAGCCGTGAAAAGCGCCAAAACTCGTCGCGACACTCGTAAAGAAACCGAGACATCGTTAAATACTCAGACCAGGTCCACCGCGCCGTTAAATAAATCGGCCGATCGCACCGTCAAGAAGAGCCGTGCTGTATCTCACGGGAAATTAACACAGCGCCGAATTTCGAACGAAAACAACTTCTTGGATTCAGACCTGTCCGACGGGGAAAACAAAAATAAGCGGTCCAGTAATCTGAATAAGTGGCAGCGTGCGGCGGCGAATAGATGGCACACGCATTGTGAAATCTCGCGCGACGACGATTCGGACTCAAATACATCCGACGGCGATAATAATTACAAGAGTTTTGATAATTCGGATATGCGCAGGAAGTCGACCCCGAGCAAAAGGCTTACAAGTAGACAGCACCCAAGAGGCGGCGATCATTTTCCCTCGGCCGATGATCCAGACTCGGATCCGTCTGACGGTGAAAGTAAGCGCAAGCACACCAATAAATCGGACAATCGTAAACGCTCGGCTCCCGACAAAAAATCCACGCGTCGCGAACCGCCTCATAGAGAGGATCGCTCCCCGCCGGACAACGATCCGGATTCTGATCCGTCGGACGATGGCGACGACGACGACTATGACGACGATGACGAGGATTGGCCTCCGAAACCTCGTCGTGAGTCAGTAAAAAATATCGATAACAGCTTACGAGCGAGCAGCAAAAAAGAACGCTCGCCGAAGTTGCCGTTTCATCAAGAAATTTGCCGCGCTTACGGGCTACAAATTCGACATCGTGTATCGCCCGGGAATCAAAAACGCGAACGCTGACGCGCTCTCTCGTAACCCAGTGCTAGCCGAAGGCGAGATAAATCCGGACCTTCCGCGTCATGAGCTTTACGAGCTTGCCGATCGACAGGTGCTATATTCACCGGACAAAGAAGCAGGTGCCCCACCGGGAAGAGTTTTCCGTGCGCGCGCGACGAGAAAGCGAGGTCAGACCGCCGGAGGAAAGGTTCGAATATCTGCCTCGGGTTCCGAAAACTCATCAAATCGCGCCGTCAGTAAAAGGCACAGAGAAGATAACGCGCTAATTTATAAGCGTGACGAGATTCTGGCGGTAAGAAATGAGTTCAACGGCTACTTTATCTGCCGCGCGCTTCATGACGTTTACCTCGGAGACGAAAAAGTAAAAATTCAGTGGTTCACAGAAAACAAAAATCAAAAACACGTGCACGCGCCGGATTACCGCGACATGATTTGGTTCGATTGTATTTTAACAAATACATTCTTGAAGCGCATGGATAAAAATCACTATGCTTTAAGTGCCAGCGAACGCGCACCTATACAGGCAATTCATCGCGAGTCAATCGAATTTCGAGCCAATCCTCCCGCTCCAGATCCACCTAAGATATCGACAGAGGTCGCAGAATCCTCAGATTCTGACGAATCGATGAAATCGATAAGTTCGGCAAGTTCGAGCTCTTCGGGCGACTCAATAATTCCCTCCAAAGTATGGCCGTATATAAAATACGTGGAGCCGTCCGATCGTAAAACTCGCGGCTCGCGAAATGCTCAAATCACTGCTCCGCAGAAGATGCACGAGCCCAGCAACTCGAGCAGCGACCAGGAGAGTATACGGATATCCCCGTCAGGTAAATTTGTTGTCGCAAAATTCGAGTCTGCCGAAAATTTTGCAACCGCACGTCGCCTTGAACCGGTCCTCACCGAGTAAAGTCCTGAGGCCCACGGCCCCCGAATTCCATATGCCGATTATTACCGAAACTGCTTCGCCGCCCGAAAGCCAAAATATTCCAGGCGTCGAGAGCACGCCGGCCAAAGCGTCAGAGCCCCAGTCGGCAATGATTTCAAACTCAACCGCCGCGTCGCTAAATAAAAGAGCACCGATGGCCGTTGAAAATCTCCCACGGCACACGCGCGCACTTGAGCCGCTTGCGATAAGAGAAGCTCCTCTAGAGGCTCTAGAAGACGCTCAAAGCGTGGTCAGCATAAGTAAAATAGCTGACGCATGCAACACGAGTGCTTCCAGCGGAAAAATTGGCTCCAATGCGCAGAGTCGCAATTCGAACCTTGGAGAAATGACTTCAAAGCAAAAGTCGACACCTCAAGGTGCCTCGCTGCTTAAGCCAAGTGTGGGAAAAGCGCTCGGCGAGCGAACGCTTTCCCCTCCAGCAAACGATGGCCCCCTCGAAAGTTTCTCCGGCATTCCTCTTAATTATGAACGCAAGCCGTGGCCCTCGGACGAGAATTCGTCTGCAAACACTGGCGATGCGTGTGTACACATATATATTCGCAAAAAATATTGCACAGAGTCACACGCAAAATTACGGCGCTCAGACAACATCCCCAGCAGTCCACCGGGAAATTGCCTGTTTTATTCTCTCATGAAAATCATGAAACTTAAAAATTCAGCGACGAAGTTAAGGCGTCAACTGTTGGCCTCCCCGTGGCTCAGGGCATGCGGTGAACCGGCCGAAGCACAAAAGATCTTAGAATCTGTTTCAGATTATGGCACCATAGACTGCGTGTTTATTTTTGCTCACGAGTTCAAAGTGAACGCTTGCGTACACTATGATCTCCCTGGCGGCTCGCGGATCTACTGCCATGTGTTAGTAGCTAACGCTCCTGATACTATACATTTAAACGTGACGGGGCAGCATTTTACGCCGTATTTATGCGTAAGCGCCCCCAAGGCCACCGCCAAACAGGCTAAACCCGGGCGCGAGAAATCCCCGTCAAGTGAAAGCGAAAATGAGCGAAGTAAATCGCCAATATGTGGGCGTAGAAAGCGTCTCAAAAATAAGACTCCTCGTAGCATGGCGCACTCGAACGCCAATAATAAGTTCGCTGCTAGCGATATTGGCGATCAGCTGGCCGCAGGTGCGGGAAATAGCTCTCCGCCTGAGCTGCTTAAGCCAGCGCTGAGCCAGCCGGTTGCCTTCGCAGAATCGAATGCACCAGAAAATTGGTCAATGCAACCGAACTTAGAATTAATTCCGCAAGCAAGTTTGGAGTTTTTGCCAGAAGCGGCGTCGATCGAAAACGACCCGCCGCTGCATAGTCAAGCAGTGATGCACGGCAGCGATCGGCAAAGCATCGGCGCAGGCCAAAGCAGTGAAAAGTCCGGCAACGCCGCTATGCAGCTCGTCTCGTCGCATTCTCATGCCAGTGCAGCTGCACCGTTAAATAGATGCAGCGCCAGCTCTGATAACGAGGCGTCGTCTGACGGCGAATGAGCTACAGCTGTAGTTAAAGCAGCACTTGACAATGACAAGCTAAAACGCTACGTCACAGCAAAAACGAGGCCGCCCCGTGAAAAGCCGCCTTGGGCAATTCCGGATGATCAAGATCCTCCAGCTTTTAACCACTTGCGGTCATATGACGAGCATCCCTTTCGATTCGAGGAAAACCTTGTGTACTTAATTTCAGCCGATAATTTTATATCGACCGAGGTACAAGAAGCCTTGATTGAACGAGGATATTTGAACCCAGATGATTTGACCGATAGTCAATTCAAATTAGGCGAAGTAAATGTCACAGCTTGCAGAAACTTTGAGCTTTTCGGAGTCTACATCAAGGCTCACTTCGAAGATCGCCCGCTTCGTGTTGATCTTCGAAAATGTCTGAAAACTCTAAAAAAAGTAATAGCCAAAGAGAAGGTGCGCAGCATCGCTGTAATAAAAGATCTAGCGATACTGACGCTTGCTGAATGAGCAAACTTTGTCGACCTTTTCGACAATATTTTTGGCGGAATGGCATTGTATGCAGTTCTGTTCAAGAATAATTTGCCAATCCCTCCAGTCCTTGATCGCTTTAAGTTAATTAAAGAGTATCATGAGGCAGCGATGGGCGGACATCAGGGTATGTCGAAAACATATAGCAAAATAGCTAATGATTTCTACTGGCGGAATATGCGCCCCGATGTAAAACAATTTGTCGCTCGATGCGCGGTGTGTCAAAGCAATAAATTGGTCCGTGTTAAAACCCGGCTGCCAATGCTCATCAGCAATACACCTGCAACACCTTTCGCGCATCTCGCTTTGGACTTTTACGGCCCATTAGAGCAAACCAGAGTAGTAATCCCCCCACAGTGGCAAGTCAAAACAAACCAGCCGCCGCCGCCGCTGGTTGTGCTGACGCACCATTGTGGGCGGGAAGGGGGGGGGGCTTCAGCGCGTAAGAGGTGAGACTGCTCCGGCGGCGGGGAGGGGGTAACAGCCCCCCCCTTCCCCTTCTTCCACCTTTTTTATTATTTTTTTCTTTCTGTCTTTCTTTATTCTTTTCGTTCTTTTTTTTTACGCTTAAGTTCGAATAAAAGATTGTATGAAATGTATACAGAATGCACCATGAAAATGGATAAATGGTAAGGATATAAATAAAAAGAAGGTAAGTATTTTTATATTCACTAATAATCAATTATTTTTTCAATTATCGATATTTCTACAAATTCATTGCGATATACGGTATTAAGATATATATATATATATATATATATATATATATATATCAAAAATTTAAAAAACAAAAAAACATTATTTCACTCGTTGTGACTGTTTAGTAAGTCGAAAATTACATCGAGGTGCTGTGACGCAAGCTGATAAAATACATCGACAATATCATTTCGACTAAACGGAATTTGGTCTTTCAATTTTCTCGCCCGCGTTTGCACACTGGCTGTAATAATATCGAACCATTCATCATCAATCAGTTTAATAATTTGTTTGACAAAAGTCGTTGTATATGCACTAGTATTTATGAGTGGTATATTGTCTAGATCAACACTCTTAATGTATTCTACAGTCTCTCTAGCAACACAACTTACACTGCCCGCTACAAGCTTAATATATTCTAGGCGTGCATCAATACATTTCACAATATACTCATTCAAACGAAGAAACTTAACTTTATTCATAATAATAGTTGCACAATAGCGTTTGCTGAGAATTCCAGGTGTCCTAGGAGGTGAATTTTGCTATCCATCCTGTACCGCAAATCTGTTGACCCGTCATATCTTCGCTGCTGTGTCCACAAAGATACTTGAAAAATTCGTTGAAGCAGTCTCTGAATTGCAGCCATCCATCGTAGGTAAAAGCGATTCCATTGGAGTCGTCGCCCAATAGGCGTACCACAGGCTTGTAGTACTCGTCTCTGAAGCTGGTGTATTTCAGACCGACAATGATCTCCGTTGCGTACGACTTGTCTAAAGTGTATAGAGTATTCAGCAGCTGAAACCGGTCTTCCTTTTGGTGTGCTATGTCGTTGCTGTCACCACTACCACCACTTTGAAACGACTAAACTACTCCGAGCGCTTGGTATCTAGTATAGGCAATGGTGGAGATGGTGGCTGTGGAGGTGGTAACCGCCACGTATGCGACATTCATCGGAGGGGAAACAAAGAGAGTGTATTAACACTGATTGAACAGCAAACATTCGAAGAAAAAAAAACGCTGTCTCTCACAGCGGACTACATCATCGTTTTTTCGCAGATTATCAGAGAAACTCTCGAGAAATTTATTGTAACCCAGACCCGCGCTCATATAATGCAGAAACATAATACAATACTGACCGCACACTTTGGAAGAGTCGCTCTGTAGTCGAATATTATTCCAGCGAAATTGTTTACAATTTTTTCGCAACCGATTTATATGATCGGGTATGAATGGAGGGAGACCAAAACTATCAAAATAAAATGCGCTGCAAGATTTGTCAGCGTACAGGGCAACCCAATGCATACCCGATTTCGTATGATCATCCGTGTTTACAACGAACGCTCTCGGTTTCGTCCACACCTTCGGTATCTGATCGGCTGGGAATACACCGACAGTGTGCGAGCGGATTTTCGACAGGTTTTTCAATATTTGAAGACTGTCCATCATTACAAATGTCTTCAAAAGCACTGCTCGAATTTTTAATCGTACCTGTGAGTAGCCACGATTTTAACCTGATTTAGTGCACAACGATAATTTTTGTAGCAAGGTTTGACAGCGCGATGCATGCAGTGTACATCGGACGATAATTTATCGAAAGACGGGCAATCCTGATTGTACTCGAGATTACAAATTTGACGAGGTATTATTTTATGTAACACTAGCCATTTATCATTACCCCTAACGTATATTTTCCGCACACTTTTCAACAGTTCTCTTAAAATTTTTTTCACCGCCTTTAAAGACACCTCACCGTCAAAGTAGTCGAGCCCGTGATGGTACTGGGTGAGCCAATCGTTCTGACTCTGTCTATCTTTATTCAGATGACCAAGCGCTATTGCCGGTGTTACCAGCCAATGACTACTAAAATTACTGTTCACAGCAATTTCGTCTACTTAAAAGACGTCTACTTTAGCCGTCTACTAAACGACTACTTCTTTTGGTAGATTTCGATGCCTGGTGCCTTTGAAGAACTGAATGTCAATGATCACGTCCATGCTTGGATGAAGTATATAAGAACAGTATTAGAGAGAGACTGAATTTGCAAAGTAACTCGCTAGATGTATATATATACAGTAGTAGAGAGTAGCGACATCTTTGAGGTGAACGTTTTAACTGCTAAAATCGACAATGACGTGACGTGAGGCATCAATTTCCAAAATATTATCATACTCTGTATATATAATACAATTGACTGTTTCTGTTAGAGCCGCACTGAAACGTACTTCTAATCTAACGCTACCGTGTTTGATCAAATTCCAATGACTGCAGTCATTTGCCGATAAATCTGGAGTCAAATCAAAGACAAATAGACAGTATCCGTGGGGGTATGATTCGCGCGCTATTTGGTTGCACTCGTTGAGAAAGTGTATGCCTGTACCGGAAAATAGTGTGTGCTATGCGTCCACATATAGATTTCTCGCTCCAAAGTCTGGTTGCAGTGGTTTCGAAGGCACCTGTACCCCGTCAACATACAAACATAGAAAGTTTATATTAAAATGCTCGAAATTAAAGGGATTGAGCAGCCGATCGCCATTAAAAGCTTTATTATTGACAAAACCCAGGATAATTCTCTTCGGCAGCTGACCCAATATGATATTGTCCAATGTTTCACCGTGTATACCACTGTGCATAGTCATTGCTTTGACTTCCACTCTCGTTAAAGGGTATTTAGCCGTTGTTTTCGAGAGTGATTGAGCGTGTGCTAGCAATATGCCCGGACTAATTTTTACACGTCTGACTAGAAGGTTCGCCTCCTCGATGTGTATGGAATAAGAGCCTGCAGGATCCATCAGGCAAAAGTTATCGCGAGATTTCACTAAGCGTACTCTCACTTCAACTACATTGATCAGCAGCTTCTCCTGATTAAATACATCAGCGTGAAGGTGGCCAATAAGATCAACAGATTTATCCGCAGTAAGCAATTTTCGTCTCTCAACTAATCCCTGGTTCTGATTTTCTATGTCGTTCATTTTTCCAGCCGTATCCTCACACCGCAAGACAGTTGACAAGTGGGAGGATTTTGCGGCAGGTCCGTAATTCAGCAGTGTTTTGATGTACGATATGTATGCATAGGCGTTGGTAGGTGGTGACACGGGCTTCTGATTGAAAGACACATCTACTTGATTGAACAGTGAATACATCAAATTATTGATTGGTCCTACTCGGGCACACGGTTGCGAAAGGACTCCTTAACTGGTGTGTTGCGTGCCGTAACGTCGGACACAAGGATGAAACCCGTACGTACAGCCTCCTTACCCACAGCTTTGGCCTTCCGACTAATAAGCGGGAGAACTCGACGAAATATACCGGCTAGAAAGGAGCCGATACCACCGTGACCTCTTTGGTATGGAGAACCGATGTAAATATGGCCAAATCCCCCGGTGTACGGATTCCTACCTCCTCCTCCTACCCCACGGTAGCCATTGCCAACTTGGCAACTGAAGTAATCTTCGTAGCGATTCATCTAGTCGACTTTCTTGAAATGAAGTGTCACGGTCACTGTCCCATAATCGAATGGTATCAATTGTCCGCATTCGTCTCTTATATCTATTTCAATGGTCTGAAATGAGCTGAATAACAATGGTGCGTACATTGGCGAAGAGAAACTTTTGATTCTGGTAGTACCGTATTCGTTCTTATCGGTATTCATCGATACAGCGCGTAACAACCTTGATTGAACATCACCTGTCATATACGGTTCACAGATGTCGCTGTAGATCATAAACATGGCTGGTAGACCATTGGAAACTCGTGCAGCTCTATCAGCCTCTATGGTGTATTGATCGTCAACAAAGAGAATCTGCCTATCCTTCTCGAATCCGAGAATTTTTCGCATTTTCTCCGATAAGCAAAGCTCGTGACTGAACTGAGAGCAACTATCCTTTCCACAGACTCTGCTGACTGTCACATAACCACCACGTTCAACTATAAGCCGCAAATGACCAGTAATACATTCTAAGTTATCTATCTCTTCAACGAGAGTGTGAGTTTCTTTGTAATTTCCTGGACGAATCAGCGATTCTGCGATTGTAAAATTTTCCACTCTTAGCTCATTCGTCTCGAGTCTTGTGGGGGGGGGGGGAATTCGTTTCAGGGAAAATTTTCTTTCTTCTTTGTCAACTGACACGTGTTGGAACGTTAGCGGAATTTGAACTTCTGTGAGCGCGACCAGCCATGAGGATGTAACATAATGCGTTGTAGTGTTTTCCGCGAAATAATTCATACTGCTGTTGCTAGGCAGAATAATGTAAAATTGATCCCTCATATTTGCGAAAGTTGATTAGCCTCGACCCAGGAGTTGAACTTTTCTGGATAGCCTTTCCAGCTGACGAAATACTCCTTTGAGCGACCCTTACCTCTACTGCGTAAAATTTTTTCTATTTTGAATGATTCCGTGACCAGATCTTTTCGAACTCTGCTCAATTCCGCCGCGTAGAAACCACCATCTATGTCCTCACCTGAGAGATCTTGCAAATGGTAGACAGGTGGCCCTCGTATCCTTAGTCAAGGACGAATCGGGCACAACTGACGCGAACCAACTCACCGACTTTGAACTTGGGTAAATTACAACCATTGTTATTATTATAGCGACGCTGTAAATTTTCCTGTACTTTTCCAACGTTGTACAAGGTCACAGATACAGGTGTCATCTTTATCGCTGAGTGTATACTGTGATTGTATGCCTCTATAATATTCTGCAACACATCGATGTACCTCCGCCTATTATTTTAGTGAATGTTACTCAGCCCTATCAGCTGTCCACACTCTTCTTGACCGATATAAATTTTCGGGTGACCAATGGGATACTTGCCACGTTTACAAATGAACGGATACAGTGAGCACACGTCAACATACCTGATCTTCTCTTCGCCTTGACAATCAAACACTTTGACTGTATTACCTGTGCGTCCACCGAAAAATGCATCACGTGGATCAAGTACTTTTCTTTTTACATTCACCTCATTTTCTCGAACAAAATGACAAAGTTCTTCATTTTGTGAGATCTCGTTCTTAAACTGACACTCCCATTTTTCAATCAACTGGTAATTTGGCATCTTTAGCCTATAGCTAATGGCCAATGTTCTTTCGTATCTGGCAGCCTTGAAACTGAAGCACAATACCGTTTTG
The DNA here is from genome assembly GCA_020010945.3 of Muscidifurax raptorellus. NCBI lineage: Eukaryota > Metazoa > Arthropoda > Insecta > Hymenoptera > Pteromalidae > Muscidifurax > Muscidifurax raptorellus. The sequence goes on from JAHUUD020000061.1 coordinate 648,036, forward strand.
GTTCTCACCGTCTTGGGGTGCACTGTAACCATCGGCCAAGATATTCTCTAGTAGTCTTTTTTCCTGACCTCGTCCTGCATGCTCGATCTAGCGATGAAGAACTCGTTGTTCCATCCAAAAGAGCCAGTGTAGGGCAATTTCAGACTGATTGTCTACCATTCTGTAACCACGAGGTGGTATAATACCGATTTGCGACTTTTTTAGAAATTTTTTTCTAAACACCCGCATACAAGATGATGCAATATTTGTAGCTTCGACGAAAGGATTCACACCAAATATCATGAATGTTTTGCGGAATGCTAAACATGCTAATCTTGTTCGTCGTACCATTTCAAAAATTTATCTCGCTCCTTGATGGCCATCAAGTCTGGTGAATATGAAATAGAGGTGATAGAGGACCTTCGTAAGTCTGATTTTCCATCGTATTGAATAAGTGCGGAAAAGCACCATTCTCCATTTCGGATAATCCATACGCTTTTGGTAAACTACTCAAAGGCATGTGAAAGTAATTTAAGCTATCAATAAACTTTGCATGTAGAACCTCCATTAAAATTATTTTTGAGCCATTCATCACTACCGATGGCACAACTCGATCTTGATTGAATTTTTCCACAACGTACTTAAGTATGAACTGTGCATCGAATCCTTGGGCATTGTGTGCTATGCATATAACCTGCTGAAATTGCCTTCTTGGTGCCAATGCCAGATCAACAAGCTGCTTTACCGGGTCGCGATTAAACATGTATTCCTGAATACCGCACATCTCGCATCCAATTGAAATATTTTCAATCTCTATGCAATTGATACATACTTGCTGAACAACACACAAATTTGGAACGTGCACTTTTTTCTCATCGTCGCCCAGCACCCGAAAAGATTGTTGCTGTGTCTGTTTGATCGGTTGTACGTAACACAGGTATCTAATAGGTAATCTTGATTTACATGTTTTACAAAAAGATACATTACACTCATGCGGCTGACTTTTATTTACTTGAACTATTTTAAAACAAATTTGACAGAGTCTTATTTTACTGCATACATTACTGCTTTTATTATATGATCCTATTTTAAGATGATTTTGCAAACAACCATTGACAAAAAATAATCTTAAACAAGCATTACATTTTTTTAGATTTTCCGCTGTATTACACGGTGGCACGGACATGCACTTATAGCACTTGTTTGAACATCTATGTTCCTTTGCTCGCCAATAACTTATATTGCATGGTATACAGTAGCCCTTGCTACCGCTTGCTCCAACAAGATTTAATATTGGTTGATAATGATTTGTCCGGTCGTAATACATTATGCGTAATACGTGTATAACATCACCATGATTTTTATTGACATATCGTGTGCCGTCATAGATTGGTGGATTTCCACGAGCGAACGATGAAAAATTATAAACAACGATTGCCGTACCGCTAGTAGCGAAGAAATCTTGAAACTTACGGATTTCTGCTAGTCCACAACCTTCCACCGGCACCTGAATGTTTGCCAAATTCATAAGATCTGTGGCAGCAGTTTTTTGAATTCTTCCTTGTGATTGACGAATCTGGTTCCAATATTTGTGAAGCAGTCCTGAGCGCACCTGACCTCTGACGGCGTAGGCATAAGCAGCAGCTAAACTTCGCGGTAGACAAAGATTGTCACCGTTATTGATGTTTAATATAGATTGTTTTTTCACTGTCTCCTCGGTTAAACGAACTCGTCCACAACCGGCCACACCTCTGACAACACCACAATTAACGGATAACCGTTCATTTACATTGAACTCGTTCGCATTTTGCATAGCACTGCGTAATATTTCCCAAAGATCTTCGAATTGAAAATCCTGTATAAGTCGAATGGGTCGCAAGCGAATGGGTCAATCGAGCGAATGCATCACACATTGACTGAGTATCTCAGAAAATATGTAAAGCGCCCTCACAGGTGGGACAAATGGACCGCCATTTGTCAACATGCATATAATTGTACCGAACACGAGAGTTCCCGGTACTGGCCGCACGAGTTGCTCTTTGGCTTTAAGCCAAGAACGCCATCAAGTTTTCCCCGAATAAGCGACGACTTATCGTACAATGATTATTTAACGAGTATGCCGAATAATCTAACGGCTCTACAGACAGTATCTGCTATGAACCTGGTACAGTCGAAGTATCGGTCCAAACACTACTATGACCGAAGATTAAACTCAAAGCATTTCCGGGAAGGCGAAATCGTCTTATTATTAAACGAGTCGAAGAAGGGAAAATTCGCGCGGGAATACGGCGGACCGTACGAAATTATTGCGATTAACCGTGAAACAAACAACGTAACGCTGCAAAACGACGAGACAACAAAAGTCGTGCACGTAAATGAAATTGAGCGCCCGAGCGAACTAGCGAGAGACACAGAGACCTCGGATTTGGACCCGGTGGATTAAGACGTTTTTTTTACTGTTTTTTTGCGCGTCCCCGGACAGGCTACACGGCAAAGAAAAAAAAACGCCCCATGGCTAGAGCAATCCCATCACGTCCAAACCTCAGTAAAGCCAAACTGCTCACAATTATTTTGCTTTAGCTAACATAACCGTCTTTTTATTCTCTAAAATTCTAGGCTCTGTGCGTTATACATCCTAGGGAGCGGAGAAACGCAGCCAGTCAACAGTCCGGCCCATTTTATCCAGCAACTGCGAGAAAATTTAGACTTAATCACGGAAAAAACAGCGCCGCTCGCGACCTCCAGTACTACCTAGAAAATCATCAAAAAATCGATTTGCGCACGAATTTCCAGGCTAGCTATGTCCTGGTAAAGCTCGTAACGAATGCGGTACGCGCGTGCATCCCGCGTTGCGACGCGGAGGGCCTGATAAATGAGGCTGAATCCGCCACCCGCGACGCCGAGCATGCCAAAAATCTGATTTTAACTCACGGCGAAAGAGCCGATCCTCAACTTATGCGTGGCGCGCTTCTGCCGTTCATAGGCTCGATTCAGAAATATCTTTATGGCACACTAACCGAAGCTAACGAGGTCGAAATCCAGGAGGCAGTCAGGGCAATTGCCAAGGACGTGCGCGCGACAGCTGCCCTACTTGCCAACCAAACAGAGATAGTCGAGCACGAATTCGTGCATCTGAACGAAAGGATGCACAAGCTAGAAGCACTTTCGACCGCATGGGCGAACAGAACCGCTGAAAATGCGAAATACATCAATGATCTTGATGTAGAAATGAGCATTAGAGTCAGCCTAGTGCAATTCCGTTCTGACACGGAAGTGATGACTAATGCAATTCTTTTTGCAATAAAAGGGCTTATCCACCCAAAGGTTATGGCCCCGGAAACTATTGCCCGTTCGGCAAAACTCATCGAGAGTTCGATTAGTCACGCAAAATTTCCTCTTAAGCCAAACGAATTTTCGGCAATTTCGATAATGGAAATCTCTAAAATTTCCATATTGTTCTCGAACGGCCACCTGGTATACCACATCGCTATCCCATTGGTCGATGTTGAAAAATTGTATTTATTTAAGGCCTCGCCGGTTCCCGTAATTCAACAAATATCTAATATAGCGTACATGGCCGCTTACATTTGGCCAGTTCACACGTACTATGCAATAAGCTCGACTAATTGCACTTATCTGTTAATCCCAGCCAAGAAAGTACCAAAGCTCCGAAAGCTTGAATATACATTTATTGCGGTAGACCCAGAACCGGTGCGAGAAATTCACGACAGCGCAGTTTGCGAAATAAAGATTGCAGCCGGACGTGAGATTCATAACCCAGAAGAATGCGATATTCGCATTAAGAGGCTGAAAGAGTGATTCTGGTTGCGATTGCACAGAGTGAACACCTGGGTTTATTCTGCAAAGCACCCAGAGGATATCTATATCCAGTGCTTAAAAGCAGAGCAAATAACGGCGCAAATCGCTGGAGCTGGTATCCTCGAACTACGCGAGGGCTGTACTGCTCACACGGCGAGCGCACGTTTAATAGCTTCCTCCACAGTAGCTAAAAAATGGAACGACACGTCATTTGGCGGTCTGCAATTTAACGTGTCAAAAATCATGGCACGGCTAAATGAATCAGCCGGTTCCGCCATGGATCTGCACCAGGCTATCTCAAATCTGGCCGAACATAGGGCTGACGCCGCTCATGGCTCCGGAACTGAGAACCTGAAGAGCGGGGCCAATTTGCGCGAAATTGCGACTAAAGCTCGCGAGATCGCACAGAGAAGGTCGTCGGCCTTCGAATTAAAAGACTTAAGCTACACCACTAGCCTGCTCAGCTGGGTCTCGTGGTCTTCGCTCGGTCTAATCGCAGCAGCGATCCTTGCAATATGGTGCTGTATGTGCTACCGCGCCAATAAACCAATGCGCGACCTTGTGCGACAACAGCGCGAGATGTTGCAGCTCGAATCGATTCGGGAAATTAGCCGCAGCAGAGCGAACTAAAAGTCCAGTTCAAGTTCGACGCATCCTCGCCGCCACAGCCGTAAAAACATCGCCGCGAGTCATGTCGCATGAACAAGCCACTAATCAAATTCAATTATGCCCCTATTCTTTATTCACTCACTTCACTGCCATTAGTCAGGCTGCTCAACGGCGAGAAAAACGAGTAGCACTCTAGAAATATTCATAATAATAAATAGGTGCATTACGATCACCTATATATCAATGGGTTATTGGTTCTTTTTAATATTTCAATTATATTATAATAATCATTAATATACATACGCTAGAGGGGTTAGTATAATTTTGTATGTACCTCCCATTCATATAGGCATAAATCATGCTCATCAATTGCAGCAAATTGTTCTGAGATTTACAAGCGTGTTTTCGCAGTATCCAATATTTTGTATCCACAAATAAGCTACGGTTAAGACAACCATATAGCTTGTATTGATACAGGCTTGCACAAGCCACGATACGCAAAAGGAAAGTATTCGGGGGTGCTCGAGCATAAACTTCAACTATAAATAATTATACAAATATTTTTCATATAAATTTTGTATTTAGATATAAGGTATTTTTTATGTAAGGCAGCAGCGGCTGTCAGGGACAACACCCGCGCCGATACATTAAGACCTTTTCAACACACACGAAATCATGCATAAAACAAGCTTTTCCTTTTCTCTGTTTAACTCGACATTCACGGAATCGAGGACAAAATTGGACCAGAACCCAAATGCGCGCACCTCATGCGTATGTGCATAGAGCACTGGCATCCCGTAAATTTTTGTTTCTTAAATAAATGTACAATCATACACACGCAGGCGCGGAGCGCGCCCTTGCGCGCCCCGACGTCTCACACTCTTGCGCTGCACGCACGGCTTCGCCGACGACGCTGTTTTTTTTGGGTGCCGAGGACGGCACCTGCGCGCCCCGAGGACGTGTCATGGAGAAGCGTTAGGTTCTCCACGGCATCTCCCATGGCCGCTACCGACGACGCCGTATGCGTCGTCAGCAGGGAACGCCGTTGCCTGCAGTTCTCACGCGCAGAGGTGCAACGCTTGCACTTCTGCACGTGGAGACGCTCGCCACCGACTCGTCGCAGCGGCGGCAGAGCGGGAGACGTCCGGCGACCGCGACAGAGCAGAGCTCTCTTTTCGGCAATAAAGAAGTGCTACACACATCTCCTTGCTTCTCTCTTGTGCTCGGAGGAGCACCCATCCTTCCCCTCCTATCCGTGACATTAGAACCTTTCGACCATGGTATTTTTGTTACATTTTTATCACTATAAAATAAAATCACTGATTGTTCTGATACAATACCCTCGAATGATTTCTAGACCTAGAAACCAAAAACCAAGTACGAATTACCTAGATTTCATCATCGGCCATCCTGTACACCTACCGTCGTAGGAAATTGAGGCTTTTATGGCTATGATATGTCAAATTTTATGCCCAGTAGCCAGATCATGTGGCACATCGTGGCCGTATGTCCCCGTTATCAGGCGATGGTAAGTGGGCATAATATGCCATAAAATTATGGCGAACTTTTTATACATTGCAACCTAACCGTGCACATATTTATGCATATGTATAAACATGACCACTCTCAACACTCACACTGAAAAGTACACTTTTTATGTGGGTTTAGATATTCGAAACATTAAGTAAAATTTGTGTGTTCAAGATTATCAATGATGAAATGTAAAAGTGATGATCTTGACATATATTCCCAACTCAGTGTTCGAGTCAGTCGCAGGCAGTATTCATCCTTATAGTGCCTTATATGCAGTGTATTCGTGCAAGATGTTTAACTTTTAGTATAGAATGTAGATGCTGATTTTATTATGTAGAAACAGGCTAGCGTAACAATTTTTGCTTGTCTATCTTTGCTAGCTGACCCACACTGAATCCCATGGCTCTGGGGGCAAAATTTACGCATGGCTGTTGATATGAAAATCTAAACCACAGTAGTTGAGATAAAGAGAAGTACATATATTGTTTTAACAGCTTGGAACAAATCACTATGCAAAATTTCAGTCCTCTAAGTATGATAGATTTTAATCGATGAATACTGCCTGCGACTGCGTCGAAAATATCTTTTAAGATCATTACATTTACACTTCATTATTGATAAGCTTGAACACATAAATTTTACTTAATGTTTCTAATATCTAAACCCATGTGCATTTCCGTATGAGTTTTGAGTGTAGTCATGTTTGTATACATGTATGAATTATGTATAAGGTTAGATTGCCATTCCTAACATATTACCTTTTATTTTCCAAATTTGGAAAATAAAAGGTACAAATAATTATCATTCATACAATCGTCTCACTTAACTTTATCTAATTTCTTATTAGATATAGTAATCATGTATTATGCTTATATACCTCATACCCTAGTTCCATAAGGAAAGTGCCTTTAACAATTACTATTTTAGCAACTGCTATAATAGAATAGAAGATAAACATGTTATGTATTAGGTGCATAATCCTTGTACGTCTGCAATATGATTTTCGCCTAAACTTGCTTCGAAAACCAGATCTAGAATTTCAAGTCTATGACGAGAGTTGCGCATTGTAAAGTTGTATCGACGAAATGTATATTGACTACAATATAACTATGATATGTACAAAATGTTTTTGACTTGTGCAAAATAAATTTTATTCTATTCTATTCTATTCTATTCTATAAATCTTGCAGGGCTGCCACTACAAATTTGGAGAAATGAAATACGCTCCCGATATAGTGGGTTCTTGAATCGAGCTCCGAGATAGAGTGTTATGGAACCGGGCTTCGAGAAAGGGGGTTCTCGAACGGGCTCGGAGATAGAGGGTTACTGAAACGAGCCAGGAGATAGGTTATTCCTCTCAGGCGCCTATATACACACACAAATTTGGCGAGTGATGGAGCGTCTCTCCCTTTATCTCTTTCTCTCTTTCTCTCTCTCTCTCTCTCTCTCTCTCTCTCTCTCTCTCTCTCTCTCTCTCTCTCTCTCTCTCTCTCTCTCTCTCTCTCTCTCTCTCATTGTCAGTGTGACCACCTAGCGGCCAGCTGACGGCAGTATTTGGGGTGCTCACTTGTATAGTTGCGCTTAAATACACACACAATATAATTTTCTAACCTTTTTTGCTGATGATGATGACGATGCCTCTGCTGACTTCTCTCGAAAAGTTTTTTATAACTAAATTTACACACTAAAACTTGAGCTACTGCATATTTTTTCTTCGTTGTTAAACTATAATAATTATAGGGAATCTATCCACTTTTTCTTTCCCTATCATATCTTTCAGCATTTTCATCCCCGTGTACTGTAAGAGGGAACGATTTTTCAAATGAGTCTTTAATATTTGTAGCCAGAGTTTTTCTATATTTTTCTCGTTTTTTTTTTTTTATATATGACCTATTGATTGAAATATTATTAAGATCTACATCCTACGAATTTAGCATCGAAGACAGTAGTAAAGTTGCTTTTCTAATATTAATGTCTAATATTAATGTCACTTGATAATCGTATATTTATTTCACTTCTTTTGTCTTACTTTCAAAATCTCTTGGCTTTGGTGGACTAAAAAGTGGATCATCTTGACTGTTGTGTGTGGATGGTCTAGACTCTCTACATTTTTTAAAGCTTATGATTAATTGATCTTGGTCATCGATTTGGTTTTATATCTGAGTGTTACTCTTTTTTGTATCATTTTTGAAAGAAATATCAAACCCGTTATATAATTTCTTTTAAAAGTTAAATTCATTGGTTATTAAGTGTCTCGTTATTTTATTCTTGTTAGCTTTACGTTTTTTTAATATATTCCAGGATATAAACAAATGTTTAACCTTAGATACTATATGTCCTTTATGTCTTACTGCTATATTTAATTGTTCATAAACTTTACAAATTTCGTTTGTCCCAGAATGAGAACATTTCTTGATAGGGAATTTTTGCGTGATATGAAAAAACAAAAATAAACTAATAATCTCTAGATTTGGTAGTCCACTACTTGATAATTTATTGACTTCTGATCCTAGGAGCCGAAACCTTGTAGTTTGTACTTTCATTGGCATTTTATACCAAGGAAACCTGTAATAATAATAAAATAAATGCTTGAAAAGTGTTTTCCCTTATTTGTTATTCATTTATATCTGTGACTTTCTAGCAAAACGATAAAAATAAAAATAATTGACATAGTTTCTTGTTGTAGTAAGAGACTAGTTCCGAAAGTATTATTTTTATTTTGGAACGGTTATAAACAAAAATGTACTCAATAAACTGTTTTTTCGGAATCCACTAATATTATTAAATTAACCTAAGTATGTGTACCTATGCACACATGCATACGTAACACTCGCAATCACACATGACGCTCGGCTAGGCGAATATCGAGATGGCAGGAGCCGCACGCGAGGCATCAACAAGGTAAGAGAAAGAGAAGCGCTGAGAGAGACAACGCGTTACATAATACGACGCCCAGTGGCGCTAAAGGAGAAAGAGAGAAAGAAAACGTCTCAAGCCAAACTAACCTGAAGGCCCCAAGACAAGAGCGAGGGATAAGTCGAGCAAGCAGCGAGACTCATCGGCTTTCTACGTTCGACTGTGATAGCGAACGCACGTGGCCGGCGAATCTGGCGAGAGCCGGAAGGCACGAGGAGCCGTCGGAGCTGGCGACGAGACTGCAGAGGGTCCAGGGCAACCCCTAGCCTGAGAGACAGGCCGAAGACTTTCAAGCGACGAGCCAGTACTCATCAGTCCGAGAAGAGAGGAGACATCGGGCGATCAGCACGATCAGAACTACGGCGAGCGATGGCACCCATGCATCATCCACGAGGACAACACGGCGACCATCACACGTATCTCTCGCTCTCTCTCTCCCACTCTCTCTCTCTCTCTCCCTCTCTCCCTCTCTCCCTCTCTCCCTCTCTTCCTCTCTCTCTCCCTCACTTTCTCTCTCCCTCTCTCCCTCTCTCTTTCTCCCTCTCCCTCTCTCCCTCTCCCTCTCCCTCTCTCCCTGTCCCTCTCTCTCTCTCACTCTCTCTCTCTCTCTCTCTCTCTCTCTCTCTCTCTCTCTCTCTCTCTCTTTAAGAGGTGCTTAATGCACTGCGGGTAGTTGAGCACGATAGCTAGAATAGAGTTGCGCTGCGGAAAATCTCGCACACGAGCGACGGCCGATCTCGATGACCACTTCGCTGAAATATATATACACACATTTTACGCGACAACCAAATTTAATTAGACGGAGCAATGCGGAAAACCACAGATGCCACGGAGCCAACCATCCCCACGCCGGACGTGACCGTGCCGGAAGCGACAACGAGTGCAACCGAGTCTGACATGACGACCGTATGCATCCCAGAGCTGAAAGTAACAGAGGCAACGGTGCCGGCCATCCCAGAGTTGGACGGTGACGCTATAATAGTATCTTGCCTTCTGAAGATACTCTCCTCAGAAGCGATACTTATCTGGATAGACCGCCATTCGCGACAGTTTCCAGCCAACTTCAGCTTGAAGGATGCGACACCTGACCAAATGGAAGCAGCAAACCTCTCGATATCAACAGAAGTGAGGAGGCGAAACAAGAAGGTTATTGAAAGAATCTTACAGACAATAAGGTAAATTAATATTTTTCGTTTTGTAACATAGAAGCTGAGCTTTATGAAGTATGTAATGGAAAGTATGTTGTATTGAAGGAAGTGTAAAATGAATGTAACAAGTATTAATTTTTTTAAAGAAATATATTACAAATCTTTACACTTCTATAATAAAAATAAATATTGTCATACGTACATTCACATGTTTACATTACATAATAAAGATAAATATTGTCATACGTACATTACGCAACAACAATTTCCGCCGCATTTTGTAGTGTGAGATCTATATGTAATCTAATGTATCAATATGTGAATAATTATGGTTTTGATATATGGCAACTCCAGCAGCTCTAACATTCTTTCGTTTGAATTTAGCAATACAATTGAAATTAGGTAAGTGAATGTCTTCTTCATCGGGGAGCCACGTTTCAGATAATAATAAAAAGTTACTTTGTGTACAAGTAGAATCTTTTAAATCAGAAGCATGTTTTCTGAGACTTTGACAGTTTAAAGTGTATATTGTCAATGCCTCTTTCGATGTAATAAAATTAGTAATCACTCCTTGCAATGTATTTAGCCAGTTTAATGATAGTCTTGAAAATTCTTCTTGCAAAGATAAAACTGATGGGTCTATTCTTCTTCCATGATAAAATCTTAAATCATTATTACGGTTGCATATAAACAAACCTTTAAGACTTGTCACTCTCGATAAAGCTACATACAATAAATGAATTGAATGAGTTTTATTATACTCATACCTCGTCATACGTACCTCCTTGAGACTTATGGATAGTCATAGCACATCCAGATATCAATGGAAAATAATTTCTTTTTCCTATAATCGTTTTGTTATTATTAAGAGGTATACTTGAAGTTCGACGTATAATAGGAACAGCATGTTTATCGATGTTGTGTTCCGAAACGAAGCCAGCGGCTTTTTTTTAGCGATAGTGCCAGTTTTTTTATCAGCAAAAATTAGCCATACACAAGTAATTTCATTTTCTTCATTTTATTCTATATGAACTAAGTGCCCAACGGCACCGTTAGCTAATGTGTGTGTATCTGTGTATGTCTGCATATCCCGCGTTTTTTGAGCGCATGCGCAGCAGATTAATCGCACGTTGATATTTGTATACAATGTGACTTGTACCTAACCCCAAATAATATAGAAAATGATAGAAGTTTATACGATAAAGGAAGCATGCATGATTAATGATAATTATATATATATAGAGCATAAAAACTAAATTTAATATTTACTAACCTTGAATCACTCAATTGCGTCTCGTGCAAAAAACGTTCAGCGCCTGCAGGATGCGTTTTACTGAGACCTGCCGTTTCATTATCACGCTTTTGTATTAAATTATTGGCCAGTTGCAATAGTATATTTTGATTTTCACTATCACTATTACTGTCAGCGTCACTCATACTTTTTAAATTATATAATGTAGCGGTATGACAGAAAATACACAGACGAAAAGAAGCGTTGAACGCCAAATATACAGCATGAGACGAGGCCGTGCACACAGGCAAACGCACTATAGCGCGCGTCGTATACTGTATAAGCTCTCACCGATATGTACACGCATACACACACTCTACAGTTCTAGACCCAACGGCCAACGCTGACTATAGCGCACTCTCTCTCTCTCTCTCTCTCCAGTATAGGGAAGCGCGCTATAGACGGCCAACGCTGACTATAGCGCTCTCTCTCTCTCCAGTATAGGGAAGCGTGCTATAGAGGCGGAGAGGGGAGCGCGCTGTGTAGGCAAGAGAGGGGGAAGCGACGCGACAAAACAAATGGACGAAAACGGTCGGTCGAACCGTCCAGCCGCCCCATTAGATGTTTCACATCAAAAGGAAAAGAAGAGAGGAAGAAGAGTCAGACGAAGCTAAGCAGAAAAGAAGAGAAAAAGACCGACTGAGAAAGAGGGAGGAACGAAGAAGGAAGAAAGAATCGAAGAACGAAACGGAATCAGCATCTACTGACCATGTCCAGAAGCATCCAGGAGTCGACACACATACAAAACCTCACAAGAGCTACTCTGCATATAGGCGAATTTGACGGTACAACACCATTGAAGGAGTTCATTCAAGACGTGGAAAACGGATTAACCCTGGTCATAGAAGATCTACAGCCGGAATATCTTCGTTCTGTCATCGCCCGTCTCAAAGGCAAGGCCCGACAGGCTTTGGAGGGGAACACTTTCCAAAACGTTAAGGAGTTACTAGATCATCTAAAGGAATGCTTCGTGCCATATAAAACGTATGGACACTATCTACTAGAGTTACAATCAGCGACCATGGAGGAAGGAGAAATCGTCCGACAGTATTACGGACGATTAAACTCCTTGATCAACTCGGCTATCGCCGCACTAAAAGGCAGCGTCACCGAAGCAATAGCCCTACAAAACAGAGACCACTTAGAAGTTTTAGCTTTAGAAGCATTCGTGAACGGAATCCCGGACGGATGACGTTTGCCGCTAATAGATTCCGCTCCCCAAACACTGACCGCAGCATACACCAAAGCGCTGGTCTTCGAGAGGGCCAGACAACGGGCATGGGGTAGTACTCAACCCAACCCACGAGTACAATATGTATACTGCAGTCCAGACCAGCGTCCAACAGAAGCAAGTTCAACACCGGAACCAGGTGTATCGGTACGAGTACGCGCTGTGGACCCGACCGTGGACAACCAGCCAAAGAGAGTAAACTTCCACGAAGTCACGAATGAAAGGGATAAAGTCATTTATCCCTTTTTTATGAGTCATTTATGTGTACGATCCTAACGACACATAATTCCCGAAAACGATAGTTGAAAACGGGCGAATTTTGACCCCACCGCAACTAAGCTACGCTCTGCCGGCCGCACCGCCAAATCCAACGAGCATATTCAAGCGGCCACAGAACGAGACCCACTGACGCAGTTCGTCTCCCGGTCCACGTCCAACAGCGGAACAACAGGGTGTCCAGGAGTATGGCTACCCAGTACAACCACCAATGATGAGCTACACCTATCCTCCACAGTATCCTTATAACTACCGGCCTCCAGCAGGCGTTCCATATGGGTATCCATATCCTAACCAATATCCGCAATATCCTCAATATCCGCAATATCCTCAATATCCTCCATATCCGCCGTTACGCATGCCAAGACAAGTTCAGTATCCGGCGTCTGACTACGGATACACACCGTATCTTCAGCACGGAGCACCACCTCCCGCGACCGATCAACATGTGGAGCTAGGTCTCACTCCCCTGCCCACGGAAAGAAGAGAGCTTTAAACTGGAATGGAGCTCATCAGAAGGGCGCGGCGACGAGCTCAATCAACCAACAGCACTCAGTCAGCCCGAAACCGATGCCTCACAACGACCATCATCAGAGAACCTAGAAAGCACACCCGCCGTCCGAGCGTCTCCCGCAGTTTAGCTAAAGGCCAGCAAGTTAATAAAGCCGGAGGCAGTGTGCATCATTGACTCAGGCTCGGAAATCAATGCGGTGAAGGAGAGCTCCTTAAGACCAGATGCACTAATAGATACCACGAGCAGTATTACCATAAAAGGGATTTCAATACAGCCAGTGAACTCCTTTGGAATAATTAAGTTAGAGATACTTGGAAAGGAACACCCTTTCCACGTACTCCCGCAATCAACACCCTTAACTGAGGACATCATACTCGGAAATCCGTTTCTGTACGGACATAGAGCCCTCGTAGTGGAGAGCCAACCGATAACACATATACACTTTATACAACAGACATCGCCAGTCCACTTGCGACAAGTGAAGAAGGCAGTCCTACAGGAACCCCTGCCGGGGTCGGACCAATACGTTTTCCCATATGACGACAATCTAGTGACACCGGACCCACCACAGGACACGGTAAAAATAAAGCACGCCAAGAGTTTTAAATCGAGAAGCGGGACCGTTTTCAAGTTACCAGCTAGGACAAGCGTACAAGTGAAAATACCAGTCACTCCGTCTTCAGTCAAAGAGGAAGCTTATTTATGCAGCATTACCACGATCCCTGGCGTATCGCTAGGGGACGCTATTGTCACCAACAGAGAAGAAAACTGCTACGCGATGGCTACCAATATCCGAGACGAACCTGTGCAAATCGAGATTGCCCCTCAAGAACTAGAACGTTTTGAGTTTAGCGACGATGATGATTACTTAGATTTTCCTCTGGAGGGTGAATCCCCAAAGAACGACAGCGAGCGAGTACAGTTTATTCTGAGAAAAGTAGTGAAACAGCACCACAACCGAGCAGAATTCAAGCAAATAAAACAGCTGGTAAAAAAGTACGCCCATTTGTTCTACTTGCCTGGAGACCCACTTCCCAGGAGATCAGTCGTGAGACATAAGATAAGCACCACGGACGACGAACCAGTTCGAGTAAAATATAAATAAGGACCACAAGGTATGGACGAAGAACTGTCCAGCCAGCTGAAAAAACTGCTCGAAGCCGGAGTGATTAGACGTTCTAAAAGCTCCTTTTGTAGCCCCATCCGAATCGTACCTAAGAAGCCCGGACCAGACGGGAAAAAGAAGTACAGATTGGTCATCGATTACCGCAAGCTAAACGACAAAACCATTAAAGATGTCTATCCACTGCTGAATATCCTCGAAATCTTAGAACAGATTGGCAGCGCAAAATACTTCTCGGTCTTCGACTTAGCCATGGGATTCCACCAAATTCGGATCGAGCCGTCAGATGTTGAAAAAACGGCGTTCAACACCAAGTATGGACACTATGAGTACGTCTGTATGCCGTTCGGACTAACCAACGTGCTGTCCGGACTGCAGGGGGTGGAGCTCTAGATGTTCTTGGACGACATAGTGGTGTATTCGAACACTGTAGAGGAACACGAGGCAAAGATTGAAAAGTTGTTTGACAGATTGTCCGCTGCCGGACTGAGATTGCAGATAGACAAGTGCCAGTTCTTGGCGCCGGAAATGAACTACCTTGGGCATATAATAGACTGTACAGGAGTACGCCCAGATCCAACCAAGCTGGATGCAGTAATGAAGTTTCCTATGCCGAAAAACCAGACTAACGTAAGACAATTTTTGGGACTAGCGGGCTATTATAGATGGTTTATAAAAGACTTCGCAGAGAAGGCTAAATCAATAAACGCCTTGCTAGCTAAGAATAGCAAATGGAAATGGACTGCTGAACAACAGGACAGTTTCGAGGTACTGAAGAGAGCACTATGTGAAGCGCCGGTCCTAGCAACCGTCGACTCAGATAAACCGTTTATACTAACCATCGACGCTAGTGATGGAGCGGTGGGAGCCGTCCTTAGCCAAGGTAAGCCAGGCGAAGATCACCCGGTGGCATATATGTCACGAGCGTTTACCAAAGCCGAAAGAAACTACTCTACCACGGAAAAAGAGTGCCTAGCTGTCATAAAGGCGGTAGAGCATTTCAGTCACTATATAGTAAAAACTTCACCATCTATGGAGATCACGAACCCCTATCTTGGATCGATACCTTGAAAGATCCAATTAGTAGGCTAAATCGTTGGAGATTGAAGCTGAGGAACTACTACTACATCTTCCGATATAAGCCTGGGCGATTGAACACCAATGCTGACGCCCTGTCACGGAATCCTGTAACTAAAGAAGACACCCCAGAGAAAACGAATAAAGAGTCAGAAAGTAACGCTATCCAAAGGTGAGAGGCAAGAGCGCTACCGTTGTTACATCCAAAACTAACTAAGACATCATTGGCAAGAAAGTACCTTAATCTGACTCAAGAAGCAAAACATCAGGTGGAACCGGACGCTGGGAAGAAGAGGCCAGGACGTAAGAAAGGATCCAAGAACGCTCTGCCGGAAATTCCACCAAATATGGAAGGTGGACAAGGTAGTCTCGACGCAAGCACAATAGCGAAAAGATTGCGACAACGGAATGTAGAGGCAGAGGATACTGCCCGGACAAGAAATCCCGAGCCCAAAAGCAGCGGAGGACAAGAGTCCGAACCGAGCGACGACTCAACCGAGCTGACGATAACGGAGGAGCAGGATGACGACCCATCGGACGCGCCACCAATACCTTTATCCAACCGATCAATACCACCCAGCTTAATCCCGACTGATTTACTGTCACAAGACCCAAGCCCGGATGCCAACTCACCCGAGAACTCTCTCGACGAACACCCAGGCGAAAGTGAACCAGATGAAGTGAAAAACAGCGAGCCCCCGCCATCGAGGAATAAAGAACCGACCACCACCCTGCCAACGCAATCTTCAATAAGATCGACAAGGAGGGATTCCTCCTCTTTGAGCAACGAAGGAGAAGTACTTAACCCACCTCTACATTCCACTATGAGGAGGTCAACGCCGGGACAAACGATGAGGGAGGAGTACCACGAACTATCTCCTATCGAAAACGCCACCGTTGTAGATCCTACTATCGATCGCACACAAGCGCAACACAAGCAGTCGCTCTGTTGGGATAATTACATGGACAGATACCCTGAAACTACCTACAGGGAAGACTATAAAGATAACCAAGACAACGATGAATTAGATATAACCAACGCGAGCAGCTGGATAGCAGAAAGGCGAGCTAAGTCCGAGTCCCTGACACCCACCTGTTCTCAAGCAAACGAGCAAGTGCCGAGCAGTATGTTACGAGAATGGATGATAGAGCATACTGAAGAAAATGCTCACCCTATAAGAGCTAAATCACCAATAAAAACACCCCGTGCCAGCTTCACCTTACAGAATGAAAAGGCAACAGAGTCCACGAACTGGCACAACTTGTCAACTATTGAACAAGAGGATAGTGAAGAAGAATCAGATGTTGATGACGAGCCCCTCACCTTAAGAGAAGCCACGACCGTGACCAGAGAAATAGCCCAATCACCGCCGAAAAGTGACTCGACAACGGGACCGAACCGCCTAAACCAACATCTAAATGCTAGCAGAATAGCAGTAGCGCCGGGAGTACGGCCACTATAATTAGCAACCCGAACGCCACCCCAGTCAAATGCCTCAGCAACAGCCCGACTGCAAAGCTTTGAGGAAGCAGAAAACCTAAATAATAAACTCAAGTTGGCCAGCACGAGTGAATGCGTTACCTTCTTGAAGGACAACATTGTGCACTTCATATCACAAGATCTCGATATGACAAGCGGAATCAACAAGCTCCTAAAGGATATAGAAGCCGTCTACCTCGAAGATTTAGCAAAAGCTATAACGAACGTAGGTACATACTTAGTTTAGTCATCACCAATAAGGCTAAGGATCAAATTCGATCTAGCACTCTGGCAGATTGTCTGCACAAGTTGAAAACCCTGGTAAAAGAGAAGGAGTTCCGCTCGTTCAGAATAGTCCGGTATGGTGAGCTAACAGACTCCCTACCTAAGCGAGCACTTGTGAAAAGCATTAGAGACACTTTCGAAGACCGAAGGATGGTAATTACGGTCTGCTACGGTGAATGCCAACCAATACACCCCAGGACACCGCTTCTCCGTCCTGGCAAGACATACCGAAGGATCAGAGAAAGGTATTATTGGAAGGGAATGAAAGAAGACATCAACGAGTACGTCAGAAAATGTGAAGTATGTCAAGAACAAAAGTTGGTACGCGTAAAAACCAGAGAACCCATGGTGATTACAGATACGCCGAGAGAGGTTTTTTATAAAGTAGCGATCGACACGATCGGACCCCTCTGCAAGAGCACAGCCGCTAATGCGCACATCCTCACAATGCAATGCCAATTCTCTAAGTTTTGTATCGTCGTCCCCATACCCAACATAAAAGCAGTAACGATTGCGGACGCACTGTCTAAACATCTTTTTGCGCAGTTTGGTTTGCCTAAAATCATATTGAGCGACCGAGGTCGAAGCTTTCAAAATAAGCTTCTGGCGGAATTATCAAGCATTTGCCAGTTTAAATTAAATACCACGACCGCCTACCACCCGCAGTCCAATGGCTCTCTGGAACGCAGTCACACAGTGATAGCAGACTTCTTAAGGAACAAGGCTTCAAGTAAACAGGACTAGGATAAGGTAGTACCGTACGCAATGCATGAGTACAACACCTCAGTACACACGTCTACCAATTTTACACCATTCGAACTTGTGTTTGGGAGACCTGCTCGGACACCAAATAGACTACCAGATGAGTTTGAATTAGAAACATACAACACCTACATACAAGAGTTGACCGAGTGCCTACGAGAGATACAGGATACCGCTCGTAAAAATTGAGTCCAGTCAAAGTATAAAAATAAAGAATATTACGACCGAAAAGCAAAACCTCTAAACATAGAGATCGGAGAAGAAGTAAGGATGCTGAAGTATCCCCGAAATGGAAAATTCGACAAATACTATAACGGAAGGTTTATAGTCAAGCAATTTAGAAATAATAACAACGTAGTAATAGAGTCATCCAACCGGAAACAAATTCTAAAACATAAAGACAAGTTATAAAAATTCTACCACTAAAGTCAGGTCCATTCGTTTTTCTGCTTATAGATCATGCTCTGGTACCCCAATACTCCTACATAATCGCGTCACACGATATGCAAAACTATCTACTCGCCAATAAAGATTACGTCGACACCTGCAGAAAGTATTTGGACATCTTCATCTGTCCAGCGACGCTTCCGTTCAACGTAGACAGCGCGAACAACCCGTGCGAATTCGGCCTGCTTGCCCGCCCGAAGACGGACACGTTGAAAAGCTGCAGGGTATCTATCAAGTCTGATACTTCGGCCTATTGGAGTAATTTAAGCAGCACAGACGAATGGCTATTTTCGGTGTCGGAACCAACGCCAATACGAATCATGTGTCAAGACGAAAAGAAGGCGGAACTTACGTTAATGGGTGTCGGTATATTCACGCTACATGGCCAGTGCTGCGGACACACGAGCAAACATATACTGTACAGGGTTAATACCGTGCAAACCAACCAAACCTACATGTACAACCCGGAATTAGACCTAAAGTTCACACTGTCCTTTAGCAACAAGATTCCACCTCGTAGCAGCTTGCTACAAGTGTCCAGCACGACGGACGAGGACCAGCAGCGAGTCAAGAGATGGATAGAAAGCGAAGACGCCGTGACTCTTCAGTAAATAGAGGATAAGTTCGCCGAGTTATCGACTCAACGAAGGGATAATATACTGTACTCCACCTACTTACCGGCAGCATTAACAAGTCTGATAGCACTACTAGTCCTAGTAATACTGATATACAAATGTTGCTGCCCCGTGGCCAACCGAATACACCTTAAGAGGAGAAGGAGCAGAAAAATCATACGAGAAAAGGTAATAACAGTAGCCGCCCCAGAAGTAACAACAGTAGAAAAAAGTCCAATCAGCAGTAGGCACGACCGCTATGACAAGAAACCCAGCAAACGAATTGTCCAATGTCACCCGGCGGAAGCAACTGTCGAGGTCATACCCAACCCAATCCAGTTGCACAGAGCTGTCCGTCTAATGGAGCCAAGAACCTCTCTCGGACATAGATGTCAAATTGGGAGTCAGAAGCAGAATGTCCAGCGTCGAATCCCTCAGCGTCCAGCCCAGAAAATATCAACCCCTGCCGGTTCAAGGGATATCAATGCTATAAAACACAGAGGAAGCGAAAGCGTGGGTTCGAAAAAAAGGGGGTAATACACTGTTGTAATACAATAACGATGTATTAAAACTTGATAACTCAGATACAATCGGTCACTCGTTCTAACAGTCGGAGCCCAATATCGCTCACGAGAAACGTCACGTACACGGTCATTCGTAGCGGAAATTCGGCACTTCGATCCACAGATGTACCGGTAGACGCATCAACGCAGGAGGAGTATCCACACAAGATCCGCAGACACCGCTCGCGTCCCAGTTCTTCTTGTGACACGGAAACCAAGTCCCGTCCGGAAGATTCTCAACCGGGCCGTCAAAGAAGGAGCAGTACAAGGGGTACGCGAGACAGAGGGAAACTCGTGCCCAATACACAGATATGTACGAAGGAGACGTTGGAAGCTCCTGGCAATAGATACACCTTTCGTTTAAGTAAAAGCTCGATCCAGGCACCCCGTGACAAGGATAAACGCTAAACGCATCAACGGGACGAGATACATCCTTATCAACGAAGCCCTCGTCGTCCTATGGGTCCTGTAAGTCGATAATATTAGTGGAGGAGCACATCATCACGCCCTTAGTGTGACAGCAAAAACACTTACACCAGATTGCTCGTCCGCACCATCCACCCCAAAACCCCAGAACAGTTCACGCTCCATCTTGTACACAAATTTTAGTGATACAACGAAGTCCGTGGAATAACGAACACTCACTTCGGCTACTGAAACTATACTGGCGGAACATCAGTTCGGACGCGACAGCACGATATGCATTTCGTCAACATCAGCATTTCTGACACACGTAAAGGTTGTTGTGCAGGACAAACCGGACGTGTACACTGCCGAATCGGTAAAAACTTATTTTCTTCACACCTATGTATCACGTAGGATTGCCCGGACATACGCGAGTAAAAACTGCTGACGTCGTAATTTTTGTACGAATTATGAAATCAATACAAAGTGTTAAAAACCAAATTTTGGCTCATTTCGGACTAAATGTAATCGATTTAGCGTAAACTAACAATTTAGAAACGAGTTCGAGAGAAATCTGTCAACAATTAACAAAGTTAGGTTGTTTAAACAAATTGCCAAAATTTTATTGTAAGAGTAGTTAGAGTAGGCTAATTAACAAATTAGACACAAAAATAATAATTTTCCTACTGTAACTTTAAGTGATATAAGCTTATAAACAATGGTTTGCAACTTTCGTTTTTCAATGCATTTTAACTTCATAAGATACTGTCAAGTGTAAAAATCCAAAAATTTTCATTATTTCGGCTAATTTCATCAATTGTTGTTAATTTGTTAATTTGGCCAAACGAGAATTCTCATAGTCAGTAAACCCCATAGTAAACCCATAGAACCCCATATTAAAGCCTTAGACCCCATACACAGATACTACGTCGCCTACGAGTCTACTCACAGGTGCATTCGCACTAATACCGTGTAGAGACATCCAACCGAGCGGTCATCGACCGGCGTAGTCAGCACAAGTGAAGATCAATGAACAATTGGCACGAGGCAGAGCGACAAGTGCATCGAACGCCGAAATGCAACTATCAGCAGAGAAACGCATTGAGCAGTTCTCGATTCTGTCTGTTTTTTCAGAGGTTCGATATACTCCAGCAGCAGTTTGACGATATCATGTCCCATATGAGACGAGGTTCTATATCTGCCGGTAGCTCCGTCTCACTCGCACGAACTGCAGAGGAGATAAATAGAGTTCTGGTGGAGCAAGTCTCGGCTCTGAGGGACGTGGTGGATAGGCAGATATCCCAGTTGGAGGAACTGCGTCTGGATCGGCAGCTGATGCTGGAGGAGGGGCGGCTCCTGAGGAAGCAGAATAAAGCTCTTAGTAAAAGCTTGAGAACTCTACGGGACCACAAGTGTCATGGCGACGTGAATGCCGGCGTTGTCTTGCCTTCCAACTGCACTTTACAGCCTTTCGTCTGGGTCGTCTCGGGAGGCTGGGGTCGCGTGGCCGGGTGGCGGGGGTGCTGAAGACTGTGAAATAGTTATTAATGGTATATTATCAAGTGAAGTAACGGCCTCTCAAGAGGACCTGCACAATGTGGCCTTCGCAGTCCTCAGCACCATTATCCCCACCTTCGACCGGAGTAACGTCCGGGATCCGCGGGATCCGCGTCCTGGGGCCTCGTGGTCTGACCATGACGAGTAGGGATTCTGCGGGGGCGGCTTGGGATCGAGGTCGAGGGTAGGGGCGCTGCTATCTTGCGTGGTGAGGCTTTTCCGGGCGAGTTTGGTTGATGATGTGATGCCGGCTAGGCGTGCGCTCTCCAATAATTATTTAACAACAAAACATAAACCCAGATATGCTTGGTCGGTTGTCATCAGTCTGCCTGCCTGTATGGAAAATTTTTATCAATGAGCTGCTGCCCCACAGAAAATTTCAAGTTTTTAAAAGTCTGAAACCCATAGCACAGGGGCTGGGTTTCAAGTACGTCTGGCACGCCGGCAGTAGATTTCTTTCTAGGCGTAGGGGTCGTGAGCGTGCACATATCTTTGCGTCGACTGCCGATTTGCAAGCCATTCACACGGCGTACCGGGCTTCTCCCAACCGACGGCCATCCACAAGTATACAAGTTACTGACAGTGACGAGAACGGAACTGTACAGAGCGAAACAGTGGCAAGTCTGGAGGGCAGATTGGCGGCCTCCACCTGACTAGATATGCCTGCTTCAGAGCGGGATTTCTTAATGTGAATTCGCTAAGCGCTCGCATTGAGAGTCTTCGACTCTTCCTTGCTGAACATCCCTCCTATAACATATTTGGTATGGCTGTGTCATGGTTGGGCTCGGTCGTTGATGACGGTCCCATTCGAATTGATGACTTTTCACTACTGAGACAAGATCGTAATGTGAATGGAGGCGGGGCGGCGTTGTATGTACGCAATGAATTTAAAGTGCGTTTATTGGCTAGTTCAAACACACAGGAACCTAGAAAACCCGGGATCCCTGAATATCTGTTTTGCAGCATACAGCAGGGTTCCTCTGCTCCAGTTCTTGTCGGGGTCATTTACAGACCTCCGAAGGTTGCGATGCAAAGGGACTTTGATCTTTTCAGCGTTCTACGTGATCTCAGCGATGAATTTAGCCACAAAATCATCATGGGCGATTTGAATGCTGACCTGTTGTCGGGATCGGATGATGCCAACACCATTCGGCGTCTCGCTGAGGAGTTATCTCTTCAGATAATCGGTCCCACGCATTATACCTCTACCTCTTGCACGTGGATTGACTTAATACTAACGGACGAGAATGACAGTATACATGACGTTAAGAAGGAAAAGCTGCCCAGTTTTGGCAAACACTGTATTATAGAGGTCTCTCTTAACAGACCACGCACCCATTCTTGGGAAGGAGCCTTTTGTTTACAGGAACTTTCAAAGGCATAGACACCGCCTCGCTTGGTGACTTACTATAAAGCTACAATTGGGAGGACATGAACTCTATTAAAACCAATCTGGAGGGTGCTTTGGAAAACTTGAATGCTAACTTAAATCCGGTAATTGACATATTAGCACCTCGTAAGATGGTTTGCATAAAAGAAAAATATGCTCCTTGGTTTGGTTCTGAGCTACGGTTGCTCATTGATAAGAGGGATGCCACGCACGGACGCTACAAGCGCACTGGACGTTCAGAACTCTTTGACGAGTTTTTCCGGCTCAGTAATGAGGTTGATGTTCGCATGGCTCAAGAGCGGAGCTCCTATATCACTAGACATTTGTCGGATGCTCTTGATGACAATCAGGATATA
Organism: Muscidifurax raptorellus; assembly: GCA_020010945.3. Lineage (NCBI taxonomy): Eukaryota > Metazoa > Arthropoda > Insecta > Hymenoptera > Pteromalidae > Muscidifurax > Muscidifurax raptorellus. The sequence continues at coordinate 671,411 of JAHUUD020000061.1, forward strand.
TGGAAGAAAATGTGTGACCTCAGCCTCATACCTAGGCGTAAAGAGGAGGAGTTTCATGGTTTTACGCCGGGCGAGCTGAACGACCATTTCGCTGGGAAATCCGTAGCACCCTATGAAAACCTGGATGACGCGCTGGACTTCATTTCTACTGCAAGTGAGGAAGGCTTCATGTTTAGTCCAGTCAACATAAATGATGTCATTCTCGCCATTGCACACTTTCCCTCACAGGCGAGGGGTGTTGATGGGGTCCCTGAAAGGGACAAGGAGTGATCGTGAAAGCTCTCCCCATAATTGACGGATTTATTGTAAAGACATTTAACTCCTCTTTCGCTCTGGGCATCTTTCTGAACATTTGGAAGCAGGCTCAATTAATAGCACTAAAAAAGAACAGTGCCCCTTCATCTATGTCAGACTTTCGACCAATAACACTACTCTGCTTCCTATCTAAAGTGCTCGAAAAGTTAGTTAATTCCCAAATTATGAAGTATCTAAACAAAAACAAAATTTTGGATCCTCTCCAGACTGGTTTCAGAAAACATCACAGTACCCAGTCGGCGTTAATTAAACTGGCAGATGACGTACGCATGGCCATTAACAGAAAGGAGGTGACACTCTTGCTGTTATTTGATTTCAGTAAGGCCTTTGACACCATATCACCTGCCAAATTATTAACTAAGCTGCAACGGTTGGACTTCTCACGGATAGCTCTCTTGTGGTTAAAATCATATCTTCAAGGCCGCACGCAGATGGTTACTTCTACCAGGGATGGTAATTCCGGGTGGTTGGAAACTAATCTGGAAGTTCCACAGGGTTCGGTCCTGGGACCTCTAAAAAAGTTAATAAAGCCCAGTATAGCTTGCGTTTTGTCAGGGATTGTACGACCGAGGCTCTATGAAAAAGGCTGGTTGAGTCATTGGTCCAACCCCATCTGGACTATTGTACTGTGGTGTACCTGGACGCGACTGACAAACAGAGAATACGACTACAGCAACTAAGTAATTCTTGTATAAGATACATCTTTGGAGTAAGAGGGGACAAGCACATTTCCCCCTACTGGAAAATACTGGGCTGGCTTAGTACTGACTCACGTAGGCTTTATTCTAAAGCTATACTCCTCTACAAAATTAAGAGATTGCGTGAGCCACAGTATCTGGTATCATTTTTTAGCAGGCATCAGCCCAGGCCTTCCGCAAGGGGGCCCCCGGCCTGAGCTTCATGTTCCGGTGGTGAGCACTGAAGCCTTTCAGATACAAGGTGCACCTTTCTGGAACGCCTTTTACCTTCTCTCGCATCCTTTAAGGAAGCAGTGTGCGGCTATCAGCCTTAAACACTAGCCGTCCCTCATGTGGGCGGATGACGCGGGTATTCGATAAAAGTATTTGTGATTATTTTGACTTGGCCTTTCCGGACTCGATCTATGATATTCTCGACGAGATTGATATGACGTGATATTCTTGACGAGATTAATATGACATGACTGCAGCTGTTACATGTGTTAAACCAAATGTGGTATGATGGGTACGACCGAATTAATTTTTTTTAGAATTTTTTATTTATTTCTATTACAAATATCTCTAAAAAAGAGTATATATTTATTTATTGTATTTTATCTTTTTACTGTAAAGTGAAGTAAAGATCTATCTATCTATCTATTTATCTCGTTCTCTCTCTCTCTCTCTCTCTCTCTCTCTCT